>CM031618.1:61961389-61963889 GCA_018398815.1 Conus ventricosus
AAACAATTATTTTTCTGCTGCCCGGGCCTGATAAAAAAAAAAAGAAAAAAAAAAAGAAAAAAAAAAAGAGACTTGAGCGAGGTGTGTACATTGTCATTCCCCGTCTGTCTTTTCCCCGCCTTGTTGATTTCTTTGCTTCTCAGGGGACAAGGACGCCAGCGCTATGAATGATGTTAAGAAATTTGGGCAAAAAGGGGGAAAGTGGCCCAAGGAATGAAACCTAAAAAGGGGGTGGGATGGGGGGGGGGGGGGGGGGGGGAAGGGGGGGAGGAGCAATCCGGGTACGATCCGGATCAAAGCGGGGTACGAAATTCACCAGCAAGATTGATTTGGGCCAGGGAGCAATTCCCCAGTCCCATCGGTTTCAAGAAATGATTCCCTGTGGTGTGTGTGGGGGGGGGGGGGGGGGGGGGGGCAAGGGGAGAGGTCTGCACTCTTCCAAGTGCCCTTCTAGTTTGACACTGGAAGCAAACTTTCTAACTCTGCAAGGTTTTCAGCTTTTTGAATAATTCTGTTCACCCGATGTGTGTGTGTGTGTGTGTGTGTGTGTGTGTGTGTGTGTGTGTGTGTGTGTGTGTGTGTTTGTGTGTGTGTGTGCGCGCGCATGCGTGTGTGTGTGTGTGTGTGTGTGTGTGTGTGTGTGTGTGTGTGGTATCGTAAACAGAAACAAAAATGTAAGGAAAAATCAAACCAGCTCAGCGTGAGATTGCGGAAAACGCAAACCAACACAAAGCGAATACTCCACACTCAATCACCTCAACTGCCGAGCCAACCCCAGCTGGGAGCAATCCTGGTGCACAATGGCTCCGGCTGGTCCGTTGGTTTGGCAGTTAGTCAAGGACAATAGCCTACTTCTCTGGGTCGCGCTGGCGCTTCGGGTACATCTTTCCCTAAGCTTTTAGATGTCCAGTTAGCTCAACCCTGCAATCCCAGCAGTGCCTTAGCTTAATCCTTCACTCTCATGACCAACCTGCCATTAATCTCCCATGGGTTTGAATTATCGGGCAGGTTCCCCCCCCCCCCCCACCAGCCACGCCACGGAAGGACGTGAATTGAAGCCGTGGGGATGTTTCCTTGTTTGTTCTGTGTGTTCTGTGTTGCCATTTCTGTTAGGCGATTCGGTGTTGTAAGCAGCGTTCGTTTGGAGTTAACGGATGTGTGGGAGCAAGAGGTACCCTTCTTCTTTGTTATTTGAAGCCGTGGTGTTACTCCGGTCTTAGTTTTACATGTTACTGATCATAGATTTACAGTCATGGTACAAATGACAATGTGGTGACAAGTGCGTTTCTTCAGCAGCTGTTTCCGAAACTGTTAAACGGATTGTGTTTACTCTTGACCAGAGCGCTGATTTTCCTGGATGACATAACGCTCGGTTCAATGTTTTTACAGGGGTGCGATGTAACCTTGCTTCTACAAAGACAGGAATTGCAAGATGTGTGCACTAGCCGATTATATGGACACCTGTGAACGCTTGATTCAGTGTATGCACGCGTGTGCGCTTTGCGTTTCCTCCTTTAAGCACAATCACATAGCCACACACACACACGCGCGCGCGCGCACGTACGTATACTGACACACCTACGCCATCTGCGAGCGCTTACACACACACACACACACACACACACACACGTTGGTATGCTGACACACCCACGCACATCTGAGAGCGCTTACACACACACGCACACACACACACACACACACACACACACACACACACACACACACACACACACACACGTTGGTATACTGACACACCCACGCACATTTGCGAGCGCTTACACACACACACACACACACACACACACACACACACACACACACACACACACACTTCTCTTCTCTCTCTCTCTGTCTGTCTCTCTGTCAAATGCAAACACGAACACGCCCAACTCAAACTACCTTCTCCAGTGTCCCTGAGGATCGAGAGCTCTCTTTTTTCAACCGCTACAAAGGGCTCCTCCATCTGTGATCATGTGCACGCTGCACGTGCTTTCAAGAGCAGGTGTTGCAATTTACGGCCTAATTTGCATACAGTTTGTCGATGGCGCGAGAGAAGTGCATCGCCCTCGTCCATTCTTGTTTGCTGCAGTATTGGCAAGCAGTGGGTGACTGCTTAGGGTAAGTGGAGGGCTAGGGAGAAGGAGTTTGAGAAGGGGTTGAGGTAGGGGAGGAATGAAGGTTTGAAAGGTGATGATTTCACGTGTCGTGTGAAGGCGACGGATACTACATTACATTTGTTGCTGTTGTTGTTAGTGTGTGCATGTGTCAACCTCGGGTGATGTCGATGGAGGAAGGACTAGCGCACAGCCCAAACACACTCACAGCTTGCTTACGATCTCATTCATATATCATGCATTCGTCACATCAAACCACTAGTAAAGTCTATAACTTTACTACACATCAATGCATATGGAATCAAACAAAATAAAACATTCTCTCTTTCCTGAACTTCACGAAATCATTTATCTAAAACATCATTAACTAACCCGGGTATAAATAG
>CM031618.1:61971389-61978889 GCA_018398815.1 Conus ventricosus
GCTGCTTGCGGCACCCGTTCATCTTGGGAACATGCAGACCAGAGGCACGACAGAACCAAGGAAGGAATTTTCACTCCTTTTTCAGGAAGGTTCTTTAAACGGGTATGACAATGGTGCGTGTGGTGGTTCGTTATGAGAAGGACAGTAATTTGCGTAGCAGCGCCTCATATGGTAGACTCTTAAGAGAAAGACGACGACCCGTGTGGCTGCGACTTATTGATAGCAGTTTGTGTAGCAGCGCCTGAAGAGAAAGACAACTGCTCGTTTAGCAGACGTTTATAAAAGGAAAGACAACAGCTAATGTGGCAGACCTTTATAAAAGGAAAGACAACAGCTAATGTGGCAGACCTTTATAAAAGGAAAAACAACGGCTCATGTAGCAGACCTTTATAAGAGGACAATGGCTCATGTAGCAGACCTTGATAAGAGGACAATAGCTCATGTAGCAGACCTTGATAAGAGGACAATAGCTCATGTAGCAGACCTTGATAAGAGGACAATAGCTCATGTAGCAGACCTTGATAAGAGGACAATAGCTCATGTAGCAGACCTTGATAAGAGGACAATAGCTTATGTAGCAGACATTGATAAGAGGACAATAGCTCATGTAGCAGACCTTTATAAGAGGACAATAGCTCATGTAGCAGACCTTTATAAGAGGACAATAGCTAATGTAGCAGACCTTGATAAGAGGACAATAGCTTATGTAGCAGACCTTTATAAGAGAAAGACAATAGGTCATGTAGCAGACCTTTATAAGAGAAACACAATAGCTCATGTAGCAAATTTTTATAAAAGGACAATAGCTCATGTAGCAGACCTTTATAAAAGGACAATAGCTCATGTAGCAGACCTTTATAAAAAGACAATAGCTCATGTAGCAGACCTTTATAAAAGGACAATAGCTCATGTAGCAGACCTTTATAAAAGGACAATAGCTCATGTAGCAGACCTTTATAAAAAGACAATAGCTCATGTAGCAGACGTTTATACGAGAAAGACAATAGCTCATGTAGCAGACCTTTATAAGAGAAAGACAACGGCTCATATAGCAGAGCTTTATAAGAGGACAATAGCTCATGTAGCAGAGCTTTATAAGAGAAAGTCAACGGCTCATATAGCAGACCTTTATAAGAGAAAGACAACGGCTCATACAGCAGACCTTTATTCGAGAAAGACAATAGCTCATGTAGCAGACCTTTATAAGAGAAAGACAACGGCTCATATAGCAGAGCTTTATAAGAGAAAGACAACGGCTCATATAGCAGAGCTTTACAAGAGAAAGACAACGGCTCATATAGCAGAGCTTTATGAGAGAAAGACAACAGCTCACATAGCAGAGCTTTATAAGAGAAAGACAACGGCTCATATAGCAGAGCTTTACAAGAGAAAGACAACGGCTCATATAGCAGAGCTTTATGAGAGAAAGACAACAGCTCACATAGCAGACCTTTATACGAGAAAGACAATAGCTCATGTAGCAGTGCCTGAAGTCAAAGACAACGGCTCGTGTGGCTGACCTGTGAGAGGAAGACAACCGTTTGTGTTGCCAGAGGAGAAAGACAACGGCTTATGTAACAGAGCTTTTGAAAGAAAAACAACTGCTCGTTTAGCATCGCTTCAGGAGAAAGACAAACAGCCCGTGTGAAAGGCAGACAGCCCGTGTGAAAGGCAGACAGCCCGTGTGAAAGGCAGACAGCCCGTGTGAAAGGCAGACAGCCCGTGTAAAAGGCAGACAGCCCGTGAAGCAGTGCATTAAGAGAAAGACAGTCTTCCGGCCTGTCTGCTGTGACAGATGTCAACGGTCATCTCTCAGCTGACAGAAATATATGACAACGGACTCCAGGGTCGTTGTCCCTAAAGAAATCCGGCCGTCAGGAAACGTGTTGTAACGTGTTGTTGTTGTTTTTTCTTAAAGGAAACTGTCTCCGGCAGATTGTACATCTTCCCTGTTGTCTTTGTCGTTCATCTTCGTGTGTGTGTTTTTATTATTTTTCTTTCTTTCTAATTTTTGCTATCTCCCTCACATTTGCCACTCATTCCGGCTCTTCTCTGCATAATCACACCGAGACCGTCTCCTGGCACCCCCATTCCTGAAATATTCCGGAGACGTTCAGTGTTGCCTGTTCTGGTGCACAATGCGCGAGACGTGGTGTCCCACGTGGCCCACCACTGATGACAGAAACGGCTTAATTTGTCGCTGAGCCAGCGTGAGTGAGCCTCCGCTTCCAGAGGGCACCACCACGTCCATTCTGCTACAGTCTTCATAGACTTGCTGATAACTAACGATGTTCATACGAACTCAGCACGAACATCGACAGCGATAGAAAACAAAACTGGCCGAGATCATTATCACAGCAGGGCATGAAGGACCTCAGAATGTCAATTTTTTTTCACAAAGAGGACGACAATGATTAAGGTACTGCTACGGATTTCTATTCTGGCCAGAGACTACCTGAGACGGCTGTAGTGTACACTTCGTATCGTAATATATCTGGTGTTCACCAGGCCTGAGAGATACAGACACCTGCCGTATTTGTCAGAAAAAAAGTCGAGCAATGCTTCTTCGACGAAACTCGACTGTTTGGCTTTGGTCTTCAATCTTTCACTCAGCGCTTGGAAGGACCAGGCCGATGCTGGAAAACCACACACCCAGTTGCCTCCGACGGGATTTAAACCCACGACCATTCAGTCCGCAAGCCACGAAGTTAACCACCGCCCCAACGTCCCTGCTAGTTCGTGATTATGTTTTTATTGGTTGCCGTGTGAATAAATCACTAGATGAAAGTGGTCGAGGTGAACAACTTATAAACTATTCAGTGTAGGATCGGTGATGGACACGCTGGGTCTGTCGTTGAATGTGGCCATTGTGTACTCGGTGTCAGGGGAAAGGGTGAGATAAGAATGAGAAGTAGATGCTGGAGGGGGGGGGGGGGTTGCAAGGGAGTGGGATTGGATGAAGGGGAAAATGTGCGAGAGAGAGAGTGGGGGAGGGAGAGAGGGAGGGAGGAAAAGAGGGGAGAGGAGAGAGAGAGAGAGAGAGAGAGAGAGAGAGAGAGAGAGAGCAGGAGATACGGGAGTCGAGCGCGCGCCTGTGTGTGTGTGTGTGTGTGTGTGTGTGTGTGTGTGTGTGTGTGTGTGTGTGTGTGTGTGTGTGTGTGTGTGTGACTGAGTGCTTGCGATTACAACTGTTGCTAACTGCACACGTGCTTATTTGTCGAGCGCAATGTCTCTTGATGACTTTTTCTAATGAAATGAAAATGAAGAGAGCAATACAAGAAGCTTCGAACTCGGGCAGAGAGAGAGAGAGAGAGAGAGAGAGAGAGAGAAGAGAGAGAGAGAGAGAGAGAGAGAGAGAGAGAGAGAGAGAGAGAGAGAGGGAGGGAGGGAGGGAAGAATTGAGAGAGAGAGAGAGAGAGAGAGAGAGAGAGAGAGAGAGAGAGAGTGTGTATATATTGTTTGTGATGGTATGATAATCATCATTGTCATTAGCATCCTCCAGGGAGAGAGAGAGAGAGAGAGAGAGAGAGAGAGAGAGAGAGAGAGAGAGAGAGAGAGAGAGAATATGTATGTGTGCGTGTATGTGTGTGTGTGTGTGCGAGAGAGAGAGAATATGTATGTGCGTGTATGTGTGTGTGTGTGTGTGTGTGTGTGTGTGCGAGAGAGAGAGAGGGTTAATTCTGAAGTTGTCAATATGAACGTTTATCATTGTCATTAGCGCCCTCTTTGTCACAATTTCTTCACTGTAGTATGACCCTGGTCATCGTCATCATCACACTGGTGTTTGTGATCGCAGCTTTGTTCCATTCCATACACTCTTGGGTGTCCAGATTCAACTTAGGTCAGTCCCTGGCTGTCACTGTCCAAACTGTAGCTTGTTTGTTCATCCACCGAATTGTTTCTAAGTCGTTGTGAGTGTTTGTTTGCTTCTGTTTGCGTTTTCTTTGTGGCGCGTTTGAGATCAAAATTTCTCGTCATTTAAAAAAAACCCTGCTAATTTGCGTTTGTGCATTTCTCCCGCCGTCGTTGCCGTATACTCATGTCAGTTGGAGTCTACGTGCACGAGCTTTGAACTTTCATGTTGGGTGAAAATGTCCTGGTTCGTTCTGTATGTCTTTTAGTTTGGAAAAAGAGTTTACGATCGTTTTCTTCATTTGAGGATTACCGTTTCTGTTTCAGACCAAGGGATGGTCCAGGTCATCGTTCCTGAGCCTCCCTGGGAGCTGAGTTCTTCAGGACTTCAACGTCATCAACGCTCAACTGACCTCCGATCCACCCACCTTTCGGAAGATCCCCCCTATTACAGAGCTGAGTCCTCGCCTTGCTTTCAGGATCCTGCTCCAAAGACTGTGGTAGATCCACCTTTCTGTGCAACCAGCTGGTATTGATTCGTTAAGATCACACTGCTGGGATTACTATCAACACCGTTAGTGGATCTTTCATTTTGTCATTTCGGAAGTGCAACATCAGTGGTTGAGGGGTATGCATTTGGATCGAACTTCGTGACGTGTTAGGGGGATAGTGATGTGACTGTAGAAAATCGTTTTGTGCAAGGTACTCTCTTCTTTTCTGAAGATCTGTCATCTACTCGCTGGTGTTCAGCAGTGTATCTACTTCCCAGGGATCAATATTCATAGACTTCAAAGGTTCGCATCCAAGATCTACCCGTGTGTTTTAAACACTAGACATAAAAGTGTTAATCCCCGTGCTTGTTTTAGATCAGGGTGTTGATATCCCATAACTTAGAAACATAGGTATCAGGTGAAAATACATACTATTAAATACTGGAAAGGAAAAACCACAAGACCAGAACAATCCAAAGCTCTTATCAGCTTACTTCGAAATCAGATTCTTACATGATTTCTTGGATCATCGTCATCGATAAAATAGCCAATCTAATGTAACTGAAAGATTAATAGGATCTTGTGCATAAACAACGGTAGAAAATTTCTTCTCAGTTTTGGACTATAGATACCTTTACAGCAAGATTTACCTGAAACTAGTAGAAAGAGAAGCATCAATACAGGTTTGTCGTCCAAAGTAACTGTCAATACGATCACTTTTTACAGAAGTCGTTAAATTACAAGACCATCGGAAATATTCAATGGTACATAACACTGAGTTCTACAATTCTAAAACCATCTGAGTTTTCTACTATCGAACCACAACACTTTTCCAGCTTGGTCGTACTGGTGACTACATCCTCGAGAAGTGTATCAGGGCGAGAAGACAGCCGCTGAATTTTGGAGGGACTGCACAGTTGGGAACAGAATCCTGTGGAACTGACCGAGTTTCGATCGGGATCTAAGACGGGATCAAGAGGGTTCATCTGTAAAATCGACAGGGGGATCGGCAGGAGGATCAGCCGGTGGATCGTTGGATTCTGAAGCGAGTGGCTGATGAATGATGCTTGAGGACTAGGAAGCGGAAGTGGAAGTGACCTGCTTGAGAGATTCAAGATGGCGGCCTGGGCCAGTTTGTCTGGCTACCTGTTCATCAAGCCTGGAGGAGGAGGTCAGTGTCCGGCTTGGTTGCTTGGCTGATTGATCGGCTGGTTGGTTGGTTGGTTGGTTGGTTGGCTTAGACGGTTTGCTGGATGGTATGAGTGATCGTGATGTGACTGTGCGCCTTTGGGTTGGTTAACTGGTGTTGGTCTGGTTAAGCGAGTATGTCAGTGCGGGAGGAAGACGTAGTGGGGTGGATGGGTGGGTGGGGGTGCGGTGAGGCAGCAAGGGAAGGAATAGTTGATTTAATTTGGTGGACGGGTGGGTGGGTGGGTGGTTGAAAAGGTGGGGTCACGAGAGTGGTGCAGGATTGCTCTCAGCTGGTTTCATCGGCATTTGAGGACAGTTCTTCTCTAGGACCCACCCGCGCCTTCGGGTGTATTGTTTTTCTTCTTTATTGTCTACTGGTCGGTTGGCCGGTCGGTCGGCTGGTCAGTTTGTTTTGGTTGATCGCTTTTCCAATTTCCATTCTATCGCTCTCTCTTTTCCCTCCCCACCCGCTCCCTGCCCCCACCCCATAAACCAGGGGAAATTGCAAACGGTGTGTGTGGTGTGTGTGTGTGTGTGTGTGTGTGTGTGGTGTGTGTGTGTGTGTGTGTGTGTGTGTGTGTGTGTGTGCGTGCGTGCGTGTGTGTGTGGTGTGTGTGTGTGTGTGTGTGTGTGTGTGTGTGTGTGTGTGTGTGTGTGTGTGTGAACAATGTAAATCATCTCTTTCTCTCTGCCACTGCCTGTATTTCTCTCTCTCTCTCTCTCTCTCTCTCTCTCTCTCTCTCTCTCTCTCTCTCTCTTCCTCTGTCTATCTCTCTTTATGTCTGTCTGCCTGTCTCTCTGTGTGCGTACGTGTGAACCTATGTAAATCATCTCTCTCTCTCTGCTGTCTGTCTGTCTGTCTGTCTGTCTCTCTCTCTCTCTCTCTCTCTCTCTCTCTCTCTCTCTCTCTCTCTCTCTCTCTCTCTCACACACACACACTCTGTCTATCTGCAGGTCTCAGTCGCCTGAAGTCTCGGAAGAAGCAGTGGTGTGTGCTGGACGAGAGCCGAGGCCAGCTGCTGTACCACAAGTGTGAGGAGGACGCCAGGTCCAAGCCGCCCGTGGGCTACATTGAGCTGAGGGGGGCGGCCATCACTCTGGACCTCGACAACCAGAACCAGTTCGTCATCATGTGAGTTGTTGTTGATGTTGTTGTTGTTGTTGTCGTACCCTGGCTAAAAGACTCCAGGGATCATCCGAAGAGCCGAAGAACTTGAACACTATAGTACAAATGCATCAGTTAGGGATGAGAGCATTGTCTGACCATTTTTGATTACCCCGCCACGTGGGCAGCCACACTCCGACTTCGAGGGATTTTGGAGATTGATAATGTTACGCTAGGAGCTTGTCTCGACTGAAGACAATCCCCGCATAACTATGCAAAGCATAACAACATTTTGATGCAGCCTTGGTGTTCTAGCCTATGTCAGTTGGTCTGACACAGCCTTAAGCCAAGGCGGATCATGTGAGTCGCACACACGCCTGTTCTGTATCACGGTGGTGACTGAAATGGTGATGAACCCTCTTTCCTCCCCCCCCCCCCCCCCCCCATTAGCTGAATTGATGGACGGGATTTTTTTTAGAAGTGACGGGGGGATGAGAGGGTGCGGGTTTAAACGAAGGAGGGGGGAAGATGGAGAGGGTCAGGCTGCCATTGTCTAGGACCTTGACGAGCCCAGTTTCCCTAGTTCTAGTTTACCAGTGTGCCTCTGTTGTTGTTTATTGTTGTTGTTTGTTGGTGCTACTGTTGCAGTCCATTTTTTCTCTCCTTTAAAAAAAAATCTTTCCCCTCCAACCTCCTATTTTCCACATGAAGAAAACGAGCCCCCCCCCCCCCCCCCCCCCTTTATTTTTTTTAAAAGTGGGGCCTCCATCATCCTCGTTTTTCCCCCCACCTTTTGTTTAGAAAAATCTTCAAGAAGTGACTACAACTCTTGCGCACCATGCAAGTCTGTGTGTTCTATTA
>CM031618.1:61993889-62001389 GCA_018398815.1 Conus ventricosus
GTCTTTTGTAGTTACAGCTCGCGCGTTTGCTAAAAGGGTAGGGGGAGGGTGGGCGGGCGGTGTGGAAAGGTTTGAGGATGGTGTAGACAAGGGTTGTTTAGTTCGTTCTTTTTGTTCAGCACCATCCCCCCCCACCCCCCACCCCCCCACCCCCCCACCCCCTCCGCTGTCATCCCCGACCTTGTGTCGGTTTGAGGAACGTTATCTCCGACCTCGTGTTGCAGATAATCGTGTAGAAAGGGCTCCGTGTCCAAAACAATGATCCAGATGTGGTGGCCCTTTTTCTCTCTTCTCCCCTTTCCACTCCCTTCTACCTCTTTTCTGTATACTGTAACAGAAAAATGTTCAGTGTGTGTGTGTGTGTGTGTGTGTGTGTGTGTGTGTGTGCGTGTGTGTGTGCTTGTGTGTGCGCGCGCGCGCGTGCGTGAGTGCGTGGGTGCATGTGTGTGTGTGTGTGTGTGTGTGTGTGTGTGTGTGTGTGTGTGCGTGCGTGCACGCGCGCATGTGCGTGTGTGTGTATGTGTGTGTGTCCTGCTTACATATGAGATTGTAATAAAGCAGAAAACACTGCCCACTCAGTATCCCTGCAGGCTATACCATCAGAGACTACGCTGCTAGTCTGTTAATATGCCGTAAATTTGTAAAGAGATAGGGTTGCAAGAAGTACAGCTGAAGGATTTGGAATTCCAAGTCTTAAGATCTCTTAGTTCTCAGTGTGAGTCCGAAGACTCGAATACGGCTAGTGGCCAACCCAGATATCAAACAACACAGCGTGTTGGAATGGTCCAGAGTTTCAGATGCAGTGACTGCCTTTCATCAAACAACTATTTACATATTTGAGCTTACCATAAGCGTGCTACTGTCTTTTAGATGTTAACACCGTTGGAATTATTGTTCCCCTTTTGTTACTCTTCTCATTGTTGCTATTTGTCATTAACGCTGGTTTGAACTTTCATGCTGAATAGTCCACGGCATTAATAATGCAGCTCGTTTTGCAGTTCGAATAAATCATACAAATTGCATTTGAGTATATTTCTTTTGAATTGACGGCTGAGAATATCGTTCGTTACAGCGAGTATGCAACATCTTTTGCAGGCAGATAGTAAATGTGCTATTTAATGTCGTCGTCTTTTGTTTCCGTAGCTTTGCCATAGAATTTGGAAGGGAGCCAGGTCGGCTGGTGATGAGAATACTGAACTCTCTTTTACGGAGATACAATAATTTCAAAATTATAGTTTTGTTGTTGTTGTTGGTTTGTTGTTGTTGTTGTTTTTGCATATGCTTTTCATCTTCTTTTTCTTCTTGTATTCATACATCATTTGCAGGTGCGATTTTGTTTCTCGTGCTTTTGGTGGTTTTCGAGTTTGGCTGCCTGGTTGGTTTTCTTGTTCGGCTTTCGGTTTGATGATTTGGTCTAAATGAATGTGGAGGCGGAAGAGGGAGCGGGGTGGTGGGGAGGATGTGTCTATGCAAATGAACGTCGATGACGTGTGAACCGGGAGAAGAGAGAGAGAGAGAGAGAGAGAGAGGGGGGGGAGCAGGCGGGCGTTAGAGGGGAGGAGGGTGTGGAGAAAGAGGCCAAGGCCCCCATAAATCACACAGACTGATCGCAACATCATTAAAGGGACAGAGAAGGACAGACAGAGAGACAGAGGCAGAAGGAGAGGTGTGGTATTGCAGAGGTAAGCAGATCGACAACGCATCAATCATTGCCCCTTGACAGACGACAACTGTAACTGCTTCCTCTCTCCATCATCCCGTCTTACCCCTCTCCCCCCCCCCCTTTCGTACACATACATACACGCGCGCGCGCATTCGCTCTGCAGGCCATCTCACAAAGTCTCCATCAGCTGTCGGTGTGTAGCCGGAAGGTGTTACACACTTTGTGTCACCATCCCTCGCACGCATTTAGTCCAGTCCCCTTGGTGAAGACCTGACTGCGTGAACTGGTGTTCTCTGGTTGACCTTTACGGATGGCCGTTTGATCGCTTGAACTGTGACCCGATTTCAGTTCGACTGACGTAGGGATTAAGGGATTAAACGTCCGATCCATCCTCGGACCTCATTGTCGATTCGTTCACCCCCTGTTCACAGGCTGCTTGTTGCTCACAGATCGATTTTGCCTTCTATCGTTCGTTTAGCTGGGTCGGAAAGATATGTGTGCGTTTCGATTTATGTGGATTGAAAAATTGCTCGATTTACACACCAGATGACGTATTTCCAGGCAACGGGGATACGCAATAGTCCCATAAGCTTCTCGATGGTCCTGGAATCTTCTGGAAAAATCCTAGAAGTTTCCGGAAGATTTCAGACATTGTTTCTAGAATATTCCGTGTATTGTGATCGGCCATCCTGACTCATGGTCCTCAAACTTCCTGCATCATTCCACCCAGTCTACCCTTCAGGCCACCCTGATTCATGGTGCTCAAACTTCCTGCATCATTCCACCCAGTCTACCTTTCAGGCCACCCTGATTCATGGTGCTCAAACTTCCTGCATCATTCCACACAGTCTACCTTTCAGGCCACCCTGATTCATGGTGCTCAAACTTCCCGCATCATTCCACCCAGTCTACCTTTCAGGCCACCCTGATTCATGGTGCTCAAACTTCCCGCATCATTCCACACAGTCTACCTTTCAGGCCACCCTGATTCATGGTGCTCAAACTTCCCGCATCATTCCACCCAGTCTACCTTTCAGTTTCGTAAACTTTGGATAATGTGGGAGAAGTGTGTGTGTGTGCGTGTGTGGCGTGTGTGTGTTGTGTGTGTGTGTGTGTGTGTGTGTGTGTGTGTGTGTGTGTGTTATGAACTTTGTTTGATTTGAAGGTTAAGTCTATGTTTTGAGATGGATTTATTGAATCATACCAAGATTGAACTCCTGAAAATTCCCCCTTGGGAGGAACGTGTACACTCATTACACAGAGTCGACCTTTCGTCTAAGTGTGATTCAACAAGAGAATGAAATCAGCGCTTATCCAGTTCCTTTGGTCACATCTATTCATAAATCCATCTATCCACTCAGTAACAAGTAAGGGTATCAGACCAAAGAATGATCAAGTCACGCAGTGGCAGATCAAGTCGGTAATGAACTGACTGCTCATGATCGAGGGTCATGGTCCTTTGAACCGCTTTCTTACGACCAGGAGCAAGACACGTCAACATCTTCCTTTTCAAAGCACGATGTCGAAAATAGTCGTGTTTTAATGAAACAACGCTGGATATGTAAGCCGGCCGCAGTGGTAGTGCATACAGTGATGACAAATAAATATTCATTCATTTATTTATCTTATTCATATATTCACCCGCTGAGTGATTCAGTTTCTTGCAAGATCAGTCATGGTAATAATCATCGTCCAGTCGCTCACCCACCTGTTCATTAATTGTCGGTGCATCAGTCTTGCTAGCTGACTAACACATTACCTGGATGACTATATGGCTGTGTGACTGGTTTATTAGTGTCAGTAGCGTTGTAATTCAGCTGCTCTTTCAATAAATCATTCTGTCATCATTTCCTGCCTAGCTTTAGATATATATCTCAGCTTTTCATTCACTTACTCACTCATCGTTTAAGTAGCTAACAGACATGCTGATACTCACATAGTTTTCTCTGAATGACTGATTAGCGTTTGCAATCGGTGGATTATTCAAATCTTCACCCCCACCTCCCACCCCCAACGCCACTCCATCCCCGCCTTTCACTTACGTCCCACCTATTTACGTTTTAATCTGATCTTTTAGTCAACATGGCTCATTCAACAGCTAACCATCGTATTGTGTGTGACTCGTTTCCTTTACTGCTGCTGAGCCTCCTCCTGTCTTCTGTGGGGACGATAAAGGCTGTGTGGTGCGGGTGACATATAATGGTCACACCAGTCTTTCGCATATTTACCTTTCAAAGGGTGAGAAGGATGCATGGCGCGTGCCATGCTATGCGCTGCTTATCATTAAACATCGCTCTCTCTCTCTTCTTTTTTCTTTCTCTTCTCTCTCTCTCTCTCTCTCTCTCTCTCTCTCTCTCTCTCTCTCTCTCTCTCTCTCTCTCTCTCTGTGCGAATGGCTGTGTGTGTGTGTGTGTGTGTACGCGTATGTGTATGTAAGTGCGCTTGCGCATGTGTATATATGCATATACGCGCAACATGGAGAACACGTGCACCTGCGAAAGGAATATGCATAGGGCTATGTCAGGGAGAAATGACCGTTCAAAAGGTGGGTATTTACAGATTAATCGGGAGGAAGGATGGAGGGCAAATAAGAAACAAACCATAACCCCCCTCACATCCACAGAAGCACATAATCCACATCCCCCAGCTCCTCTGCAAGACATTGCACGCACTGACACAGACTGTCACGCAGCCACTCTGTCGCTCACATTATTATGTGTACAACCGCCATGAGTAAAGGTATTCCCGAGTCTTGAACAGCTCTTAGGGATTATGCTCCGAGTGTCCTCGGGACCACAAGGGCAAGATGGCGAGACTTAACGCACCCAACACAGTATTTTCTTTCATCATTTACTCCTTCCTGACCGTACAGATTTTAAGGGGGAGATGACTGTGGAGATTGATTGGCGTGCAGCGTCCACACCCACCCTCAGGTGATGTGGGTAGATGGTGATACCCGTCCAAGGATAGTGCGGGTGGGGGAAGTTTATTTGGCATTATACTGGTCTCACCAGAACTGCAATACCGTAAGATGGGCAGCCAAAGTGCCATTTTACTTACGTTGAGTGTCCTAGCTTCGACCACAGACACGTCAGAATGTGATTTCGATGTTCTAACCAGGTTAGGTTATTTAAAAACGAACGAATAAATGAACCAATGGATGAATGAATCAGTCGATCAATGAATACTAAAACAAACCAATCTTTGATTATAACAGAGCATGCAAAATATGCAAATGATGACTAGACCAACAACAAGCGTATAGTCTATAAAGTCCTCCACATACTCTTTTTTTTTTCAATCCTAGACTGACAGTAAGTAAACATTGTTTCAATACTGTTTGACTGTGAGTGCGTAACTAGTGTTAGCGAGCGAAAGAAACTGGCGAATTACTTGTCGGAAGATGGTTAGTATCTGTGAATCACACGTTAATGAGTGGATGCAATATGTAAACCATATGCCATTTGCTGGATGAAATTGATCGATGACATGTTAACCACTAAACGAAATCGGTGAATGACGTGTTAGTGACCAGATGGAATCGGTAAATAACGTGTTAGTCACCAGACGGAATCGTTAGTGTCTTGACGGAATCGGTAAATGACGTGCTGGTTATTAGACGGAATCAGTAATTGACGTGTTAATCATCAAACGGAATCGGTAAATGACGTGTTAATCATCAGACGGAATCGGTAAATGACGTGTTAATCATCAGACGGAATCGGTAAATGACGTTTTAATCATCAGAAGGAATCGGTAAATTGACGTGTTAATCATCAGACGGAATCGGTAAATGACGTGTGTATAACTTGACGGAAACGGTAATTGACGTGTTGGTCACTTGACGGAATCGATGAATGACGTGTTAATCACTCGACGGAATCGATGAATGACGTGTTAGTCACTTGACGGAATCGATGTATGAAGTGTTCGTCACTTGACGGAATCGGTAAATGACTTGTTAGTCACTTGACGGAATCGGTGAATGACGTGTTCGTCACTTGACGGAATCGGTGAATGACGTGTTCGTCACTTGACGGAATCGGTGAATGACGTGTTCGTCACTTGACGGAATCGGTGAATGACGTGTTAGTCACTGGATGGAATCAATGAATTGCTTTTTAATCAGTTTGATGGAGTGTGCGATTAACTTGTTAATAAGTGGATGAAATCGGCGAATGACTTGTTAGTCACAGGCACAGGACTGAATTAGTGAATCGCTTGTTCGTGGATGGTATGACAAATAAATTATTACTCAGTTGCTAAAATGTGTGAATTACTTTTTTGTAATTGGAATCGGCAAAACTTGTAACTCGGTCGATGGTGGGAGCTAAATCACTTGTTTGTGAATGGAATCGGCAAAACTTGTAACTCGGTTGATGGAATGAGCTAATCACTTGTTTGTGAATGGAATCGAAAAAAACGTGTAACTCGGTTGATGGAATGAGCAAATCACGTGTTTGTGAATGGAATCGGCAAAACTTGTAACTCGGTTGATGGAGTGAGCTAATCACTTGTTTGTGAATGGAATCAGCAAAACTTGTAACTCTGTCGATGGAATGAGCAAATCACTTGTTTGTGAATGGAATCGGCAACTAACTTGTAACTCTGTTGATGGAGTGAGCTAACCACTTGTTTGTGAATGCAATCGGCAAAACTTGTAACTCTGTCGATGGAATGAGCAAATCACTTGTTTGTGAATGGAATCGGCAACTAACTTGTAACTCTGTTGATGGAGTGAGCTAATCACTTGTTTGTAAATATAATCGGCAACTAACTTGTAACTCTGTTGATGGAGTGAGCTAACCACTTGTTTGTGAATGCAATCTGCAACTAACTTGTAACTCGTTGATGAAATGAAACTTATCACTTGTTTGTGAATGGAATCGGCAACTAACTTGTTAGTCACTTGATACAATTGGTGAAAGGAATGTACTCAGCGAATGGAATGGGTTAGTGATGTTTCAGTTACAGAATAGAAGTCATTAGTCGGTTGATAGAATTGATGAATGATGTTTGTCAGTGGACGGAATCGATGAATGATTTGCTAACCGACAGGTGGAACGTATCAGTGACGTGCTAAGTACAGGGTAGGATCGTTTGATTGATTTGTGGATAGAATCGGCGGTTAACGAGAGAGAGAGAGAGAGAGAGAGAGAGAGAGAGAGAGAGAGAGAGAGAGAGAGAGAGAGAGAAGATGAGAGAGAGAGGAGAGAGAGAGAGAGAGAAGCAGAGAGAGAGAATCGTTTGATTGATTGGTGGATAGAATCGCGGTTAAACAAGAGAGAGAGAGAGAGAGAGAGAGAGAGAGAGAGAGAGAGAGAGAGAGAGAGAGAGAGAGAGAGGTGGACATTTTCTTCACTGACCTTTGACTTCTGTTCCAGAGTGGACAACAAGGAGTGTACCTGACCGCTGAGAACCACGAGTCCATGATGATCTGGCTGGTGGCACTGCAGGTCTGTCTGTCTGTCTGTGCATCTCTCTTTCTTAATCTTTTTATCTAATTCTGGGGCTTTGGAGGTGTGTGTGTGTGTGTGTGTGTGTGTGTGTGTGTGTGTGTGTGTGTGTGTGTGTGTATGTGTGTGTGTGTGTGTGTGATAAAGAGTCAATGTACTTCCATGCAAACTGACCAAGGTTCTCCTCTCTTTCTTTCTCTCTCTCTCTCCTCTTCTCTCTCTCTCTCTCTCTCTCTCTCTCTCTCTCTCTCTCTCTCTCTCTCTCTCTCTCTCTCTACTTTCCTCCAAGCAATGCACACAGACAACACACTTCACAGCTACATGCACGAACCTCTCTCTACACACGCACACTCACTCTCTCTCACGCACACACACACACAC
>CM031618.1:62011389-62016389 GCA_018398815.1 Conus ventricosus
TCAGCCACAGCAACTACTACAGCTTTCATAATCATTAGAACGACCGACCAATAATAAATTGTTATTTTCAATAACTGTTATGATTTCCATTGTGAATAGATCAGTGTGTGCTGATCAGAGGTGTGTGTGTGTGTGTGTGTGTGTGTGAAGTAAACCAAACCCAACACCAAAGAAAAAAAGACGTAACAGGACACGTGAACACTCACTTTCTGTTGTGTCCTGCTTGTAGAACACTGTGTCATCCTGTCAAACCTCAACCAACCTTCACCACCCACTCTCCTCCCAGCATTCTTTCTCCGGTACTTTGCATAGTTTGTGTCCTATCGATGTCAGCCCTCCACCCCCTTCTTTGAGCAATGTAAACAGCACAGAATCTTTTATTTTGTCACTTCATTTGAGTTCTGTGTGTATAAGAAAGGCGTAAGTATCTAGTCAACATGAGTTCTGTGTGTATAAGAAAGGTGTGTATAAGAAAGGCGTAAGCCTCCTAGTCAACATGAGTTCTGTGTGTATAAGAAAGGCAAAAGTCTTCTGGTCATCAGAAGTTCTGTGTGTATAATAAGAAAGGAACACGTCTTCTGGGTGCTGTGTGTTTAAAAGGAAAAAAAGGCACGTCTTCTACTCATCATGACTTCTCTATGTATAAGACTGACGTACTGGTGTTATTTGTGTCTATGGTTAATATATGCGAAGTTTCGGCCCCTAAACGGAAAGTGATGAACTACCGTGAACTTTGTGTCTTAGTCTGATACATCAAGAGTCCTGGACTCTAAACAGATTATTATGACATACTAGTGGTTTTTTTTTTGTTTTGTTTTGTTTTGTTTTAGTCTGATTTAATAACCAGAGCCCTGGCCCCCTAGCAGTAGGTCCTAAATTACCAGCGCCATCTGTGTGGTGTGTAAATCAGATATATCCATTGTTCCAGGAATTAAGTAGAAAGGGTGACCGACCATTCTTATTTTCGTCATCATATGATGTATCCGCAATCCTTGCCTTGAAAGTTAGAGATAACCTACTAGTGTCATTCATATCACAGTCTGATAAGCTAGAACTAGGCCTGCTGACCCTTGACCAAGTGATATTTCATCAGCGCAATGTGTCTCTTGACTTTTCCGCAGCCGCTAAAGGAGAGGAAAGTATGTATGCCCGTTCCCAAATATAAACAAGGCAATGCTATAATCACAACTCTTATGCCTGTCCGACATCCGGACTTTGTGTACACGTAGTTTTATCACACACACATGGGTCCAGTTAAAACAGAAAACATGCTGCTGGCTTTTAGTATGGTGCTATGTCTATATTTATCTCAACCATGTTTGGGGGCATGGCTTTGCGTATCTAACATACATGCTGTTTTGGAATGTGAATGGTGCATGTTGAGGTGTATATACTCGGAGTTATGAGGACTGGTGAAAAATGGGTTGGTTTGGGTTTTTTTTTTTTTTTTTTTTTTTTTATCAGTCGTAACTTTCGTCAGCAAAAAACACGATCTGTTGCTAGTTGATATGGATTTGGATGGGAGGAAAAATCCGGTCTCAGCTGAGAAGTGAACAAAATCCCCTATTTGAAGGGGTCAGCTTCCCCGAAGATGGAGTATGGCTGCCTTAATGGCGGGATAAAAAAGAGTCATACACACAAAACTCCACTCCCTGGCTATACAGGGAGTGTCCGCAGGAGTATCAGCCTGCGTACGCAGAAAAAGAAAGAAAGAAAGGGGTCAGCGACTCATGAACTTGTCCTGATAGCTGTTTTCAAATGTTCATGTTTCTGACGAACGTTACGAATTTTATAATCAACCCGAATGTGGTTTTAGGTCCTCTCGATCTGCGCTCAGAACGTAGTCATTCTTATCAGGCCGAGTTCCGACAGCAACCAGAAGTTATAGAAAAAACATGTGGATGTTATATAGATTGGTCGCTCCCTCCTTTTTGAAGGAAAAAGAGAGAAGGATCATCTATCTAAATGTTGAGGTTATTCATTATTCACCTGATGTTGGTCATCCTTCAGCCTAGAAAAACACTCACGGTGTTTGCTGTTACAAAAAAAAAAAAAAAAAAAAAAAAAAATTGAAAATCCCTCTTTCGTGCTGAAATTACTTAGATTCTCTCTTTTTGGTGAAAGTCCAAATGATGCCAACATCATGTTTATCTAATTTTCCCATTGTTGACTTCAAAATTTTCATTTGCGGAAACATCTTTACCGCGGATTTTGCATGTTTAGTAGACTTGCAGTATTTCAAACTGACCAAACCACGCATTCTATATTGAATTCCCGCATTACATACCAGTAGTGCACGTGGGGAAAAAAACTCATAATAGCCCGAAAATCTATTAGTTTTATCTAATCTGTGCATGCCTGCAAGAGTTCAATATGTATTTTTACCAAGTTTCCAAAACACTCTAGATGTATGTACCGCTTGTTAAGTTCTGCATACTTTTCAAGATTTTTTTCTGCAGGGCACTTTCATCATTTGATTTTTTCATGCATAATAATTGTATTTTTACGGAGCCCTTGTGCTGCGTATGTTTTCATTTTTATTTGATTTGTTATGGAAAACGACTTATCCAAGTTATTTACTTCTGCATACCTTTTCATCAAGTTTGTTTTATTCTGCATACTCTTACCAAGTCTGCATCTTTCCGTTTTCATCTATGTTCTACTGTCCCTTTCGACAGCAACTTTTATTGACCTAACTGATCTCTTTCAGTGATCAAACACAAAAGGGACCGAAAAACCTAGATTTAAAAAAATTATTGTTGTTGTTATTGTTATCGTTCTCGTTGTTGTTGTTGTTGATGTCTTTGTTATACACCGGCATTATACAGGTGCATGTCTGTGAAACGGATGAAAAAGATACTGGAAGGAATGGGGGCTTTTTGCTTTGTGTATCTTCATGCCCGTAGGCCATGTAAGTCTAAACAGATGTCCGTTTTGTTTGCAAGTCAGATTCACGGTGTCCGATTCAACCAAGAGGAAAACTGAGTACATTTAAAACTCGAGAGTCCTATCCAAAACCGAACCTTCAACACCTTTTTATCTGTGACAGAGCTGACACTTGTTCGTGTGTGTGTGTGTGTGTGTGTTTTGTGTGTGTGTGTGTGTTTGTGTGTGTGTGTGTGTGTGTGTGTGTGTGTGTTTGTGTTATGATTTTATAGACGTGTGTTGTGTGTGTGTGTGTGTGTGTGTGTGTGTGTGTGTGTGTGTGTGTGTGCGTGCGTGCGCGCGCGTGTGTGTGTGTGTGTCCGTCCGTGTGTGTGTGTGTGTGTGTGTGTGTGTGTGTGTGTGTGTGTGTGTGTGTGTGTGTGTAATAGTGTGAGTGCTCGCGCGCGCACTTGTTCGTGTGTGTGTGTGTGTGTGTGTGTGTGTGTGTGTGTGTGTGTGTGTGTTTGTGTGTTGTGTGTGTGTGTGTGTGTGTGGGGCGCGCGCGCGGGCACACGTATGTTCTGGCTTATCGCCGTTTGATGCACTCGGCTCCAGTGTTTCGGTGCTTTGAGAATGATTTGCTATCGAAGCTGTCTGTCATAAAAATGAATGTCGCGATGCGGAGTTTCCTACGCAATAAACGGTAAACGGCCGCTATCTGTCATTCGTTACGCGACATATCAATTTTAAAGACTGGAGATGTACCATTGCAAAATGTTGCTCATGGTAATATGTTCCTTGGACCCCTGCTTGAGATTAAGTAAGTTTGAGAAGAAGCAAAAGAAGAAAACAAAACAAAACAACAGCAACAACAACAACAACAACAACAACCAGCAACAACGACAACAACAGGCCACAGATGCCACTGCTCTGTTTTTAACTAAGTAAAATTTAATTGATACTTTTATTTCCGATGAATTCTCTTGTCATTGAAACTGTTCCCTTCCCAGTCTCACGATGCGCCCCCCCCCACCCCCCACCCCCACGCTTCTTTCTCCTTCTAAGTCGCAGTGATCCCTTTCTTTCAACATTAATGTTTTTTATTCGAAGGAATAAATGTGAAAGTTTTTATCCATTATTCATTTCTGACATTACGCCGAGGCGTCGTCGTACACTTCGTATTGTCACAGGTACGAGGGCTGAATTTGGCCAGAGAATGAGATGACTGTGCACGCAGTGCACGTGCGTGCAACAGATGAACTTTACTTCCTCAAAACATAGGTTTTGATGCTATTTTTTTTCTGAATTAATTGATTTGATTTTCATTCATATTACAGGTGCTCGTTCTTAGTCTGTATTCTGCCTATTACCTGGTAACGATGCCTTTTGCTCCGCGCTGCTCTTCTCCACCACCCAGGTTTCAATGCCACAAAAAAAAAAAGAAGAAGCAAGCGCTCAATACCAGCCTTACTGCACGTGAAACACCAAGCCATCAATCGTAGCTGGGTTGACCTTTTTTTATAAATTATTATTACAGCACCTGTTTTATATCTCCGCCACACCACCACCCCCACCAACCCACACCTTGTTTGTCCCTCAGTTTCTTCGTCCATTTACGATGAAGTGATTATAAAAAAAAATTTTTTTTAAAAGCACCGACAAAAATGCTGTCCGAACATTTTCTCTGGTGAAGTAAGTGAAAATCCAAATTATAACAATAACAGGGATTAAAAAAGAAAGTCATATACATCATATGTGGAAGAGAACAGATTTCTTAACTTACGAAAAACACACATACTCTGTTTTTATTTTCTACTTGCATTATCTTCGTCTGTACCCACTCCAGCCCCCTTCTCTCCCTCCCTCCCTCCACCTTTTCGTATTTCTGTGTCCCTGTTTGCTATGTGTATGAACGTGGCGTATACATAGACAAACACTCTTGTATTATTACATCAGTGTTATAGTGTGTAGCATGTGCGTTTTAACTCATGGAATCGGTAAGTACGTTTGTTTTCAAAAGGTTGGTATGCTGTTGTTTTCGCTTGAAAGGAGGCACTCAATGTTCGGTCTCGTGTGATAGCCTGCAAATCACTGTTCAAATGCTTCGGCTGTTCGGATGATCCCTGGAGTCTTTT
>CM031618.1:62018889-62028889 GCA_018398815.1 Conus ventricosus
ACCGCTCTCCGCCTCCAAGTCGCTGCAGTACAACCACTTCGACAACGCCAGCGGCAACAACAACAACAACAAGAACGTCGTCCGTCCTGAGGACGGGCTTTCGCCGCAGCTGCGGCGACGTCAGCTGGCTCACCTAGGTGAAACGTTTGACGCTGGCATCTGCTCTAAAAGTAGGAACCCTGTCGTGGCTGTGGGACTGACTGTATGGAAACACACTTGCGTCGTAAGACCATAATAACGGTACCGCCTGATTTTTTTTCCTTTTTTTTTTATAAGGAAAACGGTCATTATCCATCAATAAAAACTGATGATTATCCGTCATGATCAGTCATTATCCATCAACAAGACTGATGATTGAGAAATCAGCTTTTTACCTCCCGTCAAAGAGGTTATATTTTCAACCACGGCCCATTCGTTTGCTTGCATGTTTATGTGCCAGCAAAATTGCTCAAAAGCAAGTCAGAACCCACTCCACCCAAACCTGTTGGAAAGAAGGAACGTGGCCGTGAGATGTACCTGACCTAAACATCAAAACCTCATGGTGATATAAATGTTGACACTTCGAATGTTTCGTGTCCTACAATTTGAAAAAAAAAAGTGCATGGGAAATAACTCTACATCCATAACAATGATTACTTCGTAGTGATCGCATTTTTCTCGAGATATAACAGATGTTATCCTTCAAGAAATAATGGCGATAAGCGTTTTCCCCCGGAAAAAAAAGGGTGTTCTCTTTGCTTTTTGAAGAATAACTATTTTTCCGTAGAAAATCAGGAAAACCAGCTATTATTTTCCGTAGAAAATCAGGAAAACCAGTTATTATTTTCCGTAGTAAATCAGGAAAACCAGTTATTACGGCTTACGAATGCTGTATCCTCCTGTAGGATTGTGGTGCTGGTTGTGATGGTGATGTTGGTTGATGTAGGATTGGCAGTTGTGTGGTTGTAAAGAATGTCTGAAGTAGTCTAGTGATTGAGCATGAGTGCATGTGGTCACTGTGTGACCGTGCATGCAGTCGGATTTTCCTGTAGTGGAATGGAGTCTGGGGGAAAATATAAACATGCAAGGCACAATGAAATGATAAAGAAAATAGATACAAAAGAACACAGAAAGACAAAAAATGAAAAGAAAGAATGAATAACGTGTCAACTTGCAATCCAATGTCTCTTGATCAGATGGCTACCGTTAGTGTGTGCAGTGGCGTAAAGTATTCACTTTTTTTTTTCAAATAAAACAAAACAAAACGCAAACTAAAACTGGCAAGATCTAGTTGCAAAGTGAGACAACTGCAGGCGGAAATCTAAACAAATCTTAAATAAATGTTAGCGAACCGCCAAAAAGAAAAAGAAAAAAAAAAACGTGGACAAACGAATCACAAGACAAAACACGACGCGTTTTGACCTCTGAGGTCTTCTTTAGGCAAGATGCAAAACAATTAGACAAAGAAAATGAACGAGCAATCACTTATCGTCAATCACTTCAGCGCAAGATAGGCGTTGAATCAACATTGCTCATTCATTTTTGTTGTCCTGAGTGTTTCGTATCTTGCCTGAAGAAGACCTAAGAGTTCGAAACGCGTCGTGTTTTATCTTGTGATTCGTCTGCCCACGTTTTTGTTTTGTTTTGTTTTTTGGGGGTTCGCTAACATTTATTTAAGATTTGTTTAAAACTGGCAAGTCAGATATTCAAATGCGAAAGTTACACCTCAAGACGTACCGAAAGACGTGCAATTCTAAAGTAGTACGGCTAGTTCTGATGAATTACACAGTCGTAAATTGCACATCCCTTCCTTCATTTCTGTTTTTAACTCTGTTCTTGCCGTCAGTGCGGCAGCTCGGTATAGGAAAACTCTGCATATACTGCTGTTGGAAACCTGTCTTTGCTGTGATATACATACTGTGCACGACGAGATGTACACCCGCGCCAAACGAGCTTAAGGCGTTTGCAACTGAGGAGCAGTTTCGGCGTTTCCATCCCGCGCTTTTCAGTGGTTAGAAAGTTCGTCGGAAATTTATTCAAGAGCTGAACAGTCGCTGATCATTTCCTGGCAATTTCAGCTTGTTACTGAACTTTGCAGAAGCAGCAGCAACAGCAGTGATAGCAGCAGACACTATAGTAATAGTCGTGTTCAATTAGTAGTAGCAGCAACAGTAGCAGGAGTATAGTAGTAGTACCAGCAGCAGCAGCAGCAGCAGCAATAGGAGCAGCAATAACAGCAGTACCAGCAACGGCAGTAGCAGCAACAGTAGCAGCAACAGCAGCAGCAACAATAGCAGCAGCAGCAATAGCAGCAGTAGATGTAGCAATAGCGAAGGTGCAGAAGCAAAAGAAGTTGTATGGAAAAGTCGGCAAACAATCGCATTCTGAAGAAAGTCGGAATACGTCTGGTGTATAATTTCACGGAGAATTAAATGGAATGTTTAAGAAAACACACACACACACACACACACACACACACACACACACACACACAATAAAAGCTTAAACCATTGTGGGTAAGAGTAACAGCAGGTCAAAGCGAACAGTTGGTTTGATCAGCATTCAAGCCCCAGGTCGGGTTTTATGCAACCGTTTACAGGTATACGGTGGAAAATCGCTCCATGTTATTCGCGACTGTGCTGATGAATCATCGCTGACACTGAACGCTGATATCGTAACACGGTGTGTACAAGCATATAGGCCATGGGGTGTATCACCTTCCTTGCACATGGGAACAAAAAGCAGTCAAGGAAAGCCAACTAAATACCAACTGCTCGTTTGAATTCGCTTCCCCCCCCCCCCCCCCCCCCCCCCCCATGTCTTTGCTGTGTTATTTTTTTTTCCTTTTCAAACGAAGGCCCTCTATCCATACAAATTATATCATCAACTCCTTTTTTTCTTTCTTGACTCCAATTTGACGTGTTCCAGTGACTATGGATTTATTGACTTTCCCGTAGTGCCAGCGCAGTAAAAGCAGCAGCAATAATTGTAGGGTAGCAGCAGCAATATTAGTAGTAGGAAAAAGCGCAGCTGCTACAGGGGTAATGTTGCAAACAGTAGCGATGGTATTAGCAATTGAAGATGGTGATGATTCATGATGATGATAGCAGTCACATCATCGTCATGGCTCTGTCCCAACATTGACCAAAAGAGTCTCTAACATCTCTACTATCTGGTTGGATTTAAAGGTCACTTGGAGAAGTCGGACAGGTCTCGCTCCCTGCCTCCAGTGTTCGAAGGTATTGTTGTCCCTGGGCTGACCAGTGAGAGAGGGCTTTTTATTTTATTTTTACCGCAGATAACAAATTCACACCTCCGCTTTGTGAAAGGGATGAAGCATGAAGCTTAGGCCCAGGGTAGTCTAGGGAAAGGGCTTTAGTTTTGTTCGTTTGTTTCTTTTTAACCTTGGTCGGTTTCATTTGTTTATTGTTTATTTATTTATTTCATTTTAATTCTTTTATTTGTTGCATTATTTGTTTCATTTGCTGACGTTTTTTTTTCAGTTCTGTTAGGTTGTTATGATTGAGTGGGTGGTAAAATAATGCTGCATTAAACAAGTTTCGGTCCTCTAAAAAATGAGAAAAGTAGAACAGGAAGAAGAATTATGGCAGGCACAGAACCTTATACAGATCAATAGCAAAAGGTTGTAACGGTTTCTGCGATCGCGCCGTCAATGGCAAATATCGGATTCATAGCTTGCACTAATAATCTACCGTGTGGGGATCCACACACACACAGAATTGACATTATCTTGTTTCGAAGTCGTAGTACTATGGTTGAAGACTGAGGTAAGCCTGCGTCATTGCTTTATTCAGCAGAGTTGTTCCGGAGAAATGAAATTAGGGGAAGATAACGCCAATCTCTCCATTACGAATAGAGTTACTTATCCTCACTTTATGGATCAAACAAATAGATCTGGAGTCAAATAGTTGGCATGAAGCGCACGCCAGGATAACGAGCGGGACTCGGAGTGGCTGCATTCCAGGCTCTCTGTTTCGCACCCATGTTCTGGCATTTCCTCTCTCTGATCAAACTGTGAGGCTGACCAATGGGGTGAAATTGTTTTGGGCGTCCCCACCACCGGCATCAGTCTCACGAAAATGGCGGAGTCGATCTCGCATTTAGCTAGCTCTGACGCGACTTACTCCCTTGCAGATTTCCGCACATCGTCGATCATATTATTTCTGCTTTGACAATTGGACATTATTCTTCGTTGCCAGTGGAGAGGATATTGACCTTAGATCTGGCGCCCATTGGTTTGAGGAGTGCGAATCATCCCTTCATCTGTTTAAGATTAGGTTTGAGCGGTATGTCCTTGAAGAAATGGAATGGTGGTGCTGGTGGTTATTAGTTGCTCACAGGGTTTTAAGATCCATTCCCACCAAAGGTAAAAAGGACAGACGGGCTAATCGTTCCAGGAGAGGGAGAACTGGAGAGGTCTGTTTTACACGATATTGACACCACCAGAACGACAAGAGACAGACAGCGAAAGTGCCATTTCATGTAAGGCGCTAGCGGGATTCAAACTCAATGTTCTGTACCACGGGCCGACCCAGCACCATGTGTGAATGGAACGGCGCGTGCGCCAGGCCCATAACGTCTCTCCAGTGTCATTTTTTTTTTCAAAGGTTTAACCACTTTGTTCAGGAGTTACTTATTTATTTATATGATTATCACTTAATTAGTTAGTCATTTAGTTAGTTATCTATTTATTGTTTTTATTCATTATTTCATTTTTGTTTTGGGCTCGTAGTATTCTGTAATGTCTTTCCGTTTTTTCCGTAAGTTGTGATGATATTTTCAATGCATGTTTTTATTTTTGGTTATATGTTTTGCCGTTTTGGTGTAAATGTTATTTTTGTCCGTTATTTCACCAGGTCCTTTGCCAGGTTTATGGAAAGAGTAGTTTGACAGCACCGTTTTCATTTCATTTGTGACGTTTCACTTCATTTTGTTTTGTTACGTTTTTTTTCTGCACCATCCTCAATTTCAGTTTCATGTGCACGTTGTCTTGTGACGCTTAATCCCCAAAGTCTTACTTGCAACGTTACACACGTTGTTTTTTTTTCTTCTGCAGAACAACAATGTTTGACATCTTCCGAGCATGTGGGAGCAAACAGTTTACCGCTTTTGGAACGAAAACTCAGTGCAGTGTCTGAGGACAGATCAAAGCGAAACTGACTGCAAAAACACGTTAATCGTCACTTTTTAAAGAATTGTGGACGATCACAAGGCAGTACACAATAATTAAGTGTTGGACTTTTTTTTTTTTCAATTGGTGTCTCGCAGCTGTTAATATTTCTTAGGCGTAAATGTGGCCATTCACTAGTGATCTGGTTACATCAGATTTATGGATATCCGAACGTCGCTTTTTGTTTGGAGAAGAGGGGGGCTTTTTGATTTGTTTGTTTGCTTGTTTTCAAAGGCATCGTTCGATGTAGGTAACAGTCGCTATTCCAGTTATGTTAACGGGCAGTGCAGCAAGCAGTTCGTTCTGTCCGAAGCACAAAACGTTTGGTCACGTGACAATGGATAGAGACGTTCGACAGACGATCCAAGTGTGTATTGAGTGCTGCGTACATAGCTGTCTCGAACTGAACTTCGACGAAACGCACACGCACAAAATTCCGTCATCAGAACCACACAGCTGTCTAGGTCTACTATGCTTTGATCGTGACCTTGGCTTTCTATTTCTTGTCCATCTCCATGCTGTGCGTGTGTCGAAGCCGTCGGTGTGGGCAAGATCATTGAGATCGTCGTTGGATGGACGCGATGGATGTTCGCCACTTAGAAATAATCGTGGTCAGTTGGGGGAGGGAAGTGGAGGCCGGGGAGGGGGGGGGTGGATGGGAGGGGGGGGGGGAGCAGAGGGGGGGCCTAATTTTATGTCCTTGCGTATCAGAACGGACACCATGGACAGACTATGCCTCGTGGCGACTTGGTAGTGATTGCTTCCTATAGACTGCTCGACAGAGCCAAGCTGGATGTGGCCATGTACGAGGAAAACGGCGTTTCAGGGAGGGGTCCAGGAAGAGCGGTGTAGGAGTTAGGCCACGGGGGCGTGGAGGTGGGGAGTACGCGGAAGAACAACAGAAAAGTTAAGGAAAACATCGACAAACGTCAGTCCTTTTGCAATGGATGCAGTGGTCGAGAGATTAAACACTCTGGCCTTAGTCCCATGGGTGGGGAGGTGAGTTCGAGTCTCTGCCAGGTAAAGTGTCGACCGGGATTTTTCTCTTGCAAGACAGCCGACAGTGTTTTGGGCTGAACCTCGCTCGTTTGTATACTCACGCAGAAGATCGGATATGCTCTCCAAAGTACTTGCTTTCTGTGTCATCAGCATATGGTGGAGAGCAAAAGTATCCATTGTACATCGTGGCTCTTGGAGAGGAGAAAATCACGGCCAGGCTTTCTCCAATGCTCTGAAGAACACTCGGATTGTGTCAGCCTGGGTTCATGTGTGAGGTGCGCCACCCCCTATGATTTATTGGTTTATGGGAATAATGAAATACAGTCTTGCTCAAGAGCTATATATTTTTTTTTTATTTGTTGTTTGTTTATTTATTTACTTTTTTTTGCACAGGAGTAAACATGCATGACTGAAACAAAACTGACGCCAGTCGGTAGCAATGGTTGCTGCGTTTTCTGCGTGAAGTGAAAAAGGACGAAAGATCTTATAGAGAGTTGATAGCAAAATAGTTTGTTGTTGAGGTTTAGTGTTTATCCTTTTATTTAATTATGTATTCATTTATTCAGTTGTTCATTTGTTTATTCATTCACTTCATGTTTGTTTATTTTGTTTTGTTTTCTGGAAAATGGCAGAGTCTAGTACGTTAGTGGTGGTGTGCTTTTTACCATTAACAGCCGTGGGTTCTTTGGGTGAGTTTGAGGGGTCCTCAGAGAGAGAGAGAGAGAGCGAGAGAGAGAGAGAGAGAGAGAGAGAGAGAGAGAGAGAGAAAGAAATCGGACAATAAAAGTATTCAGACCGATTTCTCCTTGTGACCAACTGTTTCATAAATATGTATGTTATTGCGAGTTTCTGACCAGCAGTTCACTAGACACCCTGTATTTGTGGTAAGAAATCATCGGTTCTCCATAACACTGGCGTTGCATTGTTCTGTTATATATCTTGAGACAAAGTGATTTTTCAAGAGTTGCTAAATTAGGTATGGATTTTTCAAATTTACTTGAGTTATTATGCATTTTACCAAGGAATGTGAATAAATCCGAGACATGATTATATGTGCACAAATTTTTCAATACCAAATGATACAATAGTTTATGTTATATTCATGTTTGCGCTCGTCAAATAATTTTTCAGTTAATATTGACAGGTTTTCACCCAAACCATTTTGAGTCGTGTGTGTCCAAAAATATATTCAACTCAATGTTTAGATGTTCTGGAAAAATTGCGAAAGGCCCTGTATCTAAAACCTATTTAATTTTATACAATATTTGTTCAGAAAAAAAAAAATATAGAATCCGCAACCGTAGCCATTGTGATTTGACATGTATTTTGTGAATATGCAGTACATGTATTCTACATAAAGTGGACTTTACTGAATGTCTTCGTCCATGAAAAAACAGCCCATGGTTTGTCAAGCCACTTCTGGCAGGAGATCGAAAGACTGTTGTCGTCTGTTAAAGAATCATGGTATGGCTTAGCAGTTGCAGACAATGCCCCAGGAAGATCATGTGTCCAATCATTTGGTGCACTCTGTTCTGTTCGCTGCATTCATAGATTTCCTCATTGGCAATTTACAGTCGGATGCTAGAAAGTGTGCATTCATCCCGAAGTATCTGTTGAATTCTTTACGTGATAGAAAAGTTCAATTTCGTCAGGAAAAAGATGCCGTACAATAAACTCATGTTTAGGGTTCAAGTTCTGTACATGATCACGGTGTTTTGAACAGAAAATGATTATCTCGAAACACTGGTTGTAGGAGCAGCTCTGTTTTATTATGCATGTTTTATCAGAGTGCCAAATTGACTCTAGGGCAGAAAAAGTGAAATCATAAATTGATTCACGAACTTTGTATGAAAACGTAGCTGCAGCCATTTTTTTTTTCAAATTTCAGTGAAAATAGATGTATTTGTACTGCAGTATTTTTTTCTTTTCGTGGATTGTTGGCTTAAACTTACTTATCCAAGTAGGCTGTAGTGCAACGTTGTATATTTTGATGGCTCGTGCATTCATGACCAGATATTTCATACTTTTCGTGGGTACGCTTAGTATTTACTAGTCCTGTCTGTCATCCTTGGTACGTGTTCCAGGTTATTTAACGAACAGTCTTGAATACCGTTAATATTATCACCATTTCCACTGAGAACTATATCATTGATGCGTTAGGATTTACCGTGTGATATGTTCATGGCATGCACTTGATACGAATGGCACAGAGGCTTATCAATTAACCTTTGGCGTTTTCATGATATTGTTAGTGTTGATGTATTGATGTTTACTTACATTTTGTAGTCATGAGCTTCGTGTATACAGTGCTGTACAGTGACATCAGTGGTGTGTGTGTGTGTGTGTGTGTGTGTGTGTGTGTGTGTGTATGTGTGTGTGTGTGTGTGTGTGTGTGTGTGTGTGTGTGTGTGTGTGTTTTCACATTTGGTCGCTGTTTTCGTCTAGCACACCTCATCTGTGCACGTACGTGTGTGTGTGTGTGTGTGTGTGTGTGTGTGTGTGTGTGTGTGTGTGTGTGTGTGTTGTGTGTGTGTGTGTGTGTGTGTGTGTTTGTGTGTGTGTGTGTGTGTGTGTGCGTGTGTGTGTGTGTGTGTGTGTGTGTGTGCTCTCTCAGAGTCCTGCGGGGAGACCATCTCCCCCTTCTCCCGTCAGCTTTCCGTCAGCATCGAAGGGACAGAACTCCTTCAGCGACAACACCGCCCCCTCTCCCGCCCCCGCCCCCAAACCATGTACCTCAGCAACTACAACAACAATAACAACAACAACATCAACAATGGTGGGCACCCCCTGTACTCCGTGGACCACTCCAGCAGCGGCAGTACCGCGGACAGTGACGACATCCTGGCGGAAGAGGCGTTACGTCATCAGGAGGGGCTGGGACACGTCAGCGGGAACGGTGGAGGCGGTGATGGGGGAGATGGTGTAGAAGTGGCTTCCGTGAACCCAAACAGTGTGGGAAGGTACATGGATCTTTCTGCGTGTCTGTCAGTCTGTCTGTCTGTATGTCTGGGGGGGGGGGGGGGGGGGAGAGAAAAGAGGAAGTAGACAACGTAGCGCCTGATTCAGCCTCTTCCATTTAGAAATCTGCTTCGGCTTTGATTCAGACCTGATAAATGTTCCCTGTATCGCCAGCAGGTCAGAAAGGAAATACGTTCGAATTGTACATCGTCATATTCATTTTCCCATTAAAAAAAATCATCGGATCCTCTGACTGGTGCACAAAATGATCGGAATCTTTATTCTAATATTATGCCCTAAACTACTGGAATCCGCTAAAGTAGCAGATAACGCCTGTCCCATTTCAAATGCATAGTAAGGTTTTTGTTTTTTTTTTAATAGAAAACTGTTATCTTGCATCCTTTTCATATTCCTTAAAAAAATAAAAATTTTGTGCTTACATGATTTCAGTGTTTGAATTTAGGTTAAGCATTATCTTTATCTGATCACGCTCAAAAGTCGTTCATTAGCTTGGATAGCTGAGACTGTGTGTAAATCTTTATCTTTGTTTCTGAAGGCCGTTGAGTATATGCTTGTCTTTCTTGATACAGAACATTAACATTTAAGCATTCTTTTGTTCGTGTTGTTGTTGTCGTTGTTGTTACTCTTGTTGTTGTTGATGATGATGATGATGATGATGATGATGATGACAAATGTCCATTCAATATTTTTTCTCCACAGTTCCTTGTCAGTTTCGACAGATTCGGCCATCGACAAGGGCGATAACACTGATTTGGCAGCACGAGTGCAGGAACTTGAAAAAGACCTCATGTGAGTTGTATGTCTGTTTTGAGTGGCAGTAAAGTGACATGCATGCTTCTCTCTCTCTCTCTC
>CM031618.1:62033889-62038889 GCA_018398815.1 Conus ventricosus
GCCCAAAGGGAACTTGAGCTTCGTAGTCCAGGGCCACTTGCTCCTTAGCTTCAGTCCCCGCAGACACGTGCCCGAGCTTGGGTAGGGCCCCCTTTCCGTGGCTGTCATCGAGTTGATCAGCTACGCCGGGACGTAGCTCACCAAGATCCTCTTCGGTGTGAAGTTTTCGGTCATCGAAAAGACGACCAGAAACATCCACCAGGGCATGACGATAAACCCACGAAGACGATCAGCGACATCAACAGCAGAATAAACGATAAAGCTACGAATGACGATCAACAGCATCAACACCAGGCATGACAATAAACTTTTGTCTTCCTAACAAAGCGCGCATCTGTGACGCCTATCAGTTTCGGCCGTTTGCTTGCATGAAAATGAAGTATGTTAAATGAACACGTAGAAACTTCCCAAATATATCGGCCTCATCGTTTTCCTCTCTTGTCTCTATCTTTCCCCTTTTTTGCCATAGCCAGATGCCAAAAGCCAGACTGCCATACCCAGACTGCCATACCAGACTGCTATATCCTAACTGCCATACCAGACTGCCATACCCAGGGCTGCCATATCCTAACTGCCATTTCCCAGACTGCCATACCCCGACTGCCATACCCGACTGCTATATCCTAACTGCCATACCCTGACTGCCATACCAAGACTGCCATACCCAGACTGCCATACCTGACTGCCATACCCCGACTGCCATACCCAGACTGCTATTACCCCGACTGCCATACCCAGACTGCCATACCCTGACTGCCCTACCCAGACTGCCATACCCAGACTGCCATACCCAGACTGCCATATCCAGACTTATACCCTGACTGCCATACCAGACTGCTATACCCAGACTGCCAACCCTGACTGCCATACCCTGACTGCCCCTACCCTGACTGCCATACCCAGACTGCCATACCAGACGCCATACCCTGACTGCCATACCCAGACTGCCATACCCGACTGCCATATCCTAACTGCCATAGCCAGACTGCCATAGCCAGATGCCATACCCAGACTGCCATACCCTGATTGCCATAGCCAGACTGTTATACCCTGACTGTTATTTCCTGATTGCCATACCCAGAATGCCATAGCCAGACTGCCGTACCCAGACTGCCGTACCCAGACTTTTATACACTGATTTCCATACCAGACTGCCATAAACCCCGACTGCCGTACCCAGACTGCCATACCCCGACTGTTATACCCTGACTGCCATACCCCGACTGCCTTACCCCCTACTGTTATACCTGATTTTCCATTTCCCAGACTGCCATACCCAGACTGCCATACCCAGACTGCCATACCCCGACTGCCATACCCAGACTGCTATACCCTGATTGCCAAACCCAGACTGCCATACCCAGACTGCCATACCCAGACTGCCGTACCCAGACTGCCATACCCAGACTGCCATACCCTGACTGCCATACCCAGACTGCCATCCCAGACTGCCATACCCAGACTGTTATACCCTGACTTTCCATACCCCGACTGCCTACCCAGATGTTATACCCTGTTTGCCATACCAGACTGCCATACCCAGACTGCCATACCCCGACTGTTATACCTGATTGCCATAGCCAGACTGCCATAGCCGACTGCCTTACTCAGATGTTATACCCTGACTGCCATACCGAGACTGCCATAGCCCGACTGCCATACCCTGACTGCCATACCCAGACTGCCATACCCTGACTGCCATACCCGACTGCGTACCCAGACTGCCATACCCTGATTGCCATAGCCAGACTGCCATACCCAGACTGCCATACCCTGACTGCCATACCCTGACTTTTCATACCCTGATTGCCAAAAGCCAGGGCTGTTTTACCCTGACTGCCATATCCTGATGCCATAGCCAGACTGCCTACTCAGACTGCCATACCCAGATGCCATACCCTGACTGCCATACCCCGATTGCCATAGCCCGACTGTTATACCCTGACTGCATACCCAGACTGCCATACCCTGACTGCCATACCTGATTGCCATAGCCAGACTGCCATAGCCAGACTGCATACCCAGACTGCCTACCTGACTGCCATACCCAGACTGCCCTACCCTGATTGCCATTAGCCAGACTGTTATACCCTGACTGCCATACCCCGATTGCCATACCCAGACTGCCATACCTGATTGCCATAGCCAGACTGTTATACCCAGACTGCCATACCAGACTGCCATACGCAGACTGCCATATCCAGACTGTTATTTCCCTGACTGCCATACCCAGATGCCATGCCCTGATTGCCATACCCAGACTGCCATACCCAGACTCCATACCCAGTCTTCCAGACTAGGCCACATTCCATCGTTCCAGCAAGTTTTCGTTGAAATCGGTTCAGCAGCTTTTGCGTCGTCTTGCTGACAAACAAATAAACAAACAAACAAAAACAAAACAACAACAACAACAACAACAGACACCGGTGAACACATAAATACCGTGGCAGACAGTCATAACAAGCGGATCTTCATTAGAACGAAATTTCCGGTACGTTCGTACATGAGTATTTTGACATGTAAACAAAAGCGATCACTGCTTTCCCATTTCGTCCCGTCCCTACTATCTCTTCTCCATCTTACTGCCTCCTCTCTCTCTCTCTCTCTCTCTCTCTCCTCTCTCTCTCTCTCTCTCTGGCCTACACCCTTCACCCCTTCCCCTCCGCCCCAACGCCAATCGTACGAATAATGAACCGAAGGTGTCGCCTCGACCGTGAGTGTGTTCGGTCCGCCAGCTGTTGTTGGCCTGATTGTCACCTGTACAGTGTTTTTTCCCCACTTCGCTGGAGTCCGGGTGATTTGTGCCTTTCTGCGTTTATCACTGGGAAAGATGCAATCATACGTGAGTTTGTAAGGGGGTGTTTAATTGTATTTGCGGCATGCCTTGTGTGCATGTATACGATGCGTTGGCTTTCGTGTTGGAGATGAATGCGGGTGTGCGTTTATGCGTTCGATGTCTTATCCAGGTGTGGGCTTAAGTGATGGATTTGCATGCTCGCATGACTCGGGTCGGGTTTGCATCCGTGTTTGATTTAATGTGTTGAGTACGTATCCATAGATGGTGTGGACTTGTATTCACAGATCTTATAATGGGTTGGATATGCGTAGGTATATGGCTTGATTTTTTGGATATGTGTCAACGCATGACTTGATATGTTGGATCTATATCCACGTATAAATTGATTTGTAGAGTATGTGTCCATACCGGACTTGATGTGGTGAGTATTTGCCAAACGCATGGCTTCACGTTTTGGGCATAATTATATCTACGTATGACTTAACAGGTTGACATGACTTGGTATGTAGAATATATGCCCTGACATAAGTTGACATGTTCGACATTTGTCCAGCCATGACTTGATATGTCAGACAATTGTTCCATATGACTTGGTGCGTTGGATATGCGTCCACAAATGACTTCATAAGCTGAGTATGCATTGACGGATGACTTGTGTGTTGTTAGTTTATCCACGTACGACTTGCTAGGTTGGGTATGTGACCACATATGTCTCGTGTTGGATAGGTGCTCACACATCACTTGATAGGTTGGATAGGTGTCCATATGATATAATACATTGGATATGTATCCACGCATGACTTGATATGTTAGGTGTGAGTTGACCTATGGCTCTCTCTCTCTCTCTCTCTCTCTCTCTCTCTCTCTCTCTCTCTCTCTCTCTCTCTCTCTCTCTCCTGTCCGAACATATGTGCGCACGTATACACACACACGCACACGCGTAAACGCACACACACACACACGCGCGCGCGCGCGCGCACGTGCATTAACCTGCATTAATCTGCGTTGAGCATTTACTTCGATTTGTGGCAAAAGTGAACTTAACAGTTGCAAGTTTTTTGTGGAACATAACCAGTCCAAAATGACGATCGCCTGATGGTATACTACCATATAATGGTCATGTAACATATGACCGTGTAAGTGTTAGTATGTGCATGTGTCTGTGCGAGAGAGAGAGAGAGAGAGAGAGAGAGAGAGAGAGAGAGAGAGAGAGAGAGAGAGAGAGAGCGAACATGCACACTCCAGCGTGTCGTGTGTGTGTGTGTGTGTGTGTGTGTGTGTGTGTGTGTTGTGTGTGTGTGTGTGTGTGTGTGTGTGTGTGTGTGTGTGTGTGTGTGTGTGTGTGTGTGTGTGACAGATTGCAGATGAGAAAGCAGTTTTTTTTATGTTAAGCTCATCTGGACGGGAACTAAGCTTCTTAATTAGTTTTGGTCACTACACAGTTTGTATCTCAGTCTAGTCTACCTTTCACTGTTGGTATCTGTCTCCATCTCTGTCTCTGATCTGTTTTCTGATCTCTGTCTCTTATCTCTATCTCACCTCCCTTCATCTCCATCTATCTGTTCTCCTCCTCCTCTTCCACTGTGTGTGTGTGTGTATGTGTGTGTGTTGTGTGTGTGTGTGTGTGTGTGTGTGTGTGTGTGTGTGTGTGTGTGTGTGTGTGTGTGTGTGTGTGTGTGTGCGCGCACGTGAGAAAGTGAGAGAGAGAGAGTGAGTGTGTGTGTGTGTGTGTGTGTGTGTGTGTGTGTGTGTGTGTGTGTGCGTGCGTGCGTGTGTGTGTGTGTGTGTGTGTGTGTGTGTGTGTGTGTGTGTGTGTGTGTGTGTGAGAGAGAGAAAATATGCTTGTGTGTGTGTGTGTCTGTCTGTGTCTGTATATGTGTATGTGTGTGCGCGCGCGTGCGCGTCCATGCGTGCGCGCGTTCAAGGGCACACGCAAGGATCGGGCGTCAGCGAGTGTCTGCAGAAGGTGCGTGCATGACTGAGCATGAAGTGGAGACGAGAATCACCCAGGCGTGTGATGAAGCGATTGATTATTTGTGGATCAACGAGGAACAGATGCTGTTCACTAACAGCGTTGTGACAGTGGTATCACAGTTATCGGGGAGGGAGTGGAAACAGGAGAGGAGTTGAGGGTAGGGTTTGATGGAGGAGGTGGGGGAGGGGGGGGGGGGGTCGAATGAGGGCGTCGCCACATTCACGTCCA
>CM031618.1:62043889-62076389 GCA_018398815.1 Conus ventricosus
TCTGGGGTGTTTTTCAGCCGGGCAGCCGCCCTGGAAGGCGGACATCGAGTTGTGGAAGCTGCAGTACGTCTCCCTCATCCAGTCCTCCATTCGGTTCACCAACACGGACACCATGGATGATGCTGAACTCTCCCTGTATGGGGGTGACAGGGTGAGTGGACTCTTCTTGTCATAGGCTGGACTGGGTGACATAGTAGAAGCTGCCTTTCGTCTCCTTCGTCCAGTCCTCCATCCGATTAACCAACAATGACACCATGGATGATGCTGAACTCTCCCTGTATGGGGGTGACAGGGTAAGTGGACTCTTCTCATAGGCTGTACAGGGTGACTGACATAGAGCTGTGGAAGCTGCTTTCGTCTCCCTCGTTAAGTCCTCCATTCGATTCCAACACAGACACCAAGGGTAGTGCTGAACTCTACTGTATGGGGGTGGACAGGGTGAATGGAGTTTTCTTTTAGTAGTCGGATGTGGGGGGGGGGGGGGGGGCGGGGGGGGGGAGACAGGGTGGCATAGAGCTTGCGATCAGCACAACGTCTCGCTCATCAGTCCTCGGTTGGTTTCACCGGTACACACACTGCTGAAGATGTTGAACTCTCCATTTAAGGAGGTGACGGGGTGAGCACGGTAGTTCCTCTAGCAGGAGGGGGGGGGGGGGGGGGGGGGGAAGAGGGGACAGGGTGATATAAAGTCGTGGGAGCTGTAATACTTCTCCTCATCCAGTCCTCCATCCGTTCCACCAAGACAGATACCGTGGACCATGTTGAACTGTCCTGAGTGGGGGTGACAGGGTGAGTGGACTCTTCCTTTAGTAGTCTGATTGGGGGGGGGGGGGGGGGGGGAGAAGAGGGGACAGGGTGATATAAAGTCGTGGGAGCTGTTAATACTTCTCCCTCATCCAGTCTCCATCCGTTCCACCAAGACAGATACCGTAGACCATGTTGAACTGTCCTGAGTGGGGGTGACAGGGTGAGTGGACTCTTCCTTTAGTAGTCTGATTGGGGGGGGGGGGGGGGGGGAGGGAAGGGGGACAGGGTGATATAAAGTCGTGGGAGCTGTAATACTTCTCCCTCATCCAGTCCTCCATCCGTTCCACCAAGACAGATACCGGTGGACCATGTTGAACTGTCCCTGTGTGGGGGTGACAGGGTGAGTGGACTCTTCCTTTAGTAGTCTGATTGGGGGGGGGGGGGGGGGGGGGCGCAGGGTTATATAAGTCGTGGGAGCTGTAATACTTCTCCTCATCCAGTCCTCCATCCGTTCCACCAGACAGATACCGTGGACCATGTTGAACTGTCCCTGAGTGGGGGTGACAGGGTGAGTGGACTCTTCCTTTTGTAGTCTGATTGGGGGGGGGGGGGGGCGCAGGGTGATATAAAGTCGTGGGAGCTGTAATACTTCACCCTCATCCAGTCCTCCATCCGTTCCACCAAGACAGATACCGTGGACCGTGTGAACTGTCCTGTGTGGGGGTGACAGGTGAGTGGACTCTTCCTTTAGTGTCTGATTGGGGGGGGGGGGGGGTGCAGGGTTATATAAAGTCATGGGAGCTGTAATTTCTCCCTCATCCAGTCCTCCATCCGTTCCACCAAGACAGTACCGTGGACCATGTTGAACTGTCCTGTGTGGCGGTGACAGGGTGAGTGGACTCTTCCTTTAGTAGTCTGATTGGGGGGGGGGGGGGGCGCAGGGTGATATAAAGTCGTGGGAGCTGTAATACTTCTCCCTCATCCAGTCCTCCATCTGTTCCACCAAGACAGACACCGTGGACCATGTTGAACTGTCCCTGTGTGGGGGTGACAGGGTGAGTGGACTCTTCCTTTAGTAGTCTGATTGGGGGTGGGGGTGGGGGAGACAGGGTGATATAAGTCGTGGAGCTGTATACTTCTCCCTCATCCAGTCTCCATCCGTTCCACCAAGACAGATACCGTGGACCATGTTGAACTGTCCTGTGTGGGGGTGACAGGGTGAGTGGACTCTTCCTTTAGTAGTCTGATTGGGGGGGGGGGGGGGGATACAGGGTGATATTAAAGTCGTGGGAGCTGTTAATACTTCTCCTCATCCAGTCCTTCATCCGTTCACCAAGACAGTACCATGGACCATGTTGAACTGTCCTGTGTGTGGGGGGTGACAGGGTGAGTGGACTCTTCTTTAGTAGTCTGATTGGGGGGCGGGGGGGGGGGGGGCGCAGGGTGATTAAAGTCGTGGGAGCTGTATACTTCTCCCTCATCCAGTCCTCCATCCGTTCCACCAAGACAGATACCGTGGACCATGTTGAACTGTCCCTGTGTGGGGGTGACAGGGTGAGTGGACTCTTCCTTTAGTATTCTGATTGGGGGGGGGGGGGGGGGGGGGGGGGGCGCAGGGTGATATAAAGTCGTGGGAGCTGTAATACTTCTCCTCATCCAGTCCTCCATCTGTTCCACCAGACAGTAACGTTGACCATGTTGAACTGTCCCTGTGTGGGGGTGACAGGGGTGAGTGGACTCTTCCTTTAGTAGTCTGATTGGAGGGGGGGGGGGGGAGGGCGCAGGGTTATATAAAGTCGTGGGAGCTGTAATACTTCTCCTCATCCAGTCCTCCATCCGTTCCACCAAGACAGATACCGTGGACCATGTTGAACTGTCCTGTGTGGGGGTGACAGGGTGAGTGGACTCTTCCTTTAGTAGTCTGATTGGGGGGGGGGGGGGGCGCAGGGTGATATAAAGTCGTGGGAGCTGTAATACTTCTCCTCATTCAGTCCTCCATCCGTTCCACCAAGACAGATACCGTGGACCATGTTTAAACTGTCCCTGTGTGGGGGTGACAGGGTGAGTGGGGACTCTTCCTTTAGTAGTCTGATTGGCGGGGGGGGGGGGGGGGGGGGGGCGCAGGGTGATATAAAGTCGTGGGAGCTGTAATACTTCTCCTCATCCAGTTCCTCCATCCGTTCACCAAGACAGATACCGTGGACCATGTTGAACTGTCCTGTGTGGGGGTGACAGGGTGAGTGGACTCTTCCTTTAGTAGTCTGATTGGGGGGGGGGGGGGGGGCGCAAGGTGATATAAAGTCGTGGAGCTGTAATACTTCTCCCTCATCCAGTCCTCCATCCGTTCTACCCAAGACAGATACCGTGGACCATGTTGAAACTGTCCCTGTGTGGGGGTGACAGGGTGAGTGGACTCTTCTTTAGTAGTCTGATTGGGGGGTGGGGGGTGGGGGGGGGGGGCGCAGGGTGATATAATTCGTGGGAGCTGTAATACTTCTCCCTCATCCAGTCCTCTATCCGTTGCACCAAGACAGATACCGTGGACCATGTTGAACTGTCCCTGTGTGGGGGTGACAGGGTGAGTGGACTCTTCCTTTAGTAGTCTGATTGGGGTGGGGGGGGGGGGGGGGGGGGTGGGCGCAGGGTGATATTAAAGTCGTGGGAGCTGTAATACTTCTCCTCATCCAGTCCTCCAATCGTTCCACAAGACAGATACGTGGACCATGTTGAACTGTCCCTGTGTGGGGGTGACAGGGTGAGTGGACTCTTCTTTAGTAGTCTGATTGGGGGGGGGGGGGGGGGGGCGCAAGGTGATATAAAGTCGTGGGAGCTGTAATACTTCTCCCTCATCCAGTCCTCCGTCCGTTCCACCAAGACAGATACCGTGGACCATGTTGAACTGTCCCTGTGTGGGGTGTGACAGGGTGAGTGGACTCTTCCTTTAGTAGTCTGATAGGGGGACAGAGCGACGTGGAGTTGTGGAATGTTCACTTACGTCTCTCTCGTCCAATACCTCATTCGTTTCACCAAAGTCAGACACCATGGATGATACTGAACTCTCCCTTTATGGAAGTGAGGGGGCTAGCGCACTATACCTTTAGTTGTGGCGGGGGGTGGGGGGTGGGCAAGGTAATAAGCAATGGTGGAGACTGAAGTAAATCTTCATTCAGTCAGTCCCCATTGATTTCACCTACACAGGCACCAAGGATGATGTTGACTCTCTCCTCAATAGGGGTGACAGGGTGAGTGGACTCCACTTTTGGTAGGCAGATAGGGTACAGACATAAAGGTGCAAAAGAAGTACTACGTCTCAATCTCCATATGTTTCACCAATACAGGTATCATGGATGATAGTGATAGCTCCCTATGTTGGAGATTACAGGGTGAGTGGACTCCGCCTTTAGTAGGCAGAGACGACACAAAGTTGCGAAAGAAGTGCTACGTGTCATTCACCTGATTCTCCATATGTTTCGCCAATACAGGTATCATGGATGATACTAATAGCTCCCTATGTTGGAGATTACAGGGTGAGTGGATTCTTCTTGTAGTAGGCGGGACAGAGTAACATAGATTCTTGAAGCTGCAGTACGTCGTCTCCCCCGTCCAGTCATCTATCCCTTTCACAGCCGAGACATCATGGACAATTTCGAATTATCCTATATAGTATTGGCATGACTTGGCTTAGTGGACTCTTCCTTTACAGGGGAAATGTACATGTGGTCGCTTATCTTCCCCATCCGGTCCTCCGACTGTGTCATCAACCCGGACACCATGGCTAATGCTGAACCCTCCCCGTATGGGCTTGACCAGATTGGTGGACTCTTCTTTGAAGGGGCTAGGGGTAGGGACAGGATGACAGAATTGTAGAAACAGCCTTACATCTCCTCGTCTAATTTTTCCATCCGTGTAACAACAGATCATATTGGGTGGCGCTAAACTTTCCTTGTGTGGGCGTGACCACGTGGGCGGAGCTCCTTGGGAGGAAGGAGAGGGAGCGGGGATGGGAGGAACAGTGTGACAGAATTGTGGAAGCCGCCTTCAGTCTTCCTCATCCACCCATCCACCCGCTTCACCAACAGAGAGACACCATGGATGACGCTTAATCTTCACTGTCTGGGGCCAACACGTTGAATGGATTCTTCTTTGGTAGGCGGGTGGGGAGAACAGGGGGACGTATAGCTGTAGAAGTTGCACAGCGTCTCGCTCCTCAGCCAGTCTTTCATTCTGGTCACCAACATACATGTTATGGATAATGTTGAACTCTGCCTGTGTGAAGGTGACAGGGTGAGTGACCTCACCTTTCCTACAGAGTGGGGGACGGGGGAGGGAGGTACAGGATGACAGAGTCGTTGGAGCTATCATACACGTATCTCTTATTCAGTCCTCCATCTGTTTTCGCCAAAACAGACTCTATTGAGAAAGCTGAACTCGCTGTATTGAGGGGACAGGGTGAGTAGAGGGGACAGGGGACGTAGACTTGTGGAAGTTACAGGTCATCTCCTCATTCAGTCCGATATCCGTTTCATCTCGAATTCGGCGCAAGATGGGCGTTGAACATTTCGCCGAATTCGAGAAGGTAAGTGATTGCTGGTTCTTCGTTTTCATTGTCCTGAATGTTGTTTATCTCGCCTGAAGAAGGTCTAAGAGGTCGAAACGCGTCGTGTTTTACCTTGTAATTTGTTTGTCGCTGTTGTCTTGCAAATTAACTATAAAGAATTCTATTTTTATTATGAGGTTAGTTGCTGAATAGGACTTTTTCGTTTGTTGTTTCATGAATATTTTCGATTTCAATTTGTTTCTTCTTCTTCTTTCTCCTCGACCTCCACTTCTTCTTCTTTAGGTTCTTGTTTTTCCTTACCTTCTTCTTCCCTCTCTTTCTCTTTCTTTCTCTCTCTCTCTCTCTCTCTCTCTCTCTCTCTCTCTCTCTCTCTCTCTTTTCTCTCTCTCTCTCTCTCTCTCTCAGTCACTGTATGTGTGTGCTTAATCATATACTTCAGGCACGTATGTGTGTTTGCATGTCTGTACGTGCATGAGTATGTGTGTGCGCACGCGCTTGCGCGCGCACGTGTGTGTATGTGTGGTGGTGTGTGGTGTGTGTGTGTGCAGGTATGCGTGCGTCTGTGCATGTGTGTGTGTGCGCACGGTCGCGTGTGTGTATGTGTGTGTGGTGTTGTGTGTGTGTGTGTGTGTGTGTGTGTGTGTGTGTGTGTGTGTGTGTGTGTGTGTGTGTGTGCGTGCGTGGTGTGTGTGTGTGTGTGTGTGTGTGTGTGTGTGTGTGTGAGAGAGAGAGGGGGGAGAGTTTAAAGTCATTTTCACCTGTCATGCAGCACAAGAACAAAGTCCGCGGGTTATTAGAGGAAGCCAGGAAAGTTAACCCTAGTCTGCCCACCTTTGAAAAGTGAGTGTTGCATCTCCCTCTCCTTCTCCAAAAATTCTACTCTGTCGGTGTGTCTGTCTGTCTGTCTGTCTTCTCTCTCTCTCTCTCTCCTCTCTCTCTGTCTCTGTCTGTCTGTGTTCGCTGTCTCTCTCTCTCTCTTTGTCTCTGTATCTGCTCTGTCTGTCTGTATGTCTGTCTGTCTGTCTGTCTGTCTGTCTTTCTTTCTCTCTCTCTCTCTCTCTCTCTCTCTCTCTCTCTCTCTTCTGTCTTTCTCTCTCTTTGTCTCTGTATCTGCCTGTCTCTGTCTGCCTGTCTGTCTGTCTGTCTGTCTGTCTGTCTCTCTCTGTCTCTCTCTGTCTCTCTCCAAGGCAGTGTGAATAGACAACAAAGAAATAAATCCCCGTGTATTAAACCTTGCTTTTAACAAAAAAATCCCAGCAATATTTCTTTGAATGGAAAACAAAGAAAGACAATGCTGTGACCTAGGGTTCTCTGTGTGAGGAAGGTTTTGTGTCAACTCATGTATATTACAACTTACATATGTGGCATCACTTTTTTTCCCCCGTCTCTGTTATAAACCGAGTATGGGTGGAGTTTGACCTTGTAGATCTGTAATGTTCAGAACACACACACACACACACACACACACACACACACACCACACACACAAAACAACACAACACAACACAACACAACACAACACAACAACACACACACACACACACACACACACACACACACACACACACACACAAAATTCATAGCCCACGCGCGCACACATACACACACACATCTCTATCTCTCCCTTACGCCCTACCCCCCCCCCTCCCCACCCACCCCCCCACCCCCACCCCCACCCCCACACATACACACACACACGCACGCACGCATCCCGCTTACAAGAAAAGACAACTGTTGTTTTTATTCTAGCGTATTTTTTGTCTGTCAAATCTGTTTGAGGGGTGAATGTGAGGTAATGGTGGCAGATTTTCGAGCGACAATTCAAACATGATTGCTGCTATAAGATTTATAAAAAGAAAATAGGAAGCATTGCATAGGTGAGTGTGTGTAGAGCGATATGTTGCATGGAAAGCGAAGTGGGATTATTTGTGAAAGGGACACACACTCCCAAAACGAATCTTAGCAGATGCCTGACCTACAGTTAAGGAGCCTAACCCACTGATTTTTACTCCGTGCGTATTTTTTTCACTAATACGCTTACTTGATAAATAGATATAGAAGATTTAGCGTCGAAATTTTCTTTAATATGGCATTAAAACAACAATGAAAATGTTAATGAATTGAGTTAAACGTAGTAAACACGAGTTTAAGACGCATGTACATAAAGTTCAGAACGAAAGAAGTTGTAAGGAAAAGTAAGACGCAGTGCATATAAATTCAAGGTGGAGAACTCTCTCCCTCCGCCCATCGCCCCCTCCCCCTCTCCCCCAACCCCCCCCCGTATATATTTCAGTCATTATCTTTTCACTCTCACCACACCAATGGCCATTTTCCGAACATCCTCTCACAGGCACAACCAACCATACAAAACCATCGATAGTCCGCACAAGAACACACACCGAGAGGCGTCCAGGCACATTAAAGCAAAAAACTCTATATATAAACAATGAATAGTCAACAGTAGCATTGGAGCTTTGAGAACGTGTAAGAGCAAATCACGTCGAAAAGTCATAAGTTAGGAGCGAACCACGTCGAGAAAGTCATAAGTTAGGAGCGAACCACGTCGAAAAAGTCAAAGTGGGGCGAACCACGTCGAAAAAGTCATAAAGTAGGAGCGAACCACGTCGAAAACGTCATAAGTTAGGAGTGAACCACGTCGAAAAAGTTCATAAGTTAGGAGTGAACCACGTCGAAAAAGTCATAAGGTGGGAGCGAACCACGTCGAAAAAGTCATAAGGTAGGAGCGAACTACGTCGAGAAAGTCATAGGTTAGGAGCGAACCACGTCGAAAAAGTCATAAGGTAGGAGCGAACTACGTCGAGAAAGTCATAGGTTAGGAGCGAACCACGTCGAAAAAGTCATAAGGTGGGAGCGAACCACGTCGAGGAAAGTCATAAGGTAGGAGCGAACCACGTTGAGAAGTCTAAGTTAGGAGCGAAACACGTGAAAAAGTCATAAGTTAGGAGCGAACCACGTCGAAAAAAAAGGGGGGGGGGGAAAGCAGGGAAAAAGGGCGAACCCCCCCCCAAAAGTCATAAGGGAGGCCCCGGAAAAAGTCTTTAGGTAGGGGGGAAAAACCACAAAAAACAAGGTGGGGGCCCCCGGAAAAGAAAGGGGAAAAGAAATGGGTTTAAGGAGGAAAAAACCCAAAAACAAAAGGAAAAAAAAGTCAGAAAGTTAAGGAGGACCCAACCAAAAGTATAAGGTAGGAGCAAAACCCCCCAAACCCAAAGGGGAGCGACCACGTCGAAAAGTCAAAAGGGAAACCGTCCAAAAAAGTCAAGAGGAGGCCCGCGAGAAGCAAAGGGGAGCAAACCACGGAAAAGAAAATTTGGAGGAACCCGGGAAAAAAGTCATAATTGGGGCCCCCCCCCCAAAGAAAGTGGTAGGGGGAAATAAAAAAAGCAAGGAAAAACCCCCTTTCGGAAGCCAGAAACTGGGTAAATTTGGGAAAAGGGGGGGAATGTTTGGGGACCAAAAAGAAAAACCGAAAGATTTTGGGGGTTTTTTTTTAGGGTGAAAATGCGTGCATACCCCCTCCCCGTCGTTCCCCGGTTGTCGCCCCTCCCCCCCCCAAGGGGGTTCCCCCATCGTCCCGGGGGGGGCCTGGTTTCGGGGAAAAAGTTTGGGGGCCGGGAAGGGGGGGCTCACCGACCAAAACCCCGGGGCCCCCAACCAGCTGGCCCTTCTGGGCCGCCGAACATCCTGGAATGGGGCCCGGGTTTTCTTTTTTGGGGGGGCTTTTCCCCCCCCCTCTCCCCCAGGGGCCCCCAGACCCGGGAAAAAACCCCCCCCCACCCCCCAAAAAACTTTTGGTTTTTTTTTGCCGGGAAAATTTTTTCCCCCCCTTTGGTTCGTTTTTGGGGGGGTGTTGTTGTTGTGGTTTGTGTGGTTTGGGGTTTTTTTGTACTTTTATTTGTTTTTTCAAAAATTTGGTAACAATTTTTTTTTTTTTTTTTTTTAAAAAAAAACCCCCCCCAAAAACCCCCCCCCCCCCCCCCCCCCCCCCCCCCCCCCCCCCCCCCCCCCCCCCCCCCCCCCCCCCCCCCCCCCCCCCCCCCCCCCCCCCCCCCCCCCCCCCCCCCAAAACTGGTTCCCCCCAAAAAAAAAAAGGGAGGGGGGGGGGGGAGGAATTTTGGTTTTTTGGGGGATTTAAAGGAGAAAAATTTTTTTTAAAAAGGGAAACCCCCTTTGTTTTCCCATGTTTAATTTTTTTTGGGGGGGGTGGGGGGGGGGGGGGGTCGGTTGGGGTTGGGACTGGGGGGTTTTGGGGGGGGGGGGGGGGGTTTTTTTTTTTTGGGGGAGTGGGGGGGTGTGGGGTTTTGGTTTTTTTTTTGGGGGGGGGGTTTTTTTTTTTTTTTATTTTTTTTCCCTTTTTTTTTTTAATTTTTTTTGCTCCCCTTTTTTTTTTGTTGTTGTTTTTTCCCCCCCCTTTTATCTCCCCCTTTTTTTTTATTTGGATCCTTTATTTTTTTTTTTAATTTTTTTTTGTTTTTTTTTTTTTATTGTTTTTTTGGATGGGGTTTTTTCATTTTTTTTTTAAACCCGGGTTTTATTTCCCTGCGGGGTTGAAAAAAAGGGTTTATTTGGTTTTTAGCAACTAAGTTTTTGTCTCAAAGGGGGGGGGGGGGCCTTTTTTTTTTTGTTTTTTGGGGTTTTTTTTTTTGTGGGGGGGGTTGGGTGGGGGGTTTTTAAATAATTTTTTCCCCCCAAAAATAAAAGTTGTTTTGTTCGAGGGTTTTTTTACCCGTTTCCCCCAAGGGGGCCTCGGGGTCCGGTTCCCCGGGGGGGGGAAATTTTTGCTTTTTTAGAAGGATGCTTTGTCGAGGGGGATACCGGACCACTACCGTCGCGTGGTGTGGAAGACCTGATCCAGGAGAAAGTGGGCGACATCATACATGAGAAGGGACCCCACTACTTTCGTTCCCTCTGCTCCATGCTGCCAGACTCTCCGGTGAGAAGGGGGTGGGGGTAGGGGGAAGGTGTGGAAGAGGGTGGTTGGACGCGTTGCTGGGTCTGGGAAGCGTGAGAGCAAGGGTGTTTGGGTGGGGGGGGGGGGGGGTAGGGGGGTGGGGTGGGGGAGTGGGAGGAGTGATGGAGGTCTTGAGTGATAGTTTTACTCTGCATCTATCTTGGGTTGTCTTTCCTCTTGTGTCTATTTCTCTCTGCCTGTCTGTCTGTCTGTCTCTTTGTTACATATTTTTTCTGTTTCTCCCTCTCTCTCCCTTTTTCTGTCTGTCTCGCTCTCCCCCTCCCCCCTCCCTCTCTCTCCCCCTCTGTACTTCTGTGTTTAGTCTTGCTCGCTATCCGTCTCTATTTTTCTCCCTTTGTTGACATTTTTCGTTGTCTGCGTATCTTTATTTCTCTCACTTCGTTTTTGGAGCTAAGGATGTATTGATATACATTTTTTTTTTTTAATGAACCATGGATTTCTCATTCGTCCTCAGCTGGCGGCTCGCTACAGAAAACAGATTGGCCTTGACCTTATGAGAACCATGCCCAGCAACATCAAGTTCTCCACGTCGGGGTCTAAAGGGGTAGGTGGGCCGTGTGTGTGTGTGTGGGGTGTGTGTGTGTGTGTGTGTGTGTTTGTGTGTGTGTGTGTGTGTGTGTGTGTGTGTGTGTGTGTGTGTGTGTGTTTATATATATATTATATATACACACATACTGAACGTTAGGTATTGTTCTGACGTGTCTGTCGGGAGTGACCGTTGCGTGCTGCGTGTCGTCACAGATCATGGACCTGCAGGACGTGCTGCTCGCCTTCTGTGTGCACAACCCCAACATCGGCTACTGCCAGGGGATGAACTTCCTGGTGGCAATGGCCCTGCTTTTCATGGACCCCCAGGACGCCTTCTGGTGAGTTGATCACTTTGATCGTCTGCCTGTCACCCCTACCTCTGCTTCTGTCTGTCTGTTTGTGTCTGTTTGTCTGTCTGTCTGTCTGTCTGCAAAACCCCAGCACGGGCTACTGGCAGGGGATGAATTTTCTGGTGGCTATGGCTCTGCTGTTCATGGACGCCCAGGACGCCTTCTGGTGAGTTGGTCACTTTGATCGTCTGTCTGTCACCCCTTCGTCTGCTTCTCTGTCTGTTTCTGTTTGTGTCTGTCTGTCTGTCTGTCTGTGCACACAACCCAACATCGGCTACTGGCAGGGGGTGAACTTTCTGGTGGCCATGGACCTGCTCTTCATGGAACTCCAGGACGCCTTCTGGTCGGTTCATCATTTTGCTGTTTGTCAATCACCCTCACCTCTGTTTCTTTCTCTCTCTGTTTGTCTGTTTCTGATTGTCTGTCTCTTTCTCTCTGTCTCTTCGCTCTCTCTCTCTCTCTCTCTCTCTCTCTCTCTCTCTCTCTCTCTCTCTCTCTCTCTCTCTCTCTCTCTCCATCTCGGTCTCACTCTATCTCTCTATATCTTTTTCTCTGTCTCTCTCTATCTCACACTCAGTCTCTCTTCATTCTCTCTCTCTCTCTCTCTCTCTCTCTCTCTCTCTCTCTTCTCTCTCTCTCTCTCTCTCTTTTCTCTCTCATTCTTTCTCTGTCTGTCTCTGTCTATATATGTATATGTATATATATATCTTTGTCTATCTGTCTCTGTATCTCTCTCCCCTCTCTCTCTTTGTCTTTGTCTTTCTCTGTATCTCTCTGTCTGTCTGTCTCTGTCTCTCTCTTTCTCTCTCCCCAGTCAGTGACTCTTTTTTTTTACCCAACGAACTCCCACCTTAACTCCCCCCCCCCCCCCCCCTCTTCCTTTTGTTTTATTTGGAATCCACGGCCTGATCCACGCTCTTTCATGCAGGTGACAGCGATGTAGCTACTTTGGCCACAGATGCAGAGCAGGGAAGGGGACTGTATATTCCCTATCCTCCGACCCCCCCCCCTCCCCCCCCCAACACACACACACCCTTTCCCTCGGTTTTTCCCCCCCATCCCTTATGTCCATGTCCATCTCCTCCGTTCCTCCTCTTTCACATTTTCCTTCCACTTTCCACCCCACAACTTGACCCTTGCTAGGGACTTCTCTGCCTCGGTGTTTTCACACACTCTCATTCTTCTCTTTCTTACCTCCTGCCTTTTTCTTCCCCCCCCCCTTCTCTCTCTCTCTCTCTCTCTCTCTCTCTCTCTCTCTCTCTCTCTCTCTCTCTCTCTCTCTCTCCATTCTAACCCCCTGTCTCCCCAACACGAATCAAAATCTTCAACAGTCTATCGAGTTGTGAGAACTTTCTCTCTTAGCTTTAAGACACACACTATAGCGTTACCTACTGTCTCGTATCTCTTAGCTTCAAGACGCACACTATAGCGTTACCTACTGTCTCGTATCTCTTAGCTTCAAGACGCACACTATAGCGTTACCTACTGTCTCGTATCTCTTAGCTTCAAGACGCACACTATAGCGTTACCTACTGTCTCGTATCTCTTAGCTTCAAGACGCACACTATAGCGTTACCTACTGTCTCGTATCTCTTAGCTTCAATACGCACACTATAGCGTTACCTACTGTCTCGTATCTCTTAGCTTCAAGACGCACACTATAGCGTTACCTACTGTCTCGTATCTCTTAGCTTCAAGACACACACTATAGCGTTACCTACTGTCTCGTATCTCTTAGCTTCAAGACACACACTATAGCGTTCCCTACTGTCTCGTATCTCTTAGCTTCAAGACGCACACTATAGCGTTACCTACTGTCTCGTATCTCTTAGCTTCAAGACACACACTATAGCGTTACCTACTGTCTAGCGTTACCTACTGTCTCGTATCTCTTAGCTTCAAGACGCACACTATAGCGTTACCTACTGTCTCGTATCTCTTAGCTTCAAGACGCACACTATAGCGTTACCTACTGTCTCGTATCTCTTAGCTTCAAGACGCACACTATAGCGTTACCTACTGTCTCGTATCTCTTAGCTTCAAGACGCACACTATAGCGTTACCTACTGTCTCGTATCTCTTAGCTTCAAGTCGCACACTATAGCGTTACCTACTGTCTCGTATCTCTTAGCTTCAAGACGCATACTATAGCGTTCCCTACTGTCTCGTATCTCTTAGCTTCAAGACGCACACTATAGCGTTACCTACTGTCTCGTATCTCTTAGCTTCAAGACGCACACTATAGCGTTACCTACTGTCTCGTATCTCTTAGCTTCAAGACCACACTATAGCGTTACCTACTGTCTCGTATCTCTTAGCTTCAAGACGCACACTATAGCGTTACTACTGTCTCGTATCTCTTAGCTTCAAGACACACACTATAGCGTTACCTACTGTCTAGCGTTACCTACTATCTCGTATCTCTTAGCTTCAAGACGCACACTATAGCGTTACCTACTGTCTCGTATCTCTTAGCTTCAAGACGCATAATATAGCGTTACCTACTGTCACGTATCTCCTAGCTTCAAGACGCACACTATAGCGTTACCTACTGTCTCGCGGTAGGTCCTGTTCTCCGAGCGTTACTTTCAGATTCCTAACCGTAGAAAACCTTGATTTCTCGTCTGTTCTCTGAGGTCGTTTGTGTAACGTGACAGATCAGAATCAATCCTAAAGTTTGGCCACGGATAGCGTCAATGTTAAACCTTTACAAAACTATGTTAAACCTTTGCAAAACTATGCAGAACGTGTTTTTTTTTTTTTTGGTCACCTTTTCGAGGCATTTTGCTCCTATCAGTTGTTTAGGTTTTTCTTTAAATTACGTATTCATGGGTATATAGGAGAATGTGTACGTGAACGCGCTTAGCCATCGGAGTAGACCTTTGGCATTATCATTAAATCATAAATCTGTCAATCATAGTTGCCATCTCTCCCAGCTTTTCCTTCTATTTCCAAACTACCCCCTGTTCGTTGTTTTCCTTTCAACGTTCTGGGCAGCTCTCTCTCTTTTACACTCCCACTTTTGTACGTCTGTCTCTTCTTCCATTCCTTCCTCCGTTTCTTCCTTCCTCCCTTCCTTCTCCTCCCTTACCAACACGATCCTTCGTCTCATCCCCCCCCCCCCCCCCCCCCCTTCCCTCGCCGTGGTCCAAGCCAAGGCCTAGTGCATTATCTCCCTCTCTGAACTCTGGGGGCCTCTCTTATTTTCACGCTCTCAATTTCCTTCTCATTTTTATTCTGTGCTTCTTCTTCTCCCCTCCTTTTTTCCATCTTTGCTCCCTCTCCTTCCCTCCCAACCACTTCTTTCCCCTCTGTTCCTAAACCACAACCTGTTGTGAGTATTTGTTAATATGAGTCTGGGTGACGGACAAGGCTTACTTTGACAGAAAGATATCCCGTACACACATTCTTTCTTTCCGTACTGTCTGTCTGATGTCTGTCTGTCTGTCTGTCTGTCTTTCCAGTCTTTGTCTCCACCCTGACACCGTTCCTTCGCTCCCTTTCCTCCAGTCTTGAGGTCATGAATTACATTCTCGTCCTCTCTTTGACAGCACTCCGGTGCCGGCGATGATGAATCACAACGTGCTTACCTTTGACCAGAACTTTCTGGGGACCTCCCCCCCCCCCCCCTGCCTGTCTGTCTCTCTCTCTCTCTCTCTCACTCTCTCTCTCTCTCTCTCTTCTCTCTCTCTCTCTGAATAAAAGACCTGTGCCACACATAAAATCGACTGAAAATTGGAAGACGATAAATGTCGTCTTGATTGCAAGGACAAGCATGTTCAGTGAAACAGAAATCAGGGCGACCCTGTCGTATTAAATTGTCCCGCCCAGTTGATTAAGTGACATAATAATAAATTATCGTTCACCTTCTGTATATCGCTTGTTCATTTCAGATTCACGCACGTTAAGGTGTAAATTGTCAGTAGAAAGTGTTCGCATCTGCGTAGAACAGTGTGACGAAAGGGATGTATTTGATGAATCATGCGGGATGAAAAAGGGCAGTTTTCACAGTCAGAGTTTTTTTTATGTACTTGTACGTAAGTGGTTTTTTTCGTCACTGGAACAAGTGTATTATTTCCAAGATGGGTGACTCAGGTTTTGTACATTTTGTTTCTTCTTGTGATTTCACTTATCTCGTAGAAACGTTTGTTGAAAAGTTTAAACCTCAAGCGTCTAAAGACTACACTTCACTTTCACTTTTGCCCATCGCCCCCACTGGGACATAGGCCGCGACAAGGTCCCACCAGCTGTCTCTGTCCTGGGCCAGTCTCTCCAGCTGCCCCCATGTGTGGCCCATCTTCTTGGCATCTGCATGTCCCAATGGTGATGGTAGTCTAAAGACTACTAGTTGTTTATAAAACTTGCAATTAAATTGTCTTATCAAGGAAAACATTCAGGAGAAATAATTTGTCTTGTGCACATGTCTATTTTTGCGCATGTGCACCACATAGAATATGACAATACCTGTTCATTGTCATTTATACTCGATAAGGACTTTCTTGGTTTTCGTAGCAATGTTCTGCTTGTTTGTGCTTATGTTCCCGCGGAACTTGCGTCGTATTATTCTATGTACGGGTTTGACAATGGTACTGACATGTCAGAGGTATTTGTGGTGGATAAGCTTTTTTTTTCCGTAGGTGGTATTGATCTGTCACTGTGTGGAGACATGAACGCACAGACATCAGATATGTTTATGGAAATGACTAATGTTGATGAACTTCATGCTGGTCATCAGCATCATTCAAGAAAGAACACTTGGAAATGTTCTGAAGATAAGGTTACAGATTCTTATGGAGAGAAATTCTTAAACATGTGCACTGTATTGGGGCTGTATACTGTCAGTGGGGTATGTCATGGTGACATTCAGGGTCCTTCCACATGCGTTTCTGATTTTGCAAACAGTGTTTATAACTGTTTTTGACAAGTGTCGGCCTTTTTGAATTTTTAAAAGACAAAATTAACACCCATGGTATTAGAGAATACTGATTCAGATCATCCACCTATTGTTTTATGTACTGACAAATAAGATGAACTGAAATATGTCAGTAATAATCTAAATGCAAATTAGTTTGTTGTGAAATATTGTTAAGAAAAGAACACAAACAAATTTTTAGTTAAATAAATGAACTTGGCAGTGAACAAGACAGTCCGGATGCTGCTGATGATTTGGTTTGTGTTAAAGTGGCATTGGCTAGATGTTATGAGATTCTTAAAAATGAAACAAACAAAAAAGAAGCTTACGTGATCGAAAAAACACCAGTGAATATGAAAGTTAAACAGAATGATAAAACCTGGAATCCAGGATCACTAAGCCTAAGGTACCTAGACTTTGGAGAATATGTAAAAGAAATTTAGGTAAACAGGATACATCCTTCTGTCGCAAGACGTGAATATAAACATTTTAATGGAAAAAAAAGAGATATTACAATGATCACATATCTGTATTTACCCTCTCTCTCTCTCTCTCTCTCTCTCTCTCTCTCTCTCTCTCTCCTCTGCCTTGTCCGTCTGTCTGTTTGTCGGTCCGTCCATCTGTCCGGCCGTCTCTCTCTCTCTCTCTCTCTCTCTCTCTCTCTCTCTCTCTCTCTCTCTCTCTCTCTCTTGGTGTGTCTGTCGCTGTCTCTCTCTTTGTCTCTCTCTCTCTGTCTCTGTCTCTCTCTATATATATATATATGTCTCCCCCCCCCTCTCTCTCTCTCTCTCTGTCTCCCTCTCTCATCTTTCATCTTTCTTCACTGTATCGCCGGTACCTCTTATGCCCCCCCCTCCCCCCCCGCCCCACCAGCACCCCCCGGCCTCTTTACCGTCAAGCCCCACGACCAGGGTTTTCAGTTTGCCTTCTTCCACCGCGCAGGACGCTGGTGGCGGTGACGGAGAGGTACCACACTATCAGCTACTTCGACCAGAACCTGCTCGGGGCGCAGGCCGACCAGAGCGTGCTGCGGGACCTGCTGGTCGACCTCCTGCCCGGCATGGCGCGCCACCTGGTGGCCATCGACATCGAGATCGCCACCGTCACCCTCAACTGGTTCCTGGCCATCTTCTTCGACGCCGTGCCTTTCCACGTGAGTTTTTTTTTTTTTTGGAGGGAGGGTGGGAGGGAGAAAAAGAGTGGGGGAAGGAGGGGGGGAGAGAGAGAGGGAGAGAGAGGGGGAGGGAAGGAGAGAGAGAGAGAGAGAGGATGGGAGAGAGAGAGGGAGGAGAGAGAGGGAGGGGAGAGAGAGAGAGAGAGAGAGAGAGAGAGAGAGAGAGAGAGAGAGGAGAGAGAGAAGAGAGAAGAGGGAAACAGATGAGAGGAGAAGGAAGGAAGAGAGGGGGAGGGAGGAAGAGAGCGACGAGGACGAGATTGGAAAGGGGAAGAGGAAGGGTGCGGGAACCCAGAAAGAGAGAGACACGGCACAAAGACAGAACTCTCAAAGGCACGCACACACACACACACACACACACACACACACACACACACACACACACACACACACACACGCTCGCGCGCGCACACACAAAGAAAGAAGAGTTAGCCAAACCAATCATCCCTGTGTGTGTTCGGCTTAGTTTGTCTGATTGTTTTCATGCCAGCCAGGTCTACAACATAGTGAAAGCTAGAGAGGCAGACTTCACTTCTGATAACGATGATGACTCCTCAGTCTCGGCTCTGTCTGGGAAACGTAAGAGGACAATACGCGCGCGCGTGTGTTTGTGTGTTGTGTGTGTGTGGTGTGTGTGTGTGTGTGTGTGGTGTGTGTGTGTGTCTGTCGTCTGTGTGTGTCTGTGTGTGTTGTGTGGGTGCGTGTTGTTGTGTGTTTTGTGTGTTTGTGTGTGTGTAAGTCTGAGTATGTGCTGTCATTGCAATGTAGTGCGCTTGTATTTGGGTTTGTTAGGGGGCTTTTTATGTTTAGGGCCGGGGGCCTTTGTTTTCTGCTGCGGGCAAATTTCCCCGCGCACATACAAAAGTTCACGGACACATACTAGTAAGGGTTGTTGTTTTGTTGCTTTTGGAAGATGTTCAGGTGGGCCCCCCCTTTGATGGCTTTCCCCTCTTTTTTTTGGCGGGGGTTTCCCCGAGGGGGCTGGAGGGAAAGAAAGCGGTGGTGGTCCGTTAATTAATGAACTTTAAAATTAAACCCGTCCTTTTGATCGGGGGACCGGGGCCCGAAATGGGAACCAAATTGAAGTTAAAAGGGGCGGTGTAAGGTCATTGGGGCCCCTCCTCCTCTACTTTGCTCCCTCTCCCTAAACCCCCCGCCTCTTCCGTTTTTTGCTGTCCTTCCCCCAAACCCCATATAAGACAAGCACCTGAAACCCCAACCCTTTTTCCTTCCCCCAACGCCCCCTTCATTTTTCCCCCCCTTTGTTTTTGGACCCTTTCTCGTGGAAGAGCCAGAGTGGTCGGGTCTTTCAAACTGTGTTGTGTTTATAGGTGGAGATTCTTATGGGTACTCTTCGTTCAAAAATTTTAATTCCCTGCTTTCTTCGCCCCAAGTTAAATTTTGGTTGGGAAAAAAAAGATTTTATGTTTTTTCCTTTTAATTTTGTCTCTGTCCTTCTTTTTCTGTCTGTCTCCCCCCCCCTCTCTCATTTCCCCATCTTGTTTTTTTTTACCCCACAAATTTGCATACGCTAAAAAACTTAAAAAATTTTTTTTTTTTTTTGGGAAAATTTTACAAAAAAATTGGAAAAAACCGGTTTGAGTTTTTGGGTGGGATTTTTTTTTTTTTTTTTTTTTGCTATCAGCGAGAGTAAAATTTTTGTTTGGGGTACGTTCCCAATGGCGTGCACGAAACCCCACGTGTGGGTGTGTTTGTGTGTGTGTGGTGGGGTGGGTTTTGTGTTTTTGTGTGTGTGTGTGTGCTCGTGCGCACGCAGTGTTTTTTTTTGTTTTAGCCCCTTTTCACCCCTTTGCCAAAAGAAAAAAAGGGGCCCAAATGAAAAATACTATTTTTTATTGTAACAAAAGGGAAAACAACTTCAAAGTTGTTGACGTTTTTTCATTTTTTCCCCGTTATTTTTTCAGGGGTTGCCGGGTAGGGATGCTAACCCCTTTAAATTTAAAAAAAAAGGGTTTGATGTAGAGTCGGGGCGGTGGATTCCCTGGGAGAATGCGTCACCCCCCCAAAAAATTTCTTGTTGAAAATTTGTTTTTAAACCCGGTCTTTGGGGCCCATTAAAAAATTTTTCCAACAGGCAAGGGCATGCCATAAAAAAAAGGAGCGAAGAAAAACCCAGGGAAATTGTGCACAGTGGAATGGCTTTGGCGCAAGGATTAATTACAAAAATTTTCCACTTGTAAACCCCCGGGGTATGTCAGTGGAGGAAGGACTAGCCCCAAGAAAAAACACACTACAGCTTGCTTCAATCTCTTTTCATAAAACATGAATTCGTAAAATTAAACCCTAGTAAAGTCTTTTAACTTTACTTCAAAAATCATGGAAAAAAAATCAATGGCATGGAGTAAAACAAAAAAAAAACATTCTCTTTTTCCTTGAATTAAAAAAAAACCCCATTTATCAAAATCTTTTAAACAAACCCGGGTATAAATAGTTTTTTATTTTACCGGGGCCAAAGGTATTTTAAAACTATTTACGAATCACTGTCTTTCCTTTTTTCTTTTTTTTTTCTTTTCACGTCCTTTCAAAAACCACCGTCCAAAAACTACGGGCACGGGGTTGGTTTTGGACCCCCGGCACTTGGTTGTTGGACTGGGGGGCATGGTCAGGTTACTGGCTTTGGGCCCTGTGGTTCTGCCTGATAAAAGTGGCGCTGCCAGGTAAGGGGTCAAACCCCGGGTTTAAAATTTTGAACAGTGCTACCAGACATTGATCTGTTCTTTTCCCTTCCCTTCCTGCCCTAACGATTGCACTCTTCTCTCTCTTTATTTGGCTCTATAAAATTGGACAGGGTTTTGTTTCTTTTTTTTCTTTTTTTTTTTTTTTTCTCTTCTTCGATTAGAAAACTTCTCTTCTCTCTCAACATCTCCCCTTTAGTCCTTCCTCTGCAGCCTCTTTATGGTGTTAATTGTTTTAAAACTCGGTTCTCTTCAACCCTTTCCTCTCATCTCTTCCCTTTCTCTGTGAAGACCCTACCCCCAGAACCTTCCCCCGGGTCTTTTTCTCTTTCTTTTCTTTTTTGTTTCCCACTCCATCGTTTTTTTTTCCTTTTTCCTCCCTGTAAAAGGGGGGATTTCCCATTGGTCTTTTTTTTTTCCCGCCTTTTTCCGGGTTACCTCCCCTCTAATTCCTTTGGGGACATGCAAATCATAAAAGTCACTTTACCGGCCTTGCTCTCTTTTGGTGGTCAAGGGGTTTTTTTTAAAATTAATTAGCTTGATTTCACCCACCAAAAAATTTCCTTCCCCCCTTCCTATTTTCAACCGGCAAAGCCCTGGTTAAAATTTTGGGGTGGTCTTGCAAATTTAGCTGTATCGGGGACCGGGCGCCGGGGCCCGTCGGGCCCAGAACTTTTGAGAGTCGGTAAACCCATTTCAGTTGCTGGGGGGCGGGGGCTGTCTCCTTTGATGGCTAAAAATGGGCTTTTCCCCGTGCCAAATTTGGCTGCGCGAAAACTTGAAGTGGGTTCTCCCTAAAAACCCGGGATTTTTTGGGTTTTTGGGGACTTATTTTCCAATTGAATGGCTGGCGATGACCCAAATTTCGGTTTTTCTTTTTTTGTCGTGAAAAATTTCCCCCCTTGAAAAAGACTATGTCAGCATTGTCTCAAAAAAAACGGTACAAAAAAACAACAAAACCGTTTTTGTGACAAAAAGGGTTTCACGTGAAAGTTTTTGAAAAAATAATTTACACCAAATGGTTTAAAAATTATAAGCATTTTAATTTTTAGTAAATATAAACCCAAGGGGTTTTTCCCTTTGACGTGGGGCTTTTTTTTTTATTTCAACCCCCCAATTTTTCTGTTTAACCTCTCGTGCGCACCTTTTGAAAACCCCCCTTTCCTGCTTTTTTCCCACCTTTTATCTTTCACAATATATGGGGGCAAAATTTGATATGACCACGATCCATGAACCTCACTGGGGTTTTTCCTTCCTCACTTATCGAAAAAGTGCATTTATACAAAAGGCGATGTTTTGTCCCTTTAAAATTTCTTTCATGCAAGTCTCACAAAAAAAATATAAACCCATACCCAAATGGGAATAAACCTTATAAATTCAATCTCAAAAAAATTAACACTTTTTAAATTTAAAAATTTTTAGCTTTGAAAACCCGGTTTTGGGCTGATTTCCTCGGGTTTTGGCAGTTGCTTGCCCTTCCGGGGTTTAAAATTTGTAAGCTCCTCATTCTGTAACTGGGATGTACTAAAATTTCGATCCCTGGGGGCTGAAAGTGCCATTGCCCAGCGCAGCCCCTGTTTTTTTAAAAAGCTGGCCCCCTGCGGGAAATTTTTGGGGTTTTGGTTTTTGTTCATTTCTCTATACGAACTCTTTCCCATAAAAGTATTTGTGAAATTTCTGCAGGGCCCCACAGGGACGGGCCAAACACCCTTCTTTCCGTTGCGTCCCTTTTTCCCAAATTGTCGCTTCTTGCTCCCTTTTCTTCCGGAAAACTGCCCCCTTTCGTGTTCCGGGCCAAACCTTTTCTGAAACCTTTTACTCCCCACCTGAGCATTGTACGAAACAAAAATGGTTTGACATACCCGGGGTTGCTTCAAGTTGGGACGGAACCAGTCTTTTCTACCCACTGTTGCGTGCTTGTTTCTGAAGCTTTTTGCCCACTCGACCCTTTCCCGGGTTTTTCCCTCCCTTTTGACCAAAACACTGAGGGCTCTGATTGCTGAAAAATTTTTGTAAAAATTTTCCCTGAAAGAAAACAATAACCCCTAGCAGACCCCCGATTCTTTTTTGGGTCTTTGGTCTCTCTGAATTTTTCATCTTCTCACCTTTCCCATTTCTGGTTTGCTTTGTGTGCCTCCAACAAAAAAACCCTAGGACCCCCAGGTTTGGGGAAAACCCAAATTCTGGCACTTTTTTGGGTTTGGGCTGTGAGTTTGGTGTCCAACCTCTTAAAACTGTTTACTGGGCTGCCCCCATATGCTCCCCCCTTGTCTCGTTGTTTTTCAAAATGTCGTCCATAAAATTTTCAACGCCTTCCAAACCGTCAATAATTTCCTCTTCACCCGGAGAAAAAACGCAGGGGGCGTTGACCATCCCAAAAGGAATTTACCGCCATGGTTTTGCCCTTAGGGTGGAAAAAATGTTTTGAAAATTTCCTTTGAGGTCCTCAAAAAAGGGGCTATTTGCCAAAAACCTTGCTGAATTTTTCCCTGGTGAAATACTTGCTCTTGCTTGTGGCGACCTGGCAAAAAGGGGTTTTCCCACGTTCGGTTTGTTTCTGCTCGCCCTTGGTGCACTGTTCGCGCCTTTAGTCAACAAGTTTCAAATTGCTCCCCTGATTTTTTTCCTCATTGGACGAGGGGGTGCACTTTACGATGTTTTGGGACGGTTCAAATCCCCCCCAAAGGGTTTCCACATCTTTTCCCCCTCCCTCGATTACTTTTTTTGTTGGCTTACGGGCCCGGGTAGGCTTTCCAGTACGGGTTTTTGCGATGTTTCTCCCCCGTACGTCTCTAGAGTTGTTCCTGCCGGGTTTTACGGGCAGGGCGCCTTTTAGTTTTAGAAGCCCCTAATTTCCTCCTGTTTCCTCCCTGTTGCCCTTCTTTACAGTGACACATCCCTGTTGACTCTTCCCCTGGAAACCAGGCAAAAAAAATTCCCCCCCTTCTTTTGCTGGGTTCCTTACTCCCCCAATTTTGTTTGGGGCTGCGCCTATGTGCTGGTTAAAGCTGAATTTATTTGCGGAGCAAATTCGCATGGAAAATTTTTGGGTTTCCCCCTTTCACACCCAAATTCCCCGGTTTTAATCCTGATCACCTTTTCAATGGGGGGAAAGGGCCCTTTTCCCAAAGGCATCAGAGCTTGTTGGGATCCGGGGGAAGCAGAAAACAGGACTTGATCTCCCCCCTTGAGGGTTTGCCTCTTTTCCTGTCATTTTTGTTCTTCTGAAATGCCCCTGCCTCCTGAAATTTTTCCCCTTGCAACCTTACATGTCTCCTCTAACCCTTTTTCGTAGGGCCAACAAAATGTTTAAATGGTTTTTAAAACCCCTTAGACCCTGTTCTCCGGGGCCAAAAGCTTTTGAGAATACCCCACTTTGGGCCCTGGGCTGTCCGCCCATACGCAGCTTTAAATGGGGGAAAAACCTGTCTCTCCTGAGGGGGTTCCCGTAGGCGAACAATTTCCGCTGGAATTTTAACGATCCAATTTTGCTGGTCTTTTCACAGAGTTCTTTAAAAAATGCCTTTAGCACACCCTTGAATCTTTCCACCAAGCCATTAAAAATTTTGGGTGGGATGGGGTATGAGAAGCTGTGTGATCCCTAGCAGCCCGTTGACCTCCCCATCAGCCGAGGCGAATGTGACCCTTTTCACTGGGAATTTTTGATGGGACACCCACGCGTGGAAAAAGATGTCTACCAAACCCTTCCGCAAATTTTTTTCGTATCTACGCCTTTCAATGGGAGCTTCTGGATATTGGTGCGTTGTCCCCGAGCGTCAAAAACCCTCCGGGGCCCACCTTTTGGGAAAAAGGGGGAGATTGGGCCCAAACCGTTCAACAGACTTCCCCGAATGGTGGGCAATTAAAGGGGGGGTTTAAAAGGGGCCTTCCTCTTCCCCCCCTCCCTTTTGGCTGACCTTTGACCACATTCAAATGGGCATGGAAAACCCCCTTTATGTCTTTCCAAAAGGGACCCTGGGCCGTGAAAAAACATCAAAGATTGGTTCCCGCTGTTTTTTTCCGGTTTCCGGAAGACCCCCCCTTAGCGACTCGTGACCCCCTGACATGGGCGTTGGGCACGATTAAAATGTGGTTCCTTAACTGAGGGTTTTCACCTTACCTGTTTTTCCCCTTGGTGAACACTCGGTACAATAAAATGCCTTTCACCAGAAATTTTTGTTTCACCTCCCCTAAACCCCCTTTTTTCTCTCCACCCCTTGCCAAATCCCCAAAACTTAAGAAAACGGGAAAGGGGCTTGTTTTCCCGCGCTTTCCCTAAACTAAACAGGCGGGCACCCTCTTGCCTGACTTCCCTTTCTGGGAAAGACTAACCCGGGTTTTTCGCCTTTTTTCCCCCTTCTTGTCCGTGTTGAACTGTGCCCCCGTAGCAGTCAAAAAATCCCCCCCCCCCCCCCCCCGGGGTCCCCCGGATCCCTTGCATGGAATTTTTTCCCATGATTCAAATTTAAAGGGGTTTCTCCTTAACCAGGCAGACAACTCGCCTGAGGGGTAAGGGGTTGTACTTTTTTCTTAGCAATGGGGGGAAATCCCTCACAGTTTCCATCGATTAGAGTTCGGCTGGATTTGCCCCGTCAAAACCCCCTTTCCCCGAACCCGCGTTGTTATTTTTTTCCCACATGAAAAACCAGGTCCCCTAAACCCTTCACCCTCCTGCGGCCCAATTTCCCCCCTTCTTTCCCCTGGTAATGAACCCTCAGGGGTGTGCCCTCCATCCCTGACATGGACTTTTTTCTGTCCAGCATGGGCCCTTTTTCCCCACTCCCTCTTCCGATTGGGGCCCCTTTTTGGGTTTCCAAGGTTTGTTTCCCCCGGGAACCCCTTTTCAACCCCTTGCAAGGCTGCTGCCTTCTGGAACCTCATGCGAAAAATCCTCCCCCCCACATGTCCCTTCTTGTTTACAAATTTAAACAAACCCATTGTCCCTTTTTCCTCCTTTCTGCCCCCACAATGGGTTGCAGCTTTGGGAGAAAACTCCCCTGGGCTCCTTTTCCTCTTTCACCTGTGCCTGGGGGCCTGTTCTCCTGCACCTTTGTGCCCAAAAAGTGCCCCCCTAATTTTCACCTCTGCTAACTTCAGCAACTTCCCTGCTGTCTCTGGCTGGGCACTCTTTAAAATTTTATTAAAATTAAAACTGGACTGGAACCCGACAAAATTGTTCTTTCATAACCAGTCTTTCAAAATTTAGGGGAACTCCTTTCTCGTACCACTCAAAATCTAACCACTTCTCAAAATAGTGATCTAAAAGGGCACCCCAAACTGAGTTTACGTTTTTACCCCGCTTGAATCTAGCTGATCGAAATTTTTTTTTAAACCCTCCTTGTGAGGTCAGTTTCCCCTTTATAAAGACTCCCTTTACGCACTTAAAAACAGATTTTTGGTCTGCTGGTAATGAAATTTAAATTTTGTAATTTCCTTTCCCCTCAATTTTTGCTGACAAAAAAACTGCCCCCCTCTTTGAAGGGGCCAAAATGACTAGTAGAAACGTTTCCAAAAAACCCATGATGTACGCATCAATCGAAACTGGGTTTTTTTTAGAGAATTTTTGGGAATTTTTGGGCGGGGGGGATAACTGGGGCCAAGGGTCCTGGGGAAATGAACTAACCCTAAAGGGGGGTCTCCCTCTGTTTTTCTCACCTTTTCTAACTCTAATTGGGAAACCTTAATTTTTTCTGTTTCCTGCGTTTTCATGATTATTGTTAGCCTGAATCTTATTCTTTCTGTTTCCTGCATTTCTTCTGTGACCGACGCTTTCCGCTCGCTCTCTCTTTCCTTTTTTTGTTTTGGGGTTTTAACGAAAGCCGCCCAACCCCTTTCCCCCGGTAGCCTAAATCACGGCGACGCTCAAAGTTGTTTTAATAGGGGGGTTTTTTTTGTTTCCCCCATTTTATCCTTTTTTTTTTTGAAAAGTTTTTTTATACGCAGCCAAAATGGTGGGGGGCCCAACGAATGACGTAATGGGGAAAAATCCTTTTTAATGTTTAAAATTTTGCTTGGGGCAAAGTAATTTTTTTTTATAAGGCGCCCAGGGCCCCGACCCCAACTTTGAGGTGAATTTTAGGCCCAAACTGTTGAAATTTTGTACTCTGGGGGTGAAATGCCAAAGCCTTGTGTTTTTCTATCTTGGAAACAATTTCCGCCCAGTATTTTTTCTACTTGGAAAAAATTTTCAGTAAGACACTACCTTGTTTAGGTTTTTTAATTCTTGGGTTTCCCCCCCAGCTTCCCCTCTGAGAAATTGGAAAAATTTTTAATAAAAAGGGCCAAAAATACCTTTGGAGGGGTCGCCCAAAAAATTTTCAACCCGGGGGGAAAGTAGTGGGGGAAGGACTTGCGGAAGCCCAAAAACCCCTCAAAAGCTTGTTACCCAAAACCCTTCATATATCATGCATTCGTCAAATCAAACCACTAGTAAAGTCTATAACTTTACTACACATAATCATGGAAAGAAACATCAATGCGCATGGAGTCAAACAAAATAAAACATTCTCTCTTTCTTGAACTTCACAAAACCATTTATCTAAATCATCATAACTAACCCAGGTATAAATAGATTTTCTACTTTACCTGGCCAGGTGATCTTAAACTATTTACGAATCACTGTTTTTCCTTTTCTTCTTTCTTTTCTTTTCACTGTCACTTTCACAAACACCAGTCGCAACAACTACTGGCACTGGTCAGGTTGGACCGCCGGCACTGGTCAGGTTGGACTGCTGGCACTGGTCAGGTTACTGGCGTTGGCCTGTGGTTCTGCCTGATGAAAGTGGCGCTGCCAGGTAAGAGGTCGAACCCCGGTTCAAATTGAACAGTGACTACCAGACATTGATCTGTTCTCCTTCCTTCCTTCCTGCACTAACGCATTGCACTCTCTCTCTCTCTCTTCTAGTCTTCTCTATCAAATGGACATGGTTGCTTTCTTTTTTTTTTCTTTTTTTTTTTCTTTTTCTCTTCATCGATTAGCAACTCTCTCTCTCTCTCTCAACATCTCTTCTTAGTCCTTCCTCTGCAGACTCTATATGGTGCTAATGCTTCAACTCGGTTCTCTTCACTCCTCCTCTCTCATCTCTCTGCCTTTCTCTCGTGCAGAGCCTACTCCCAGAACCTCTCCCTCCGTCTCTTCTCTTTCTTTTCTTTTTGCTCCCACTCCCATCGCTTTCTTATCCTGTTCCTACCTGTCAAAAGGGTGAGTCCCATTGGTCAGTATTTTTCCCGCCTTGTACCGAGGTTACCTCCCCTCTAATTCCATTGGACATGCAAATCATCAAAGTCACATCTACCGGCCTTGCTCTCTGTGGTGGTCAATGGGTCATTTAATTAATTAGCTTGATTTCACCCCCACCACACAATACCTTCCCCTTCCTACTTCAAACCGGCGACGTCTGGCTTAACTGTGGGCGCTGGTCTTGCAAATTAGCTGTATCAGTCTGACCCAGGCGCCGAGACCCGTCTGGCCAGACCTATGGAGACGTCGGTCAACCCACTCAGTCTGTCTGCGGGACGGTGCTGTCTCCGTGACGGACTAAAAAATGCCTCTTCGCCGTGCCTAATTGGCTGACGCGACACATGAAGTCGTCTGCCTGGAAACCAGATGTTTGAGTTTGGACTTATGTCCAATTGAACTGGCTGGCGACTGACCACGAATTCGGTTTTTCTTTTCTTTGTCCATGACACCACTGGACAAACTTCCAGGAGGAACAAATTAATTGATTACATTCAGTCTGATTGAGGGGGAATCTGCACGTCTGCTAATTCCCGAGATTTCAATTATCTATTTGATAATAATGAATAATCAATAATACAAGTGTAAGCAAGAATAAAACTGGAGCAGAAAACGTAACAGATACCTGACCTGTTCCTTTACTGACGAGACTTGAAGAACAATTCTGAGAATATGTGAACACAAATTCGGGACCAAAGATGGATGGTTTGGACCAAAACTCATGTAATACATTGATGGAGAACTCGACACTACGCGAATTTGATGTAGGGAATAGACACGTTGAATGGGAAGAGTGACTTTTCTACCGACGGTTAAATAGCGAACAGAAATGCAGAAACACAAGTTGTGAAAGAAACGAAACAAGACGAAAAAGAAAAAGAATAAAAAGGGTACGAATAAGCCAAAGAAGACAGAAAGACAGAAAACAAAGAAAAAGGAGCAAAGAAATGCGTTAATTTCAACGACAAAAATGAAACCATGCTCAAGTGACAAACTGCCATTAAGGCCAGTTGTACATAGTTCAGTATGAAGCACATTCACTTCTCGAAAAATACAACAAAAAGAAAAAGAAAGGAAAGAGAAAAGAATAAAAACGAAACAAATCAGTTTCATGTTTTCTCAGACTACCGGGTTAGGAACTAAAACTCCTACCGAAAGCGAAACACATGCACTGCTGTCGCTACAGTGAGCCGAGAACAGAATGACGGATTACAAAATAAGTCCAACAGGAACGCGTGAATCAAAGCTTACTTAACAAAATACCAGGCAGTTGAGATGTTGGCTGATTGTCAGGAACAGAATTGATCTTACTGTGTGTAACACAACGATTTTATAAGGTTAGATAAGAAGCCGATTATGATGATGAATAGGAATGTGTAAAACCAAATAGGTGACAGCAAAGGAATATCAACAAGAGGTATCTACACCAAGGGTAGGAAAACACATTATGACGAAAAAGAACAGAGTTGTTTGTCGTTTCTCTGTACTGTACGGCGAAAATAGTGAACTACAAACTACAGACCAACGTTGCTACCTCTACGTTGACGACATGGAAGGATTTTTTAGTCAGACGATTCTAACATCAAATCACACGCTGTTTATCAGCCTCGACCACGAAACATACAATCAGAATGACGGTTAGAAAGTCACAAACTGACAACGTGATATCACGAGTGTGAGAAACCAGCAAAAATAACGATAACCTTACCTAGTTAATACTGCTGATGTATCAGTCTCTCCCCACTCTCTCTCTCTCTCTCTCTCTCTCTCTCTCTCTCTCTCTCTCTCTCTCTCTCTCTCTCTCTCTCTCTGCCAGGATGTCGGCACACGGAATGGGCAAGGTAGATCATTTGTTATCAAAGTATCTTATTGTCCGATCGGCGCCAAATGTCTGGGCTGTCTAACTTGAATATTCAGATGTGTTGTCCACACCCCTCCGTAATGATTTTGTCAATGCCAGGGCAGAGGGAGAGAGGAAAGGGCGGGGTTGGGGGGTGGGGGACGAGAATACTGAAGGACGCATGACACTATGGGCACCACCAGCACCACATCAAAATGTGCTCCTGTTTTAATTTTCGCTGGAGAAAGCAACAACGAAGCCAATCCTTACGATCTTTACTTCGCATTCGAAGGCTCTCGAACAAACAAGACATGGAATGCCAGATCAGTCAGTAACGGGGTATGTGGGTAGGTTCTGACCTGGTTGATGTAGCGGACGGCCGTGTGGTCTCTGACGGACCTGATGGTTGGCGCTCTACTGCGTGGCATGAACTGTCAGAAGTGCCATAGTCAACAGTGTGTGTCCTTGAAGTGCCTGAACTTCCGAAGCATTCGAATCAACTGTAACACCGTTAAGTTCTCATAATGAAGCACCGTAAAGATCTCATGATTCACGCCTGTGTTCGGTCGGCTAGTTAAAGACAAAAATACCCTGATTCTTCAGAATTCTGTGAGAGGAGATGAGCAGCGTCAAGCGTTCTCCATTTGCCCGATGAAATGATTAATCAACGGCGACAACAGCCCCGTTGTTGACGTCTAGGGGCAGTGTTTGTCGCAGCACCCTTGTGATCATTGTATGATCATCATCGCCGTCTATGGCATGCCCAGAAGGTTCAAAGTTTGACTACCATGGCATCGTATATAATTCAGCAGATCAGATCGTCGTCTGTGGTGCCTAACTGCATTCCATGAGCCATCGGAGTTCAGTGATTTACCACACCAGACCTCTACCTCCAGCCACCCCGGCGCGTAAATCACAAAGGCATGTCTTGAGTGATCTCACCGATTCACCAGGCTGTAGGTCATGACAGTTCCACGCTCAACGTAAAAGCCCATAGCTTGGAACATTACACTGGTATTCATATCAGACCTACATACTTCACGCTGAAACTTGATACGGCTTATACTGGAGTGCATCGTCTTTGGAACTTTATTCGAAGGTGGCTTGTTTGCAACTAACGTGATGCTGATGATGTCGACCTTTTCGGTGGTAGAGAAGAAGAACTCGAGAAACTCGCAACCAGATTAGAGAAAGCTTAAAGTACATACGGAATGGGAAGAAAAGCAAAACTCTTGTCACAGTTCCGGTTAGCATTCAGCAGCTCGTATCACACTGAACGGATATACTGGAAGAAGTGGACCATTTCAAGAGTCTCGGGTCCATTTGGGCGAGGGAGATGGAGACTAGCCCCTCCCTGGTCAGGTCTGCCGCGACAAGACTCGGCTTTGACAAGACGTGGCTTCCACACGAAACTGGACATGTTTGCTTCCCAGTGGACATCCGACTTAACAAAAAGCTGGTTGTACCCATTCCTATGGGTGCGAGAAATGGCGGAATTAAATGAAAAGTACACGCGTTCTAGACTTGTCCGCATCCCACACAGTAATCAAAAAGACAAAGGGCTAAGTCAAGCAGCAAGTTGGGATGTACTCTAGAAGTCAAGATCATCTCAAGGAAAGTCAGCATATATTATACGCTAGAAGACAAGAACCACTGCAGGAAAGTCAGCATGAACTCTGGTGGAGAAGACCTTCTCCAGAAAAGTCAACATATACTGTTAAACTAGAAGCTCTCCAGGAAAAGCAACGTATACTCTAGACTAGGACCTCTCAAGGAAAGTCGGCATATACTCTACTAGACGAGAACCTCTCCAGGAAAGTCAGCATATACTCTAGTAGACTAGAACCACTCCAGGAAAGTCAGCATGTACTGTAGACTAAAACCTCTCCAGGAAAGTCAACATATACTGTAGACTAAAACCTATCCAGGAAAGTCAACATATACTCTAGACTAAAACCTATCCAAGAAAGTCATCATATACTCCACTAGACTAAAACCTATCCAGGAAAGTCAACATAGAATCTAGATTAGAACCTATCCAGGAAAGTTAACATATAGTCTAGTGGTCCAGAACCTCTCCAGGAAAGTTAGCGTGTACTGTATACTAGACCCTCTCCAGGAAAATCAGCATATACTGTATATTAGACCCTCTCCAGGAAAATCAGCATGTACTGTATATTAGACCCTCTCCAGGAAAATCAGCATGTACTGTATATTAGACCCTCTCCAGGAAAATCAGCATGTACTGTATACTAGACCCTCTCCAGGAAAATCAGCATGTACTGTATACTAGACCCTCTCCAGGAAAATCAGCATGTACTGTATACTAGACCCTCTCCAGGAAAATCAGCATGTACTGTATACTAGACCCTCTCCAGGAAAATCAGCATGTACTGTATACTAGACCCTCTCCAGGAAAATCAGCATGTACTGTATACTAGACCCTCTCCAGGAAAATCAGCATGTACTGTATACTAGACCCTCTCCAGGAAAATCAGCATATACTGTATACTTAGACCCTCTCCAGGAAAATCAGCATATACTGTGTATTAGACCCTCTCCAGGAAAATCAGCATATACTGTATATGAGACCCTCTCCAGGAAAATCAGCATATACTGTATACTAGACCCTCTCCAGAAAAATCAGCATATACTGTATATGAGACCCTCTCCAGGAAAATCAGCATATACTGTATACTAGACCCTCTCCAGGAAAATCAGCATGTACTGTATACTAGACCCTCTTCAGGAAAATCAGCATGTACTGCATACTAGACCCTCTCCAGGAAAATCAGCATGTACTGCATACTAGACCCTGTCCAGGAAAATCAGCATATACGTCAGCTGACAAGCACCTCTCCGGTAAAGGCGTGTATCTCACCATGAATCCCTGGTGTATCCCAAAAGGGCACAGTGGGAAGTGGATGTCCCAGAGGGAAACGAAGAATTCCGGGTGAACCGCGTACAGAACTTACAACACCTCTACCTTGTTGCTCATGACTGAGGGTAGACGGTTGTGTACATCCCTGACTGGGCAAGCGTCCATCACGGCAACTATATCACCTACGGTCACGGCACGATAATGAGACTACCAATAAATCGTTGTCTCTAACAACCCACCTGCCCATTTGCGAAAAAAAAAAGAAATGATAAAAGAAAACGAAACAACAGGTCGGTCCGAAACTGACACGGGACTACGCGATCTGGCTTCACTCGTACAACAAACTCGCCGTTATTTCAAACAACTTCCAAAGCACAACGCACTAGCCTATCACGAGCCGAGGTGGCTGCGCGTCGGATTTCTTTTCTCCCCTCTCCCCGCCCATATCCCCCCCAATCTCTCTCCCTTTTCCTCGGGTCCAACGGCAGACGACCCGCGCGCGGAAACAGTTCAGGCGAAGGGTTTGAGCATCATGGCGGCCTGCCTGAGGTGCAGCCAGTCCCTCCATTCCTTGTGGAACCAGA
>CM031618.1:62081389-62091389 GCA_018398815.1 Conus ventricosus
CTCTCTCTCTCTCTCTCTCTCTCTCTCTCTCTCTCTCTCTGACCCCTTTGCAAGAAACTGACCCAAACGTTGGGGGTGTTCTTATATGATGAGGCATTTCACAGGGACAAGTGATATCCTTACGTCAAGATATCTCCCTTTTCCACTTAATGGGGCCCAAGACCACCCTGCACAAAAACACCCACAGACACACACAAACACCTACTCCGTCGTTGCCAACGTTAAGACCTCTGGACTGCATCAGATCTACCCAACAACAAAAACAGACTGCAGCAGTATACCCAATGACAGAGTGCAGTTGATATACTCCAAAACAAAGATTGCAGTAGACATACCCAGCAACAAAGACATACTGCAGTAGACATACCCAGCAACAAAGACATACTGCAGTAGATGTACCCAACAACAAACACAGACTGTCGTGGATATACCCAACAACAAAGACAGACTGCCGTAGATATACCCAACAACAAAGACAGACTGCCGTAGATATACCCAACAACAAAGACAGACTGTAGTAGATATACCCAACAACAAAGACAGACTGTCGTAGATATACCCAACAACAAAGACAGACTGTCGTAGATATACCCAACAACAAAGACTGCAGTAGAGATACCCAACAACAAAGACAGACTGTAGTAGATATACCCAACAACAAAGACTGCAGTAGAGATACCCAACAACAAAGACAGACTGCCGTAGATATACCCAACAACAAAGACAGACTGTAGTAGATATACCCAACAACAAAGACAGACTGTAGTAGATATACCCAACAACAAAGACAGACTGTCGTAGATATACCCAACAACAAAGACAGACTGTCGTAGATATACCCAACAACAAAGACTGCAGTAGAGATACCCAACAACAAAGACAGACTGCAGTAGATATACCCAACAACAAAGACAGACTGTCGTAGATATACCCAACAACAAAGACAGACTGTCGTAGATATACCAACAACAAAGACTGCCGTAGATATACCCAACAACAAACACAGACTGTAGTAGATATACCCAACAACAAAGACAGACTGTAGTAGATATACCCAACAACAAAGACAGACTGTCGTAGATATACCCAACAACAAAGACAGACTGTCGTAGATATACCCAACAACAAAGACTGCAGTAGAGATACCCAACAACAAAGACAGACTGCAGTAGATATACCCAACAACAAAGACAGACTGCCGTAGATATACCCAACAACAAAGACATACTGCAGTAGATATACCCAACAACAAAGACAGACTGCCGTAGATATACCCAACAACAAAGACAGACTGTAGTAGATATACCCAACAACAAAGACAGACTGTCGTAGATATACCCAACAACAAAGACTGCAGTAGAGATACCCAACAACAAAGACAGACTGCAGTAGATATACCCAGCAACAAAGACTGCAGTAGATGTACCCAACAACAAAGAAAGACTGCAGTAGGTATACCCAACAACAAAGACAGACTGCAGTAGATATACCCAACAACGAAGACTGCAGTAGATGTACCCAACAACAAAGACTACAGTAGATATACCCAACAACAAAGACTGCAGTAGATACACCCAACAACAAAGACTGCAGTAGATATACCCAACAACAAAGACAAACAGCAGTAGGTGTACCCAACAACAACAACAGACTGCAGTAGATATATAAACAACAACAAAGACAGACTACAATAGACACAGAAAGATACTCAGGTAGACAGAATACGTTTTATACGTTAGATACGACAAAACAAACTGCAGTAGACATAAAAAATACACAGGCAAACAGAATACGTTGGAAACGACAAAACAAAGACAAACTGCAATAGACATAGAAAGATGCATAGGCAGATAGAATACGTTTTATATGTTAGATACGACAAAACTAAGACACATTGCAGTTGACATAAAAAAAAATACACATGCAGACAAAAATACGTCTTATATGTTGGAAACGACAAATCAAAGACAAGCCGCAGTAGACATAGAAAGAATCACGGGCAGACGAAATACGTTTTTTTATGTTAGATACGGCAAAACAAAGACAAACTGCAATAGACATAGAAAGAAACACAGGCAGGCAGAATACGTTTTATATGTTCGATATGACAAAACGAGGATACATTGCAGTTGACATAGAAAGAGACAATACGTTTTGTATGTTAGATACGACAAAACAAAGACACGCTGCAGTTGACATAGAAAGATATACAGGCAGACAGAATACGTTATATATGTTAAATACGACAACAACAAAACACACACACAAAAACCAGACACATTGCAGTTGACTTAAAAAGATACACGGGCAGACATAATACGTTTTATATGTTAGATACGACAGAAAAACAAAGACACATTGCAGTTGACATAGAAAGATATACGGGCAGACAGAATACGTTCTATATGGTAGATACGACAAACAAAGGCAAACTGCAATAACAGACACAGAAAGATACACAGGCAGACAGAACACATTTCATATGTTAGATACGACAGAACAAACCGCAGTATACATGGAAAGATACACAGGCAGACGGAATACGTTTTATACGTTAGAGACGACCAGACATCAGACACTGAGCGAGATTCCAGCTAACCGACTCAAAGTCCGACCTGTTGTGTGATCCCTGTGGTCGGCTAGGCGGTAAGACAACATGACTTGACTTCGCCCACACAGGACAACATGACTTCGCCAGCATAGAGCGACCTACCACCTTGCGGGGGGGCAGGCCAGTGTCCATCTCTTCCTGGAGGTCCTGCAGACTGTTGTTCAGCCTGATGACGTGGGTCTGCAGCGTGCGGTACTGACGTTTGCTGGTCGCCCGCTGCTCCTCCAGCGTCATCTGCAGGTCTGACGTCATCTGGGCGTTGTCCGTGAGTCGTTCGCCGAGCTCCGCGAGCCTCCGCCGGGTCCGGTCCGTGGCGTTCAGCATCTGGAAGATGGGGAGATGAGGGTAGTTTGTTTTGTTCTTCTCCCGCCTCCCCCACGCCCACTCTCTCTCTCTCTCTCTCTCTCTCTCTCTCTGGCTGTTTGTCTCTGTTTTTGTCTGGCTGGCTGTTTCTGTCTGTCTGTCTCTTTTTGTCTGTCTGTCTCTGTTTCTGTCTGACTGGCAGTTTCTCTGTCTCTGTCTCATTCTCTCTGTCGATCCGTCTGTCTGTCTGTGTGTCTCTCTCTACGTCTTCTCTGTCTCTCTCTGTCTCTATCTGGCTGTGTTTTTCTCTCTCTCTCACTATCCCCCCTCCCCCAGTCTCTCTCTCTTTAGCTCTTCACTGTTAACAGCGCACTTACTCTTGAATTTGAGATTTACACAGCTCTTCATAACACAGTACAACAGAGCGTCGTGACTCATATCACAACACGTAACACGCATACACGCGCACACTCACGCGCGTTCGCGAAAGCGCACTCACCTGCTGGCTGACCAACTGCCACTGCTCCAGCGTCATGACGTTAGCGGTAAAGTTCACCAGAGAGTTCTGTAGCTTCTCCATGAAGTCACCCAAGCGGAGCGAGGCCAGCTGCCCAGTCACGCGTGACACGGTGACCCCCAGATCCGCCACGTTGCCCTGCATATGCTCCAGTTGCTGGTCACGCCTGCTGACCGCAGCTTCCAAGAGTTCCGTGCGGTTGGTCAGTACAACGAGAACGTCCTCCGAGGGCAGCGAGGTCTTCAGGCGGCTGCTGAGGTCCTCCACGCGCTGCTGGAGGAGGGTGAAGTCGGCCATACTGGGGCAGAGGGGGAGCGGAGAAGTGGGGAGGGTTGAGGACGGGTGGGTGAGGGTAGTGACGGTGCTGGTTGTGAGAGGAGTGGGAGTGACCGCCCGTGCCTGGCCTCCACCCACTTCCACGCTGTCTGGGATTTTCCTCTCCGGGTATTGCTCTTCTTCGAGAATGAAGAACTCGTCGCCTCCACCCGACCCAAGATCTTGTTCCGTCTCTCCATCTCCTGAAAAGTTGGTGTCGTTTTGAATCTGGTTCAAAGAGGTCACTGTCACGGACCCTCCTCTGTAGTCTGGACTCTGATCTCCCTGTGGTCTGTTCTGGAAGCTCCCGAGCTCCCGAAGTCGTTGTTCAAGTACTGGCAGGTAATTGGCTCCAGTGGAGAGACGTTGCTGCACTTTGAGATCTTTCTTGGAAACCTGGCGGTCGTCGGACGATCGGAAAGCTGGGATCTCGGTCCGTGCGGGCGTTGTCTGCGTTCTGACTTGCAGATCGTTCAGCGTGGCGAGGAGGTTGCGGTGACTTTCCTGCAGACTCTGACTCCAGCCTTGCAGCCGGTTGAGGTGGTTCTGGGCGGCGGTTCTCCACGAGTCTACTCGGGTGAAGTTCCTCTTCAGGCCCACGAGTGTGTCGTCCACCACGTGCTGCGAGTGCCTCACCTTTCCCATCTGCTCCCTCCGCCTCTGCTGGTCGTGGGTGACCTTGGTGACCTCCAGCTGAAGGTCGGAGGTGAAGTCGTCCAGCCTGTCCAGGCGGCTGTTGATCTCGATGACGTGCTGCCGCAGCTGGATGATGTCAGCATGCATAACGTCGATGTCATGACGCGCGCTCTTGACCTGGCGTTCCGCACGACGCAACCGGGTCCTGTGACGGGAGTGTGAAATCTGACGTCAGTTTGCAACGAAGGAGGTGGAACATTGCATATTGAATATCAAAGGACAGATTGCAGGTTATCAAAATGCACGTGTCCATTTTGTCTTAGGTAAAGGATGATCATATAGATATTACATGGCAGATTGACATTTCAAGATGAAAGCCAGGTTCGGTCGGAACTGCGTGCAGTGTTCTGTCATCATATTTTGGTATTTACCACTTTCTTCATCGTCTTTCTTTCTTTCTTCCTTTTTCTATGTGTCCACTTTTTTTTCTCCATTTGTTGAATTTTCCCTTTTTTTCTTTTTTGCTTTTGTTTTTGCCCTCCTGTGTCTGTCTTTCTTTCATTCTTTCCTTCTGTTTTTTTTCTCTTGCTTATTCCTTCCCTTTTTTTTGTCCACCTCACTTTCTTTCATCTTTTCTTTCTCATTTTCCTTTTTACTTTCTTTTGTTCTTTCTACATCTTCGCTTTTTTCTGGAAGTTTCCTTTCCCATTCCTGTTATTCCTGTTATTATATTCTCTCTTTATTGTGGTGCTTATGGGGTGGAGGGAGGGAGGGGGAGAGAGAGAGAGAGAGACAGAGAGAGAGAGAGAGAGAGAGAGAGAGAGAGAGAGAGAGAGAGAGAAGAGAGAGATACACTAACGATTACCTTTTCGGTAATGTGCACACAGTGCTTGTGTGAACACACACACACACACACACACACACACACACACACACACACACACACTCGCGCACGTAAGCACACATGTGCGCGCGCGCGCGCACACGCGCACACACACACACACACACACATACACACACGCACGCACGCGCGCGTGCACGCCGCTCACACGCACGCAAGCATGCATGCAAACTCTCACACGTAAATAAACACACACGCACGCGCGCACGCGCGCGCGCGCGCGCGCGCACGCACACACACACACACACACACACACACACACACACACACACACACACTACCTACTCACCAGTCCCTAGACTGCTTGTTGTTCATCTCGGCCACCTGTTTGACCAGGTCTTGAACCATGGCGAACACCTCCTTGTCACTGGGGTGGAGGACGGTGTGTCCCCCGACCTCACGTCCTCCCTCTTCCACCCCTGGGTAACACGCGGTATGCCCAGGCACAGCAGCATCACCCATGTCATTGATGACGTTAGACGCATGATGCACGTCACTGTTCTTCCCTTGCTGACATCAGCGCGGGTTGTCTGTTCTTATGCGCAGCTCACCTTGGGTTTGCCTCGACCTGAGCCTGCAGACAGATTGTTTTTCTTGCTTTGACGAGTGAATTGGAAAGGATGAAGACAGCATGAGCTGAGTTTGGTCGTACTATTGGCATTTTTTCGTTGTTGGTATTGTAAAACGGTGCTAGGTTAGAACAGACTCCACTGAAGACCACCGACAGTGCAGTGTCTCCTCTAGTGGGTCGCCATATGATGACCGAGCACTGACTCTCCCTGTGGATTGCCGGTGGCTGAGGTGCGACGAGACAAGCCAGGGTGTGACTGGACGGGGAAATCACACTGAGCGTGCGCGTGGGGGCGACGCCACTCCAAGATTAGACAGAAAAAAGGGGCGGGGGGGGGGGGGGGGGGGAGCTCGGAAATACTGATTTTCTGTCTCTGTGGGGAGAAGAACTTGCATCCAACAAAGACTTTTTTTTTAAAGACATTGTCAGATTGTCAGACAGTATGAACGATGGTCTAGGCCTTTTAAATATTTGTGACAGCGAACGAAAGAATGATCGACAGTAGAAAATTGAAAATAGAAAGAGGGAGGGGGGCACACACACACACACACACACACACACACACACACACACACACACACACACACACACATTACCACACACACACACACACACACACACACACACACACATACCACACACACACATACCACACACACACACACACACACACACACACACACACACACACACACACACATCGCACACACACACACACACACACACACGCGCGCGCAGGCGCGCGCGCGCCTGCACACATGCACGTGCATGCACACAGAGTAATCACCACAGTTCCTACATCATATTCGTTTTCATATCCCATGTATGAAAACACTGACAGATAAGATAATTGTGAGAGATGGAGGAGAAACAAAGGCGGAGGGATAGAGTCGGGCCGGGGAGAGTCGGGGAAAATAGACACACGAGTGAAAGCAACAGATGGATGAAGGGTGATCTCACCTACCTGTGAAGAGAGAGAGAGAGAGAGAGAGGGGGGGGGGGCGGGAGGAAGAAGAAGAGAGAGAGAGAGAGCAGAGAGGAGTCGGGAGGAAGAAGTAAAGAGAGAGAGAGAGAGAGAGACCCGCAAGGGGGTCAACAACCGCTGGTGTTATATGGGCCACTCTACTATGTTTTGACAGTGTTCACAACTGTATGTGGTTGGTCACGTTGTTGGTGCTTCCCTCTTCCCGTCCCTTACCGACCTTTTTCTGCAGTTCAATTGTTCCCCCAACCCCTCGTCTTGCCTTAGCCTGTGTGAGTTTGGGATGGGGGTAGGGGAGGAAGGGGGTAGAGTGGTGAGGTAGGGGATGCACGGTTCAATCAAAAGCGCTGAGCGACTTTTGAACATTCTCTGACAGGTCTTTCATCTTCCAGACTAAGAAATCTCTCTCTCTCTCTCTCTCTCTCTCTCTCTCTCTCTCTCTCTCTCTCTGTCTGTGGAAATATTTGTAGGGTGCGTGCGCGCGCGCGCGCGTGTGTGTGTGTCTGCGCGCGCGCGCGCGTGTGTGTATGTGTGTGTGTATGTCTGTGTGCGTGCGTACGGGCACGCGCGCGCGCGCGCGCGCGTGTGTGTGTGTATGTGTGTGTTGCCTCCTGTCTGTAGTTATGGATCTGCTGGTTTCAATTTCCTCCTTCTCAGCCCCGTCCCTGTTACTAACCAGTAGCACATCCATCTCTCTCTCTCTCTCTCTCTCTCTCTCTCTCTCTCTCTCTCTCTCTCTCTCTCGCTCGCTCTCTCTCTCTCTGTCGTAGAAGTAGTAACAGGGTTTCCAAGATGAAAGGGCACAAAAGTCAGAGACCTTAGGTCCCCAGGGAGAACTTTCTTTTCATCTTTCCAGCCATACAAATGGAGTCTCGGGTCATTGTTATACGAGTCAGTCAAAAACTGGATTGGTTTCTTCTCTCACTTTTCAACAACACTACTGCTGCTGCTGCTGTTTCTTTTGTTACTGCTGTTTCTGTCGTTACTGCTGTTTCTGTTGCTGCAGCTGTTGCTTCTATTGCCACTTGTTGCTGACACTCCTGGTGCTACTGCAGTTATGGCAAATGCTCACGTCAGTACGGTTACTTCAGCTGTTGTTGCTGCTGTAGCCACCGCCGCTGCTGTTGTTATCCCTTCTGGCGTGTCATATTTCAGTAAACAGCTTCCTTTTTAAAAAATTAGATCTTCAAAAGAGAGCGAGCCTTTGTCGGGATGTAAATCTAGAATGAAAACAAACCAGCTTTTAAAAAGTGTTTTTTTTTTTTTTTAAAGGTAGCGATCGTTTTGTTAAGAACTTGTTCATTATGGTTTACTGTACCTCAAATGTTGTTGCTGCAGCAATGGCTACTGAATGAGAATGATTGACCTGGATGTAAATCTGATTGCTTGATTGTTTCTGTTGTTGTGGGATAAAGGTTGTGTTAAGCTTGATTTTCTTCGCTTCGGCGGCACTGCTTTGTTGTTGTATGTTGTTGTAGACTCTAGATCCCTTTCTGCCTTGTGATTACCTTTTTTTTGTCTTTATACTTGCTCTTTTTCTGTGTTATACGTCTTAGCTTCTGAAGATTTATTTTGTCTCCAACATTTAATGGAAGTCGTATTCCATTGCCACAACTGAACAACTGATAATTGAAGCTGCCTTTTTCGCTACGAGGGAAAATGTATGAGAATTTTAGCCATTCGGAAACATTTTCAGCGTTTATCATATGTAGAAAGATTAAACCAGTTATTGAAAGCGGCTTCACAATGATAGGAGGTGCATTAACAATGAAGTCACCAATACGTGTGTGTACATGTGTGTGTGTGTGTGTGTGTGTGTGTGTGTGTGTGTGTGTATGTGTGTGTGTGTGTGTGTGTGTGTGTGTGAAAATAAACAATCGAGAGCACGTGATTCCTAAGCACTGACTTAACAAATGCAAGCACACACACACACACACACACACACACACACACACACACAGTCTTGTTTTTTAGTTCGTTTCTGCACACACACCGCACCCATTAAAGTCGACACAACTTTTTTTTCGTTAAGTGAGTAACTGTCAGTAATGAATGAGGGAACGTTAAAAGCAGCAGATGGGAGCATATTAAAAGTAAGGGTCACTACACCTCAAGACGAATGCAACAAACTATAGACAGCACGAGCGGTCCGTTCGTCTGACGGCTGATCTGGTTCCCTACGTTTATTCTTTTGCTTCAACCGTGCATCCTCAGTCACTCCACGTTCAACTTTGTAAAAAAAAAAAAAAAATTAAACAATGGCCAGGGGGGGGACAACTAAGTATAAAGAGTAGCGCTGGCGGAACACATCTTCGATCGCCAATAATCAGCGAACTTGAGCGTGAACGTTTCGCGATGACATCACTAGGGGGAAAAATAACAAAAAAATAGTGGCACTGATACCGTCACAATTCTTTTTTCTTATGAAGGCCCAATGAACATCGCTTTCAACAGGATCGGCGGTTTGGGGGAGAAAAAAAAGAAAGAAAGAAAGAACGATAAGAAAAGACAAATCTGAATCAACACCCATAATCGAAAATTGGGGTTGACGTTCCTGGACCTTGCCTCCCTGAGAATTAGTCGGTCAGAATCAGTTTTGGGGGCGAGGTGAAAATGCTAGATGCTGAAACGCAAAAGAAAACAGTGGATGATTCCACTCAAGGTACAGTGTTGTCAATTATACAAACACGTGGAAAGAGAGAGAGAGAGACACAAAAAAAGTACTTACGATCAGTGTTCTGTCCCCGTGGTGTTTAGCGTTGCCGGTGGAAACTCCCGTGTGGCCTGATGTCTGTCAACACCGCCTTCCTTGTTGAGCACGAGCTGCGCGTGCTTTTCTTCGTTCTGATTGGTCGCCTGCGACTCCACTACTGCCCTCTATGGCATTCTACCTCCTCCTCCTCCTACAGGCTGTTTTCCTCTTCCAGCACCGTGCCCCTTCCCTTCTTCCATCCTTGTCGCCCTGTGGCCTCTCAGACTGTGTACAGCGACAGAGGAAAGTGTGTTAATTGGACATACAGCCTCAAAGTGGAAAGTTCGACGAGGGTCTGCGAACTGCGATTAAGTGGACAGGGACTGGTGGTCCACAGGTTTACGATTGAAGACGGATGAGAGAGAGAGAGAGAGAGAGAGAGAGAGAGTCAGACAGAGAGTTGACTGATCAT
>CM031618.1:62101389-62266389 GCA_018398815.1 Conus ventricosus
GGGGATGGGTGGAGGTGGTGGTGAGGGGATGATGGTGTCGTGGTGGGTGTGGTGGAGAAAACAGACACCATCACATCAAGGGCTGCACCAACGTCACCTGTGACAACCTTGTCTTTGTGGGTTCGTCTGTTCTAGCTGTTTCGGTGTGGGTGGGTCCTACTGCGACATGTGACTGGTAATGGTCGTTGGGTGGTAGAGGAAGGGCGAGGTGGTGTGGACTGATTGTTGGTAATGAACTTGTTGGTTGTAAGAAAGAGGTGTTTGGTTGACAGTTAACAGGTGACTGTCGAGGATGGATGATGGTGAAGGGCTGGCGATGGTGAAGGTTGGGTGGTGGTAAGGAATGAATGATGGAAAAGGATGTGTGATGGTTACGGATGAAAGATGGCACAGGATGTTTGATGATTACGGATGGGAGGATTGTTGATGGTTACGGATGGGAGATGGTAAAGGATTGTTGATGGTTACGGATGGGAGATGGTAAAGGATTGTTGATGGTTACAGATGGGAGATGGTAAAGGATTGTTGATGGTTACGGATGGGAGATGGTAAAGGATTGTTGATGGTTACAGATCAGAGATGGTAAAGAATTGTTGATGGTTACGGATGGGAGATGGTAAAGGATTGTTGATGGTTACGGATGGGAGATGGTAAAGGATGTTCGATGGTTACGGATGGGAGATGGTAAAGGATTGTTGATGGTTACGGATGGGAGATGGTAAAGGATGTTTGATGGATACGGATGGGAGATGGTAAAGGATTGTTGATGGTTACGGATGGGAGATGGTAAGGGATGTTTGATGGTTACGGATGGGAGATGGTAAAGAATTGTTGGTGGTAGGGGGTTGTTGGTGGTAGAGGATAGTTGATGGTAAAGGATGGCTCCTTGTAAGGATGGATGATGGTGAGGATGACTGGTGTTAAGGGATGAGCGGTGATAAAGAGGAATCGGTGGTAAAGGGAAGGATGGTCGGTGGCAAGAGAAGGATGTTAGACATGAACGATCGTAACAGACTGATGCTTGTTGGGATGGTTCATAGATGATTCTAAGCGATGAATGATGGCGAGAAATGGATGATGGTAAGGGATAGATGACGGTCATCGATGGTCAATTGGAAAAAAAAAAAGGGTGATGCCATGAAAAGGTCTGTCATAAGGGATTGATGATGGTGACGAATTGTTCGTTACAAGGGATTGATGGTGTCGGACAGTTGGTGGTAAGGGGGGGGGGGGGGGGGGGGGGGGGGGACGGCAAGAGATGATTGGTGGTCCGAGTCGATAGTTGTAATGGATTTAGAGTGAAAGGGGTTAAATGCTGGATCAATGACGTGTATCCCCCGTGTTAATGTTCCACGGATATAATGCAAAACTTTTGGTGGAAAACAACACAGGAGGTATACGCCGCTGTTCTGAGGGAAAGGAACATTTGGCGTTGTTAATAATCACTTCGATGATGATGATGATGATGACGATGGTGATGATGACGATGATGATAATGACGATGATGATGATGATGACGATGATGATGAGACGACGACGACGACGACGATGATGATGACGACGATGACGATGATGATGATGACAACGATGACGACGACGACGATGATGATGATGATGATGTTGATGATGACGATGACAATTTCGATGATGATGACGATGACGATAACACTGACGATGACAATGACGATGAGTGATGTGGTGACAACGACGATAATGATGATGTCCGCGTTCCAGCTGGCCTTCAAAGGGCTGAAGCCGTTCCCCAGGCGTCAGGACATCAGCAGCAAGCAGACGGTGTACCTCAAGGCGCTGAAGGAGAAATACCGCTGGAGGGAACTCCAGAAACTGGCCTTTGCTGAGAGAGAGAACCTGGTGAGGAGAGGAGAGACAGTGCGACCTGCTTTGTGTGTGGTGTGGTGTGGTGTGGTGGTTTGGTGTGTGTGTGTGGGTGGGTGTGGTTGGGGTGAGTGGGAGGGTGCGCGTGTGCGAGTGCGTGCGTGCGTGTGTAATCATGCGTGTGCGCGCATGTGTGTGTGTATGTGTGTGTAGGGATAGGTTAATAGAGATAACGGGAGGAGAGAGTACAGAAGATTTTTTTTTTTTCATTCCGTCAGGATGCATGAAAATCGACTTCAGCAAATAATTCAACAACTTAAGAGCATTTATTAAAAACGTAACGATAACATTCGCAATCGCATCCAATAGGAATACTGCATTAATGAGTATGTGTTTTGGTTTGTATCGGTGTTATTTGTTCGTTTTTGATTGTTTTTTTGGTTTTTTTGTACAGCTTTGAAATATCAAGGGTTGGGGGGGGGGGGTGTCCTCTTGAGACTGATGACGACAATTTCATCTGTTCTTTAAAGAAACCGTAAAGAACTCATCTTTATAACAAAAAAAAATCATTTTGATTTGCGTTTGAAATCATGATTCTTTCATACAGTGCGACTTTTCTTCTCTGAAGAAGTTTATTGTTCGAAAGGTTTTTTTTGTTTTTTTTTTAAAGAGAAATGATATTTCTGTGATTGGTTGAAAGTAGACGAAGAAGCGTTAAAAGAACGATTGTCAGGTTGTAGCTGAGTTGATGGCTACTTTTGATGAGGTCAGTGGCTAATGTTGACTGTTCTGTCCTTTCAGTTCTTGAGCCTGGAGTCTGAGACGGGCAGCAACACAGAGACCTTTGAGTGCGGAGTGGTCTCCTCCACTGGTCAGTGGTGTTACACGTATGGGGGACGTCGAGTACCGAAAATGTTTTTAACGTCAACAATGAAATAGGGATTTGGGGTGGGGTGGGGTGGGGGGGGGTTATACAATCACAACGGCAGAATCTGGTTTACACATACCAAACATTCTCTCCATTTTAGTTAAATCTCTCTCTCTCTCTCTCTCTCTCTCTCTCTCTCTCTCTCTCTCTCTCTCTCTCTCCTCCCCACCCTTCCTGTCTGTCGCTCTCTCTCTCTCTCTCTCTCTCTCTCTCTCTCTCTCTCTCTCTCTCTCTCGCTCTCTCTCTCTCTCTCTCATTTCATGGCCCTGTCCGTCTCACCGTTTATTAGCTGACCCCCCCCCCCCCCCCCCCCCTCTCTTTCTCATGTCGGTCTCTCTGTATTTGAGTCGCCTTTTCTGTCTGTATCTGTTCTGTCTGTCTCTCTGGCCAGCCAACATAAAACATTTCGCTTGATGTGACGCATAGTCGACGAACCACTATATGGTAAACAAAGTAACGGGTGATGGCGATGAAGGTGACGGTGACAATGGTGCAATGAATATGGTGATAACAGGGTGCAATGAATATGGTGATAACAGCTTTGAGTTATTGCTGATTATGGCGACGACTTTCACAGTAGGGCGAGAAGTCGACGACGGTGATGACAAGGTGACTTGTGTGCAGGCGAGGTGTGGGTGTGTTACGGCAGTCAGAGCAGGTGTCAGGTGTGCGTGGTGAACTGCAGCAAAGGCACCATGACCAACCTGCCGGTGGAGGTGAGGCAAAGACGCACACTCACATACAGACATGCACGCGCGCACGCGCGCGCGCACACGCACACACACACACACACACACACACACACACACAACACACACACACACACACACACACACACGCTCTCTCTCTCTCTCTCTCTCTCTCTCTCTCTCTCTCTCTCTCACGCTGTCTCTCTCTCTCTATCTCTCTCTCTCACTCACACACACACACACACACACACACACACACACACACACCACACACACACACACAGCTTGCTTTTGATTACGTTAGTTGTTAGATATTTTGGTTTAGCTACATTGGTTGGTGGATGTTTGTGGGTATTTTTAGCTTGGGTTTATATTGGATGGTAGACAGTTTGTGTCTAGCGTCACTGGTTTGGTGACAGTTTTTTTCGGTATGACAGTATTGGTAAGTGGATAGTTTTGATATGGCTGCCTCGGTGGCAGCTTTGGGTCTGAATGGGTGTGTGGAAGGGTTTATTTTGTTTTGCTTTGTTTTTGGTGTGGCTGCGCCAGTTGGGGTTATGTTTTGCGTCTGGCTGTGTTGGTTGAAGGGTATACATAAATTTTGCCCGGTTGCATTGCATAGTAAATGTGTTAGGGTTTGGCTGCATTTGTGTGCTGGACATTTGGATCTCGCTGCTTTGGTTGGTGACACGTTTGGTCTGACTGTGTTGGCTGGTGGATACTTCTTGTCGAATTTATGTGGACTGTCGTTGGACGGACGAGACGGCGCAAACTGAATGGAGAGCTCACTAACGCAGGTTCCGGGACTACGCAGTTGTTACCGTCAGTCGAGGGGTGCTAAGTCTGTGGTGTCCAGCGTGTGTTGGATCAGAGCAGGCACAGTTGAACACCACCGAAGTGACTCGGCGTGAGCGCAGTGTCTCCTCTGGTGGGTTGTCTCATGACGACTTGACATAGGCTGCTCCCTGTGAATTGCCGGCACCGGGGCTGTGACGTAAAATTGCCGGTACCGGGGCTGTGAAGTAACAAGCCAGGCTGTAGCTATGAACAGGGAGTCGGAATGAACGGCGTGGGTGCAATGCCACTGAAGTGGCAAGACAAATGAGAAAGAAAAAAAAAACCCAAAAAAACCCACATAAATACATAGATAAATAATGAATAGATACATAAGTAATGTAAGTAAAAAAAAATTGAATACTAAAATAACATAAATACAACAAAATAAAGTTATAAAAAAAGAGAGAGAAAAAGGTATGATATTCAGTGTTTATTGAGGAATGCAATACATCATCAAGTAGATGATGTAGATGCTGCGCATCGTGAATGAAACACATTCATCTACTTAGAATCGCCGTTGTTTGCAAAAATAGCGATTATAATGTGTGTGTGTATGTGTGTGTGTGTGTGTGTGTGTGTGTGTGTGTGTGTGTGTGTGTGTGTGCGTGCGTGCGTGCGTGCGTGCGTGCGTGCGTGCGTGCGTGTGTGTGTGCGTGCGTGCGTGCGTGCGTGCGTGCGTGCGTTAACAGTTCACAAGCCGTGTGATGGACATGTGCACGGTCAACGACGCCATCTTGTTCGGCACTCTGTCCTGGACCATCTACTGCTACACCATCTCTGACAGGTAGGCCAGTCTTCTTCTTCTTCTTGTTCTTCTTGTTCTTCTTCTTCTCCTTCTTCTTCTTCTCCCCCTCTCCTCCTCCTCCTTCTTCTTCTTCTTCTTCTTCTCCTTCTTCTTCTTCTTCTCCTTCTTCTTCTTCTTCTTCTCCTCCTCTTCCTTCTTCTTCTCTGTCCTCCTCTTACTTCTTCTTCTTCTCCTCCTTCTTCTCCTCCTCCTCCTCCTCCTTCTTCTTCTTCTCTGTCCTCCTCCTCCTTCTTCTTCCTCTCCTTCTTCTTTTCTGTTCTCCTCCTCCTCTTTTCTCCTTCTTCCTTCTTATTCTACTTCTCCCTCCTTCACCTCCTCTTTCTCTTCTTCTTTTTCTCCTTCCTCCTGCTCCTGCTCCCGTTCCTCCTCGGCCTCCTCCTCTTCCTCCTCCTCATCACCATCTTCTTCTTCTTCCTCCTCTTCCTCCTCCTCTTGGGAACAGCAGTTCGACGACAGTCATGCTGGTGTATTGAAAATACAAGAAAAACATGGATGGATGAAAGAATGAATGAATGGATGGATGAATGAATGAACAAACGAATGAATGAAGTGAGCAGTCAGAATTGAAGAAGATTTAACGGACGAACGGGCCCAGGCAAATTAACGAATTGATAACCGGATGTGCTCAGAGCGCAGGCGTGGGAGCAGCAGCTGAATGACGCCGTGCTGTCGCTGTGCGAGTACAAGGACGAGGGCGCCAGCCGTGTCTTCGCCGGACTGGCTGACGGCACAGTGGCTGTGCTGGAGGTACTGGAGCGCTCTTCTCTTGATTTGGTTCCTTACGTGCTTGCTTGTTTGCTTGACTGGGTGACTAGGTGGACACAGCTTGTCGTTGGTTGATTGGCTAGGTACGGATGATCACGACCAAGTAGGGTAACTCTTCTCCACTGATGAAATAATTACAAGTTCCTTATGTGCTTGCTTGCTTGCTTGCCTGGGTGACTGGCTGGACACAGCTTGTCGTTGGTTGATTGCCTAGGTACGAGTCTCACGCCCTGAAGTCTGAACGAACGCTGCTCGTGATACTAAAATCGTCGAGCAGAAATGCCAAAATAGATTACACAAAACAAACAAGGAGACCTCCCCAAATGCCAACACAGAGGACACAGGACAAACGAGGAGGCCTCCTTGTTTTCTGTGTGCTCTATGTTGACATTTCTACTAGGCGATTTAGTTGTGTCATAAGCAACATCCGTTTGGTGTGACGGACGTGTAATCTCTTTCATCATGGCAGCAAGTTACCCCTGCCTGCTTGTCATTGGCTGTTCTACTGTTCCTTGCCTCACGTAATATTTCCCTAGGTACGAATTGCTTAGTTGCGTTAGTTACGGATGACCGAGTTGGAAATGTTGATCGGCTAGTTGGTGGATCGGTTGATTGTGTGTGACAATGGCGGACTTCACAACAAACTAAACTGCCACCCCACCGGGGTACACATCCTTGGAGACAGGCCACGTACCCGAGTTCAGTTGGCGTATACCCTATGTCAGCTTGGCGTGTAGTTAGTTAAGTTGAATAGGTTTGTGCAGCCCTTACATAGGGATGAGACGCAAACTCCCACTTACACGAAAATCGCCATTCCCAGTCCGCAAGGCGATCTAAAAATAGCCCGTTCTCGAGCGTCGGCTCGTCCCACGCGCAAAGAAGGGGGAATGTTGGTGTGTTTTTTTTTTCTGACATGGTTGATCGGTAGGTTGTGAGCTAGAATATATCAAATGTTTATTATTCTATCTTTGTTCCTAGTTCTCACCAAGTCGATATTCAAAGTATTTGCTGTTGTTTTTGGAAGATACATACTTGACGTCCTGCATTAGTTTCACTACCTAATGCCTAGGTTCAGTTGTATGGAATTCTTATTATTTTTCAACAGTTGCGTTTTCAGCAATTTCAAAAGTATGTCAGCGTTATGGAGAGAAAAACAATCAAAATAGATTAGTAGAGGTGTCGGTATAAAACTCTTCATCTTGGTGAACGACTATGTCCATTGTACGAGGAACATGGTGAGAATGTGCAGTTTGTTTGGAAGCGTCTTGCTCCGAGTGCTTTTCTCTCTCTCTCTCTCTCTCTCTCTCTCTCTCTCTCTCTCTCTCTCTCTCTCTCTCTCTCTCTCTCTGTGAGTGTGTGTGTGTGTGTGTGTGTGTGTGTGTGTGATAGACGATTGTTTCTCTGTTTCGTAAGTAACTAGTTGTGAAAAGACGTATGCTCACTGGTAGTTTTAGTCATATTATATATAGATGTTTGCCATCCCTTTTCATATGGGGCTATGGTCCATTTTATTGAATGCTCTCTCTCTCTCTCTCTCTCTCTCTCTCTCTCTCTCTCTCTCAGGATGTGTCGGTGAAGACATCCTTCTACGATCTGATGTACATCGTGATTGGTCAGTCCCCCGTCACGTGTCTTCGTCTGGTGGACAGTCATCTGTGGTGTGCCTGTGGAAACACGGTCTCCATTATACATGCCAGGTGTGTGTGCGTGCGTGCGTGCGTGCCTCTGTGTGTGTATGTGTGTGTGTGTGTGTGTGTGTGTGTGTGTGTGTGTGTGTGTATGTGTATGTGTGTGTGCGTGCGTGCCTCTGTGTGTGTGTGTGTGTGTGTGTGTGTGTGTGTGTGTGTGTGTGTGTGTGTGTGTGTGCGTGCGTGTGTGTGTGTGTGTGTGTGTCCAAAGAGAGAGAGCAAGAGAGATTGAGAGAAAGAGAGAGAGAGAGAGAGAAGGAAAAAAATGGCACTTCTTAAATCATAATCAGATATGGGTGTAAAGGAATGTAAAGAACAAAGACAGGAGACTGGTAGCCCTCAAAGGCAGAACATCGGCAGACGACAGTACAGACAGACAAAAATAAGTAAGGGCACAGTCAAAGAGAGCGATAAAAAAAAAAGGAAATTAGTAGCACAGAACTTCCAGAACGGGAAGCTGTTTGTGCTGCAAGAGCCCCCGGCATTCCCGCGGTGACACTACCGTGCTTGACCGTTTCATTCGTCCACACCACCACATACCCACCCAGCTGGTTTCAAAGTGAGTACGTGGCTGCAGGCGGAAAACTGAAAGAAACTTAAAGAGAAAACACTGTTGTTCCGCCGAACGAAAAAGACAATCAAGTTACAAGACAAAACACAACGCGTTTCGACCTCTTTGGTCTTCCTCGGGTAAGACAGACAACATTAAAGACAATGAAAACGAAGAACAAACGGTTTCTTGTGTCCTCAAATCGCCGATTATCGGGCACATTTTGCGCAAATCGGGCGCATTTTGCGCCCAACAGTGAGGAGATGAGTGGTTGTTTGTTCTTCGTTTTCATTGTCTTTATGAACAGAATTTTTTTTTTTTAAGTAACTCCACCGGTTGATATTGACGAACAAATTACAAGACAACATGCAGCGCGTTTTGACCTCTTACGTCTTCTTCAAGCAAGATAAACAACATTCAGGACAATGAAAACGGAAGAACGAGCAATCACGTATCTTCTCGAATTCGGCACAAGAATTTCTTTAATATTGTTTGTCACACCTGAAAAAAACCAAAGAGATCGAAACGCGTTTTTTTTTTTCTTGTGATTTTTATGTCTCTTTCGTGTGGCGGAATAGTAAATATTTCTTTTTTAAGTTCCCATACCCTACCGTCTTGTCGATCCAACCACGTACACCCACCCCCTTAATCCAAGAGACTGGCCGTGTGTACGATTTTCCCTCCCGATTCTTCCAGCACTCTGGACGCCCTGGACAACTTCACGGTGTCTTCCAACCCCTACGACCACATCCTGTCCCTGCAGCCGGGATTGCCCGGGGTCTGGGTTTCCGTGAGGGGCTCCTCCATCCTGGAACTGTGGGACCCGGCCACCCTCTGCTGCAAGATGCTCTACGACACGCGCGCCGGCCGCTATCCCTGTCTCAGGAAGGTGGGTGGATGGTGGTGGTGGCGGTGGTGTGGAGATTGGCAGGGAGGGGGAGGGGGGACGTGTGTGTGTGTGTGTGTGTGTGTGTGGTGCGTGGTGTGTGTGTGTGTGTGTGTGTGTGTGTGTGTGTGTGTGTGTGTGTGTGTAGTGTATGTATGGTGTGTGTGTATGTGTAGTGTGTGTATGGTGTGTGTGTGTGTGTGTGGTGTATGTGTGTGTGTGTGTGTGTGTGTGTGTGCGTGTGCGTGCGTGCGTGTGCACGCGAGCGCGTGCATGTGATCGTATGAATTATGCAAAAATGTTGAGGAAGCCCCCTTTGATAAGAATGCTATGATTTTTGTTCAAGTTCATATTCGTTCATTCATTTTTCTGATCTCTTTGCTAACCGTTAACCCATACGTTTATCCGTTCGTTTGTCTGTCTCAGATTTCTACCACTTTTCGTCTTCAATTCGTTCACCATTTAGCACACCTTTTCGTTCTCCCATTTGTGTGCCCATTCATTCAGCATTAGTTGACCATTCACCCTTTACTTCACCCATCCTTTCTCCCATAGATCAACTCAACTAGTCATCCATGCATTCACCCGTCCATTGCCATTTATCAATCCATTCATTTGCTCATGCACTTTTTCGTGTGTTTTTTGTGTGTTTACATACATCTATTCACTCATAAATTCACAAACTCATTTATCATTCGTTCACCTGTTCATTATGTACGATTCAGTTTCTCTCACCCACTCCTTACGTTCTTTCCCTCAAAGGATGACGAGACCTATTTTAACAGGACGAGTATCACGTGCTTCCTGCTGCCGGCCTTCGTTTTCTTGTCATTTACCCATTCATTTCTTTTTGCTGATTCCTTCTCTGTTCGCCTGTCAGTTCACCTGCAAGATGACCTGACCCAGCAGAACGGATTTTATGTCCACCCATTTTGCCCGTTCTTTCTTTCCTTCCACCCTTTCTTCTTTCTCCATTCCGTGCTTCCCTCCTTCTGTCCTACCTTTCCTTTTTTATTTTTCGTGCTTTCCATCACCGTGTAACAAAACCTATGTCAAGGAGGTGTGCATGAACGTTCGTGTCTTTCTTGGAATACTCCATTCCTTCCATCTATTCTTTCTTCCTTCCATTCTTTGTTCATTTATTCTGTCTTTCTTTTGCTGTTCCAATCAGAGGACGAAAAGACTTACCTCAGAATAGCGCCGTCCATGCACCGCTCAGTTTCTTCCTCCCTTATTTCCGTTCTTCTTTCCATCATTTACTCAGTTCCTCCTTTCTTTCCTTATTCATGAATTCCTTCTTTCATTTGCTCATTTTCGACAGGATGACAAGACCTTCTTCAACTGGGCGCGTGCATTCTGACTCTAGATTACTCCACTCCTTTTCTTCGTTCTGTTCTTCGTTCTTTCATCTGTTTATTCCTTCCTTCCTTCATTCATTCGTTCAAGTCATGTGATTTTGCTTTTGGATCACTCAGTTCTTTCTTTCCTTGTATTCTTCGTTTATTTCTTCCTTTATTCTGTCATTCATTCACTCGTCCATTCTTTTCTTCCTTCATTCCTTCCCTGTGTGCTTCACCCAGGACGACACATGACAGGCACCGAGCACAAATGACACGCATCTTGTCCTGGGACATCTCAGTTTCTTCCTTTCCTCTTTTTATTCTTCCTTCCTTCCTTCCTTCCTTCCTTCCTTCCTTCCTTCCTTCCCTCCTTCCTTCATTCATTCATTCATGTCCTCTTTCCATTCTTCCTTTACCCGTTCCTTCCATCCTTTGTTCATTCGTTCTTCCCAGGACGACGCATGACGCGAGTCCTGTCCCAGGACAACTCAATTTTGTTTCTTCTTTCCATTCTTCCGTCCATCCTTCATTCATTCATTCATGTCCACTTTCCATTCTTCCTTCCTTCCTTCCTTCCTTCCTTCCTTTATTCATTCATGTCCTCTTTCCATTCTTCCTTCCAGTTTTCATTTATTCTTTCCTTCATGTCCTTTTTTCCATTCTTCCTTCCATCTTTCATTGTTTCATTCATTCATTCATGTCCTCTTTTCATTCGTCCTTCCATTCTTCATTCATTCTTTCCTTCATGTCCTCCATTCTCCCTTCCATCTTTTATTCATTCATTCATGTCCTCTTTCCATCCTCTGTTTAACCGCTCGTTCTTCACAGGACGACGAGACCTACTTCAACCGGGCGCGCATCACGTGCATCCTGCCCCTGGACTACTCGGTGTGGGTGGGCACGGGGGAGGGCAGCCTGATCACCTACGAGGTGTTCATGCACCAGGCCAGCAAGAGCCCCTCCGACTCCTCCTCCTTCGTCGGCTCCTACACCGACAGCTTCGCCGGCATGCTGGGGGCGCGGGAGGAGGGCGGGGGAGGGCTCCACCACCACCAGCTGCCCGGCAGCGAGGGCTTCGACCCGGTCCGTGAGGCCGCCATGAGGGTGAGTGAGTGAGTGGGTGAGGGCTGGGGAGAGAGGGAGGGAGGTGTGTGTGTGTGTGTGTGTGTAAGAGGGTGAACGAGCGAGAAAGAGAGAGAGAAAGAGAGAGAGAGAGAGAGAGAGAGAGAGAGAGAGAGAGAGAGATTGAATGAGTGTTGGCGTGTGTGTGTCTGTGTCTGTGTATGAGAGAGAGTGAAGAATGTGTGTGTGTGTCCGTGCGTGCATGTGTGTGTGTGTGTGTGTGTGTGTGTGTGTGTGTGTGTGTGTGTGTGTGTGAGAGAGAGAGAGAGAGAGAGAGAGAGACAGACAGACAGAGCGTGTATCTATGTGTGTGTAGGCGCGCGTGTGCGCATGTGCGGACACTTGCTTGGGTGTGTATGTTGCTATTTGAGTATGTAAATGTATAAGACAGGTTTGTGTGGTGTTTTCTTACGTTTTTGCGCGGAAGGGCGTTGTGTTTTTGTTCATAAAAAAAAAGGAGTTTACATGTGTTAGAGAGTGGAAATGTGGCGTACAGACACATCGAAATCAAACCGGCAGGCGCCAAGCCTTGGTCTTCTGCAGCGCGAAGAGGTTTCCATTTTATATTTTGGATAAAGAAAGTACCCATCCCGTTCCAAGACTCGAACCATGAAACGGGGATCCTCTCGGTTCCCATGCCACTGCGTTAGCCACTGAGCCACCATTCAATGCGACATAGTATCATCCCTGAATTAAGTTATGATTTCTTCATGATAGTGTATAGGTATTGTTTGCATAAACAACATCCTTCATTATAGTGAATTATTAGTATTATTATTTGCATAAAGAGCATTTTTAATTCTTCATAATGGTGTACAATTGGTATAAGATTGAGATCGACTCGGATTTCCTTTTGTATACTGCCAGGCAGACGAGTTGCACTTTTGTTGTTGAATGATGAGGACAGAAAGGGGAGGAGAGTGCAACGTCGCCTGTGTCTGTGTGGGACAGGTACGACAGCTGTACCTCTGTCAGAGGGAAGTGGAGGAGGACTCCGTGAAGATGTCCTCCCTCGGGGTCTCGGGTTCCAGCACGCTGGTCAACAACAGCACAGAATCAGTCATCCGTGACCCCAAAACGACCTGGACCGAACCGGTCACCCATGACGGTCACGCCTCAGGGACAGCAGTCCATGACGCGGAGCTCTCGTACCCTCCTGGGAGGGACATCAAGATGTCCATGTCCTCAGGGGTGGAAACGCTGTCTCCAGGAGCCCTGTCCCCCGGGGAAGAGGAGAGTGAGGGGATCACCCCAGTCAGCAGCTTCTGCTGCAACGGCGCTGACGACACTGCTGTCGGCGAGTCTCAGGACAGCAGGGGTGTGGGTGAGAACGACCACGAGTCCCGCGCTGGGAACACCATGATGACTTCCACTCCCGTCAAGACACAGACAGACGACGGCCTTGACGGCTCAGAGGCCAGGCCTGAGTGTATCGGGGACGCTTTTCCACGAGACGGTTCTCGAATGATGTCTTCTGTGGACACGGTGACTTCAGAGGACGGTGAAACCAACCCGACGTCGTCCGACGACAGCCAGAGGAAAGCCAACTCCGCCAGTGAGGACCAGAGCTCGGAGACTTCTGTGGTCAACGCGGAGAACACGCGCCGGAACGAACAAGAGCCGGACGCCGGGAGAGCCAAGTCCACGTCCCCCAAGAACGGGATGCACATGTTCTACATCGGGGAATCCCACAAAGGAGATCTCAAACAGCTCTGGACCAATGGCTCTCTGCCCTGTGACGCGCTGTCAGACCCGGCCCGAGCTCCGCACACAAACACGGAGCGCGTCACAGAGAGAACGGGGAGAAATCTCTCGAGGACGACACACAGAGCCAGTCGGAGGAACCGAGAGAATCCATTGTCACGGGAGAGAAGCCAGAGAGCCAGGCGCAGAGGACGAGCGAGTCGGGCGTGGAGGCGAGCAGCGCTGACGGATCCGTGATCCTGCAGTTGTGGTCCGCGATCACCAAGTCGCGGAAGAGGAACCAGTCGTCCCAGGACTCGCAGCCCGCGTCCCAGACCCTGTCCTCCCAGGAGGAGGAGCCGGGGCGCGCCGCCGGGAAGAAGCCTTCGCTGAGAGCCTCCGTGGGCAGTTCCGGCACCTCCTCCATGGACTCCAAGAACTCCGATGACGTCTTCCAAGACTCCAAAGACGTCATCACGACGTCACCGGGGGATGGCGCGTCGCCGCCTGCCACCGTGGAGGAATCCAGGAATGAAAGAGGTCAGTAGTTGTTATGTGATGATGTAATGAATAGTTTGTTACACATTGCTTCGGACAACAAAAAACGGGGGGAGGAAAAGCGAGAGGACATAGTAATGTAACTTCAGTTTTCGAGTAGTAAAACTGCTTGCGCACATCTGTATGAACTGGAAGGATATAGAAGTTTCGTCCTCCATTCAACCCATATACCCTCTCACGAAACAGGCCTATGGGGTAGGCGGCACAGACACACTATAGGCGCGCTATGCATGTAAGTACCATGCTTCTCACAGTGATTCCTCACCAGCGCAAGCGCTGACTCTGTCTCAGACTCTCGACAATCTTGTCTGTTCTGTGCACCCTCAGGCTCTGAAGAGAAGTCCGTCGCCAGCAGCAGCAGCTACAAAAGCCTGACAGACGACGCCGAGACGGGCACTCCACTCCGTACCACCACCACCACAGTCCCCGGCGAAGCCCGGCAACCCCAGGCGCCCCCGAGGAAGAAGCGACCTCAGAGTCTCTTCGCCAAGACGACCAGGACCCCCAAAGCCTCGGCAGGCAGCGTGGACAAACACGACCCCCACAGCCGGGGTTCCAAATTCGTCGTAGGGGGGTCTCCGGCGACGCCTGGAAGCAAGAGCGCCTCCACGTCCTCCCTGGTGACTCACGCCAGCTCCTCGGACGTCGTGGACAACCTGCAGCCTGCGGACCCCGAGGCGCAGTACCGCCTGGACTACACGAACCTGCACGTGGACACCGACATGGAGAGCGTCTACACGGACGCCTCTTTCGACAGCCGCCGCAGCAGTTCGGTTTTCGGGGACATCGAGGTCAACGTGGAGACAGGCGGGAGCGGGGATGAGGGGGATCCGGGTCTTGGGATGCTGGACTGCGATCCGTCCTCCTTCATCTTCCCACAGGTAAACTGGCCGAAAAGGAAAAGACAAACGAAATCCTTTCCTGTGCTGAACTGGCGGAAAAAGTAAAAGACAAACACAATGCTTTACATGTCGTCATCTCTGACGTCCCTTTTCTTTCTTGCTTGCTTTTCTGTTTTGGTTTTTTCTTTGCTAATAAACATACACATGTACATACATACACCCCTTCCTTTCTCCTTTAACATTTCCTCGCTGTGCTCCAGTTTCACCCCTTCCCCACAAACACCCACGCGCGCACGCGCGCGCATACTCGCACGCTGGCATGCACGCATGCGCGCGCCCACATGCTCTCGCGCGCGCGCGCGTGTGTGTGTGTGTGTGTGTGTTTTCAGTAAAGCGATTCCCCAAACTGAATACATATTGATTTGTTTCAACAGATTTGTTATTGTAAACATTGTAAACATTCGCTATCATAACCCATACTCTGAAGAATCTGGGTTACAATAACAAATGCTTACAATGCTTACAATAAGAAATTTATTGAAACAATAAAAAGTGTATTCAGTCTGGTCGAAAATTGGTTTGACTGGACCAGTCGAAATTTGCTTCATGAATGCTACATTCGAAAGTGCTCGAGCTTGCTGACAGTCTGCTGTTGAGCGATTTTCCATGCTCCAACATGGAGTTTAAATGATAATTGCATTCGATTGTGAGAGTGTATGCACGTGTATGCGCGCGCGCGCCTGGGTGCGCACGTGTGTGTGTGTGTGTGTGTGTGTGTGTGTGTGTGTGTGTGTGTGTGTGTGTGTGCGTGCGTGAACGTGTGTGTGTGTATGGGCGCGCGCGTGCGCTGGAATAGTTCACTGCACAACGACCAGATGTTACGTTCATTTCCCCATAAATGTTTTGTTTTCCGTATGTTGCGATAAACTTAAAACTGATGAAGGACGACGGAATGGCCCTGCCCCCTCCCCCATGAAAATGATATATATGTTAAAGTCGTGCCATGGATGTTCTAAATTCCCTTTTCGCCCTGGCATACGCAAGCTACTAGGATTTTAGGCAGAAACATATACATAAGAAGTATACTGACTTCCATAAAAAACGCGAAAGCAAAACAAGCTGAAGGTTAGGGGCGAATTTTATTGGTCACAATTGTACAGAGTGGAAGCGAGAATTCAACGTGATTTGATTCATTACACAGGTAATGTGTGAAAATGTCATCAGCAATATGTCTTTGTGTGGAAAATCCAAGGTCACGTGACAAACCAGCTTGAAGTCCTAATACCGTGTGTGGCCACCATTTGCATGGACAACTGCTTGACACCTGCGGCTCATTGAGTGGACCAGGTGGTTGATGCGTCCCCTTGGCACACCAGCCCACACATGGACGATGGCCTGGTGAAGTTGAGCTGGTCGTGGACGCAGGAGGTCCAACCGTCTGCCAAGTTCATCCCAAAAATGTTCTATTGGGTTTAAATCGCGACTGAGGGCTGGCCAGGGCAGCACAATGACGTTGTTATGCTGAAGAAATTGCTGGGTGGCCCTGGCTGTGTGTGGTCTTGCATTGTCCTGTTGGAATGTCCAGTTTGGGTGTTGCCCAAAAAAAGGAACGACATGGGGTCTGAGCACTTGGTGGATGTAGCGCTGTGCATTGACACCCTGTCCACGACCAGGACCAATGTTCTGAAAGATGACTGGTCCTATGGCGTGGTTAATGCCAATTGCACCCCATATCATAACGTTCGGGCCTCCCCAGGGGTTCCGCTCTACCACACAGGAGTCAGCATAGCGTTCACCAGGTCGACGCCATATTCTGACACGACCGTCAGCCATGTCAATACAAAAACGGCTCTCATCTGAGAACAGTATGCGTCCCCACTGCTGCATGCGCCAGTTGATTCGGGCTTGTGCCCACTGCAGCCTGTCCTGCCGGTGTCTTGGTGTCAGTACCGGACCTCTGTGAGGACGCCTACATGCCAGCCCGTTCTCCTGAAGACGCCGCCGCACAGTGTTGAGGCTGATTCGTTGCTGGAGATTCCCAGGCACCTGTCGAGCAGTTTTAGCGGCTGTTTGCCGCCTGTCCCGCAGATGGGTTCGAACAAAATGGCGATCCTCTCTTGGTGTGGTGACCCGAGGACGGCCTGGCCGGGGACGATCATCAGTGGTACCAGTGACTCGCATGCGGTGCTCCAGACGATAGATGGTTGAGATGTGGACGTTAAAGATGTTGGCGACCTGCCTGGCATCCACACCAGCCTCCAGATGGCCTAGGGCACGATTGCGTTCCTCTGCTCGTAGTCTTGGCATCTCTGTAGCGCTCAGACAGCAAGTCGTTTTCTGAACCTTGTAGCGCGGCTTTATAAAGGCTGCATGCCTGCGTACTTGTCGCTAGTTAACTTTGCTCTGCATGGTGTGCACATGCCTCACATGCAGCAACCAGTTTGCCATTTTTGTTGACCCTCCAATGCCGGGAATGATGTGTTGCTCACACAATTTTTTCACTGCACGTGAGTCATGGACCCAAACAACTTGCCACAATGGTTCAATATTGTATATTCACCCCTTTTCACCCGAAAAAAAGCCTTTCAATTTTTCGCGTTTTTTTTATGGAAGTCAGTATATATGAACCCCGAATCAGTATTTGATTTCTGCAGTTTCTCGTCAGCAGGTAAAAGACAACAATTTGACATTCCCGAAATGTATTCATTTTAGTAGGAATGCACGTGTACTTCTAGTCTTTCTTGTCTGCAGGTTTCTTTTTCTTTCTTTGTTGTTGTCATTGGTTTTTTTTTTGTTTGTTTGTTTTTTGTCGTGTTTTGTTTAATTGATATGCTCCAATTTTACGCAGATGTCCTTTTTGTTTTATACCATTCCACGAGTGCACATACTTTTTCTTTGTTTCACATGATGTTGCTTTTACGTGGTTTCGGGGGTAGAGTGAACGGATTAATGAAACTTGAGCGTGTGTGTGTGCGTGTGTGTGTGTGTGTGTGCGTGTGTGTGTGTGTGTGTGTGTGTGTGTGTGTGTGTGTGTGTGTGTGTGTTTGCGTGTGTGTGTGCGTGTGTGTGTGTGTGTGTGGTGTGGTATGTGTGTGTGTATGTGTGCGTGTGTGTGTACGCGTGTGTGTCTGTGTATGCGTGTGTGTGTGTGTGCGCTCGCGCGCTTGCATGTGTGTGCGTGTATGTGTGTGTGTGCGTGCGTGCTTGCATGTGTGTGTGTGTGTGTGTGTGTGTGTGTGTGTGTGTGTGTGTGTGTGTGTGTGTGTGCGTGCGTGCGTGTGCTTTGTGTGTGTGCGTGTGTGTGTACGCGCGCGTGTGTGTGTGTGTGTGTGTGTGTGTGTGTTGTCAGGACATGTACAACCCCCAGGACTGGGGGGGCCGGTGGGCAGGGCCATGCTGGACGGGGGACTCCCCCCTCTGATCCACACCCCCGCCCTCAGCACCCTCAGCAGCCGCACCTGGTCCAGCTATGACGAGGTGTCCACCCCCTCCGTCGCTTCGTGCGTCGAGTCCAGGTAAGACCCAGAGCCAGGCTGTCGTAAACAAACAAACAAACCAACCTGGTGAGTGACTCGCTCCCCAAGGAAGCGACAGAATCCACGGCCCTTTGCTTGATTTGTAAAGGGCGACACCCCCCCTACCCACCCACCCACCCCTTACGCCTTCTCCTCAGCCCCATGCTGCCTCCTAGTCTTTTCCACTAGACTTTATGAAGTGGTGGTCGGAGTTATAGTCTTTCGGACGAAGCAGATAAACGGGATCCCCGTGTGCAGCATGCGCATGACAGCCCTGATAGGGCCTTTTGCAGTTGGCTGGACTACAAGCAAGTCTCTCCTCTCTCTCTCTCTCTCTCTCTCTCTCTCTCTCTCTCTCTCTCTCTCTCTCTCTCTCTCTCTCTCTCTCTCTCCCCCCTCCCTTCCCTCTCTCTCCCTCTCTCTCTCTTTCTCTCTCTCTCTCGCTCCCCTCTCTCTCTTCTCCCCCTCTCTCCCTCTCTCTCTCTCTCTCTTTGTCCGTCTCCCTCTCTCTCTCTCTCTCCTCTCTCTCTCTCTCTCTCTCTCTCTCTTATAACGAACTTAAAAGAACTCGCGGCAACGACGTGTTTTGTCGTTCGCAGAATTCTGTAGAGAGAAAAAAAAAAGAAATACACACAGGCCGACAGAAAAAAAAATCTACCGCATACTATGGCGATGTGCACTGCACGGAGAGGTAAGCCTACATTTCATGTAGAGAGACAATATCTTATATTTTGACATAATCCTAGTCTGGTGGTCGTAAAGAAGAAACAGTTCTGTGCCGGCTGCACACCGGCCATTCGTATTTTACCCATTCTTACCTTTTAAAGAGTGAAGAAGCTCCGTGGTGTATTCCATGTCATGCACCACTCACAATGAAACATGTTCTTTTAGAGTGTTGGGACTTGCACGATGTGAGACACAAACATTTTACAGCAGATTCCATGAAAACCTTGTTCAGAGACGTTCCGCCTGACGCGATCTTTGCGTTCTTGAATGAGATTAAAATTTTTCATCGGATCTGAGATTTTACAGTGGAAAGATTTTTAACAAACTTTCGGATGGGTTTTTCGATGTACTTTAACGAATTGTGTGAATGAATGACTTGTGAGTTGATTTTAACGTGGTGACAGCCCTGATGTGGCCCTTTGCGGTCGGCTGGGCTATAAGCAACATTATCTTATCTTAGGAGAGGATACAAAGCAAGATGTTTTCCGTCTGTGGTAGAATACAATACAACTTCTTCTTCTTCTTCTTCTGCGTACGCTGGCTGATACTCCTGCGGACACTCCCAATATAGACAGGCAAGTATTAATCCCATCTGCCCAACAAAGGGAGTGGAGTTTTGTGTGTATGACCGTTTTTTATCCCGCCATTAAGGCAGCCATACTCCATCTTCGGGAAAGGTGCATGCTATGTGTAACGTGTCATCCATACCAACGGCCAACCTGGCCTTCTCTCCCGAAAGTTAGTGATGGGAGTTTACGTGTGTGCAAGACGTTTTGCGTGCGTTCACACACGGAACCTCGGTTTACAGTCTCATTCGAAGGACTGTTTGGGAACTGGAGTCAGAACCATAGTCTCATTCGAAAGACTGTATGGGAAATGGAGTCAGAACCAATGTTAACTCCGAGGGGAAAATCCCCCTGTACCGAAACGGCCCGGCGCAGATTCGAACCCGCAACCCCAAGATTACGAGTCCGGCGCTCTACCAACCGAGCTGTTCCGGCCACGGATCGGTTTATGAATGTTGTTGTTGCGTACAGGACCCGTCACGGGATATCTGTTGTGTTACAGGACAGGACGTCATCACCGCGGGGGCACGGCACTGGGCGGGGCAGGGGGAGGCGGTCTGCCGCGGAACAACTCGCTGCTGAGCGCCACCAGCGTGGCCTCCACCCCGGAACTGCTGTACGCCGCCGACATGACCCTCATGTCCAAGAACAAGATCTCCGACAAACCCGTCAAATGTCTCCTGCTCTACACGTCAGTATTGGGGCTTCACTGTATGTGTGTGTGTGTGTGTGTGGGGGGGGGGGGGGGGGGGGGTGTGATGTGTGGAATGCTGTTTGCAAAGTTTGACAAAGCCGCCTAATGTCTTCTGTATACATGCTAGTAGTCTTAGTTTGACCCGCCAACGTTGTGTGTGTGTGTGTGGGGGGGGGGGGGGGGGGGGGGGGAGGGGGGGGTTGTGCATGCCGGTGTGAAAGCGGCAGTGTGAAATACCGCGTGCTGCTGCTCTGCCCTTCATGCCTCAACGACAGGGTCACCTACAAACCTGGCACCAAACGTCACACTGACACGGCAGTTCGTCGGCTTTGATCTGTGTGGGGAGGTGGAAAAAAGAGATGGACGGCAAGTACAGAGACGTTGGGAGATTTCAGTCAAAATCGAGGTTTCAGAGAGCACAATCCATAGATTTTTCATAAGTAAACGGTGGGTATGAATCAAAGTAAGCGAAAGGACGAATGCACAACGGTAATGATTAATAGAAATAGAAGTGAAGCAAACTGAATGGATGGATACGAGGATAAAGGAACGATGGGTGAATGGATGAATATTCTCTGTGTTGGTAGGCAAGAAGCCAAACCCTTGGTGCTGAGTTTCTCTGGTTGCCATAACGACGATGAAGCTGTGCTCAAGTGGAGCCGTGAGAAAGATGAGGTGATGGTCCCTCTCTCTGTCGCTCCTGTCTGTCCTCTTCTGTTTCAATCTGAAGTCCAGATCTCTCTCTCTCTCTCTCTCTCTCTCTCTCTCTCTCTCTCCTCTCTCTCTCTCTCTCTCCATCTGTATGTATGTATATGCCATAACAGGCACAAGGGGTAGCTCTGACTTGTGTTGCTTCATTCTGAGCGTGGCTATATCTATACAACATGAAAAACTGGGCTACTTATAACACATTTACCCAGCAACGCATGCTTGAAGACAGAGGGTTCTGGAGAGCATTGACGACTGTCAAAACATCTGCTGCCGTGCCCATACAATCTGATGTTACGGGACATGAATCAGTGATTGTGTCCAATGTTTTATCTATTTTGTGAAGAGCGTGTGCATACGAACTGCAAGACTTGCGGATTTGTGTGATTTATGCTTTGGATTTAATTTCATCATAGCTTCTTGAAGCTGAGACTAAACAATTAAAACTCTGTGTGGGTGGAGGTGGCGTAGATGAGAGAGAGAGGCGCAGAGAGAGAGAGAGAGAGAGGAGAGAGAGAGAGAGAGAGAGAGACTTGAGTGAAGATGAACCACAATTTCAATGATTGTTCATACCTACTTTCAGATGCTGTGGACCAACGATCCCATCCTTGAGTACAACCCAGCCACCAAGACCACCAAGCTGCCATCCTACTCTTACATCGCCGCTCGTATCTCCTCCTCCTCCTCCTCCCACAACCTGTAACATACCCTTCCTCCTCTTCCTTCTTGACATCCGCAGTTATCTGCCCACAAAGGATGGCGCCACCTCCATCTTTGCCCATAAGAAAGCCTTACTTCTTCCCTTCTCTTCCTTTCTTCTCACCGGCAATGACTCCAATTCCTTTTCCTTCCTCCCCGCATGAAATACCCCTTCTCCTTTCCAAATCCTCCCACAAACAACTCTCACTTTCTCTCCGCAAGCAATGGCCCCACCTCCTGCCCACAAGAAATCGCCCATCTGCTGTCCCCATCCTCCCACAAACAACTGTCTCACCTCATCTCCACTACCGGTAACCCCACCTCCTCTCATCAAGCGATAGTCCCACCTCCTTCCCATGAGCTATAGCCCCACAAGCAGTGAGTAGCCCCATCTCATTTCTCCTTCCTCCCATAAACATCTGTCTCACCTCTTTCGCTCTTCTTACAAGCCATAGCACTATTTCAACCTCTTCCATTATCATCCAAAGCATAGCCCCGCCTCTCGCCTTCTTCACACAAACAACACCCTCCATAATCTGCTGCCCTAGCTCTGTCCTTCCCTCCCCCACTTTCCTTTCCATTGTCACAGCCTTCCCATCTTTTTGCTCTATTCCCTGCAGTCAGCGTGCCCCTTTTTTTTTGCTTCTCCCCCCCATTCTGATGGTCCCCTTCTTTCTTTTTCCACCCCCCCCCCCCCCCCCCCCCACCACCACCCCACCCTCACCGTCCCCCTCCCCCCCCCCTCCACCCCCCCCCCCCCTCCCACCCCCCCATCCGACCCCCTCACCCCCCTACCCCTCCCCCCCCCCCCCCCCCCCCCCCCCCCCCCTCCCAGGAGACCTGATCGTGTCTGCGACTGGAAGGATTCCCATGTCTGCCAGTTAGTGTTGCCTTCCAAAAGGCTCGTCATGCCTGCTGTCTTCCTAGCTGTGCTGAAAGTCTCCGGCAGAATTGGAGCTTCTCACTTTGTATTGACCTGAAAGGCGGGAAGCGTCAGTGTCTTCAACAGTCTGCAGGATGCCAGAATTTTTTGTTGTTGTTGTTTACATCTCAGATTCCACTGTCTGTGAATGTTTGCATTGTCTTTCATGTTCAGGGGTATTGTACTGGGTGATTTTCTCCCCCTTTTTTATGTACTAGTCAGACCCCCGTTGACTGCTGGTTTTGGCGCCGTTGGTTCTCCTAAGAGATCTTCAGCATTCCAGGAGCCTTGTTATCCTGGGACAGCACTGGAACAGCTATTTCTGTGACATTTGTGGGACAGACAACAGTGTTTTTCTCATGTTTTCTGGTCAGCTTTTAATGTGAATTGGAAACACTGCTGGGACTGAGGTTTGTGGGGGAGCTGATGTCAGCCTCTCTGAACCTCCACTGCCGTGGGCCGTTGAGACATCTGGGGAAGAGGACTCATGTTGCCATGGTGATGCATTGATATGTCACCATGACACGCTATGTTGCCATGGTGACACACTAATATGATTTTTTTTATCAATGACATGTTGCCATGGTGACAATTGTTGCCATAGTGACTCGTGCTCTGCATGGGTGTTAGCCACTGCCAGGAGGAGTCTGGTCTTCACCCCAGTAATCCATGTCTCCATGTTGATTTTGTTGTCATGACAATTCTAGACGAACTCTTAGGAGTCGCATTTGGAACAGATTCAACATGATCACAGGTGGCTCATCTGGGTTGTTTTTTTAAAAAAAATTTTAACAGTTCATTTTCAGAGTGTGACAGTGAGTGTACTCCTGCATACTACAGGTGTGCTGTGCTGGTCATGTGAAACATGGTGGCTGCAGTGGAACTGTGAGGACAGAAATCTGAACAAACTTGAATTTGTCAAGATGATATCTCTGTACATACAAGAAGAAAAAAAAATCGTGTACAAAGGCTCCCTGGACATTGCGTGCAAAACTGCATGTCCAGGATGTAATCAATTTGTTTAACGCAAGGTGGAATAATGTCTTGGGAACAAACAAATTTACAAAGGTGACATCTCTGATGTTAGTGTTGCTGTGAAAGCGTTGTGCTGGTTGATGGTGAGGCTGAAGACCTGGTGCTGAAGCTGCATGTATGCCACAGCCAGTTACAATATAAAAATCACATCTGTCAAGAAGAATCGTATAAAATAAATCGATATTAGCATGGAGTCCATACACAACGTCTGTGCCATCAGGTGAGAAAACCACTCTTCATTCACTGCAACAAATGATGGACCACACAGTAGACTGAGAAAGCTATTTCCTTCCAAGAACATTTTAAACAATATCTGTGGTTACTGCTTCCAATGAGCAGATGAATATGTATTGTTGCAATTGTTCTTGTCAACGGACGTGTTCAAATGCGCGATTTTTCATTTGAAGCTGTAATTTGAACGGTGCAGAAATACACAACTCTAGTCAAGCTGTTGACGTAGTCGGGGGAAGAGAACTGTAGCTTGGGGAAAAGGATTTACGCTGTTGCTGACTTAAAATATGTTTCTATATATAGTGTGATTTGAATGGTTCTAAGTGATGGGGAGAAACATGTGATAATATTCCAGATTTCTTGGGAGAAATGTGGTATAGCATATTGAAAATGCACATGCAGTGACACTTGCTTGGATAAATCTGAAACAAAAACTGAGGTGAGCAAGGAGAGTTCGTTTGATTGGTCTCTCATTGCCGCCCCAGGTCAAAGTTGAAAAAAAGGCCAACACTACCAACTGACTTTCACAAAGGACCAATTTTCAGGTGGCTGACATTGAGATCAGCAGAACTAGCAAATTTCATGTTGAAAGGAAGTTGTTGGGGTTTTTTTTACCTGGGAAAATTATGAAGTCTGTTTTGGCAGGTAAACTATCAGCATTTAAGTACGTTAGTCGTGTCGTTTGTTGCCACAAGGGAAAAATCCAAAATTTTGGTAAGCAAATGTGGGTTGATTGTCCTGACAGCATTATAAGTCAGCTAGAATAGAAATGTTCAGTCATTTCTACTGTGGATGAAATAGTACTTGGCTGTATTTATTCAACATGTGGGTGCTTGAGAACTGAAAAATTTCCATAGTTAATAGTAACTTTTAAGGAAAAAAAAATCCCAAGATATGTTTATGAAAATAATGGAGAAATGATAATAATTATGTCATGTATCTGTCTCACAGCCTTTTATGCAATGCACAGTCTGAACATTTCATTTTAAAATTGAAACATTCTCTTTAGCTCTGGACAAAAGAAGTACTATTAAAGGGACAAGCCCCCTTTTATTTTACCAAAACTTGATGGCCATGCACATTACATGAATCCTCATGAAAGAAATGGGTTCTAGGAGACTAAACCATATAGCCAAATGCTGAAAACAGGACAAAATAAAGTGTGAACATTGAACTGAAGAATGTGTATTAATATTACATTACCCCAAATCCACCTTGAAAACATGGCAAGGGGGGAAAATAGTTGCCATGAAATTTGAGCTGAACTGCAGTAAGAAACCTAGCGATCCTGAAATGAGGATTTTTCATAAGGAAATTTGCCATCCCTAGATATTTCATTTTATAAATCATTCTTTTTACCAAGAATCTCTGGGTTTTGTTCGTTTGATTTCTCTTCAGAGGGATTGGCAGATGCTGAAGTATTCACTGGAAATTGTTAACTTCTTTCTGCATTAAAACTTTGACTAATTTGCTATGTTAATAAAATATACGCCACTTTCATGGGTTTAAACATTGACTAACTTTCTTTTTTAGCATGTTAATTCTTTTCCTGTGTTAAAACACACACCCTTTCTAAATAAAAACAGGAACCAGTCTCCTGAATTTTTACCTCTTTCCAGTGTTTAAACACACACCCCTTTCCTGAGTTAAACATACACCCCTTTCCTGAGTTAAAACACACACCCCTTTCCTGAGTCAAAATATACACTCCTTTCCAGTGTTAAAACACACACCCCTTTCCTGAGTCAAAATATACACCCCTTTGCCGAGTTAAACATACACCCCTTTCCTGAGTTAAAACACACACCCTTTCCTGAGTAAAAATATACACCCCTTTCCTGAGTTAAAACATATACCCCTTTCCTCAGTCAAAATATACACCCTTTTCTGAGTTAAAACATATACCCTTTTCTTCGGTCAAAATATACACCCTTTCCTGAGTTAAAACATACACCCCTTTCCTCGGTCAAAATATACACCCCTTTTCTGAGTTAAAACATACACCCCTTTCCTCGGTCAAAATATACACCCCTTTACTGAGTTAAAACATACACCCCTTTCCTCGGTCAAAATATACACCCCTTTACTGAGTTAAAACATACACCCTTTCCTCGGTCAAAATATACACCCCTTTACTGAGTTAAAACATACACCCCTTCCTGAGTTAAACTTAACCTTTTTCTGAGTAAAACATTAACCTCTTGCTTAAAAGTTAAAATGTTAACCTCTTTCCAGAGATAACCCTTTCTTGAGTTAAAGTGTTAACCTTACCTTTCCCAGTGTTGCAATCTTAACACCTTTCCTGAATAAAACTGAAGTCACAAAGCAGTTTTCCTGGAGAATGTACTTTACAATAATGCACGGTCAGTTCCATTGTGATAATTCATGAATATTGCATTGATATTGTTGATTTGAACTAGTTGTGATACGAAACTAATGTGTTAATAGTTATGTGTATATATTTGTTTTGCATTGTGATATGACAGTGATAATATTCCTACTTACTACTGTCAAGGGATATGGCATTGCTATTGGTATGATAATAGTGGCATTGTACATTTTTTTTCATCTTTTTTAAAGGCATGTTAAAAAAAACATAATTGCTGTTAATAGTATTCATTGTAATTGATTTCATTATCATTATATGCTGCAAGCATAAAAATGAGTTGTTATTGTCATATTATTTCACCCTCATTCCCACCCTACTGCGTTAATGATTCAGAAAGAAACAAGTCACATTTTCTGGAGAACAAGTTTAACTACGACTTTCAATGATTGCTTTGCAAATATTTGGGATTACAAATGTGTGTATCATTAAGATTTTCTTAATGGGATCTTGGTGATAACTATGATTACGTTTCAAGAATATTTTGTACAAGAATACTCTTGAAGACACTTTTCAAATCATGATGATTTTGAAATTATATTTATGAAATGACATAAGTTACGCATAGATATCAGGATTCATGTTAGTATCTGTTTAAGTTCTCCTTGCTGCCAATGTTGTAATACTATAGTTTATACCCATGTTGGAAGATGGTATTTGTATAAATAGAAAATTGTCTTTTTTGGTAGCAGCGGTCTGATATTGTATAAAATTTGTTATTGGCTGCTCAGTGTTCAAAAGATAAAGCTGAACAACACCATTATGTCAGCATCAAGGTCTGGAAATTGTGTAAGTATGTGTCCGAATATGTGGGTACTTGTGTGTCCATGAATGCGTGTAACTGCTTTCGCATGTGACAATGCATACAGGTGTACATATATGCCTTTGTGCATCATGCATTAAATTAAGTTAACTATACTTTCAAAATGTTATTAAGCTAGACTGGAGAAATCACACACACACACACACACACACACACACACACACACACACACCACAGACCTCTTACACGTTGACGCACAATTACATGTGTGTGCTTTTATTAAAAAAACCCACTGTGAACACCAAGTGGCCACCATAAGGAGAGTGGTCTGCACTCAGCTATCCATTGTTTACTGTGTGTGAATGAATGGAGGAAACACAAAATAGACATATACCGTCTGCACATTTTCATATCTTCATCTTTGATGGCACATTTTAAGTGTGTATGTAAGAGAGTCAAACTTTACTCTCTCTCTCTCTCTCTCTCTCTCTCTCTCTCTCTCACACACACACGCACACATACAGAGAATTAAACTTTACTCACACACACATACACACACACACACTCACACACACACACACTCATCCACTCACACACACACACACACACTCATCCACTCCACCCTGCACAGACAGAGATACACACATGACTACCTTAATTTTCAAATGAACTTATTTGACATCAGCAGAAAGAAAAAAAAGCGAACGAATGAGGGCGAGTCAAATCAACCTAATCAATCTATAGGGCAATTTCGTATAGTTGTGAAGTCAGTGTGGTCACACGTATTTCATGTTGTGAAGTGAGTGTGATCGCATGTCCATCAGTGGATAATGCAACTTCACACAACACATACACTCCCTAATTACGGAACTTGTGTCTTTTTTTTTTTCATCAGACCACATGTGAAAAAGATTCTGGATGAACTGGATGAAAGTATACATTATATGCAATGCACAGTTCTGCAAGCTCATTTCAGCACAAAACATTGTTTCGTTAAGCTCGAATGATATGTGCCTTATTCTCATTAACTTAGCAATTTCAAATCAAAGTACAAGACAATTAGCTTTTATTAAGAAAAAAAAAGGAAACCAAAAAAAAAAAGAAAGAAAAATTTTACCCACAAAATCAACAATGATAGTCATTGAACTGCAACCTTTTACTCCTGGCTGAAGACAGTCCATGGACAATGAAGGGGGATAATTTTCTCACAACTGGTGACAGATCTTGTGCCCTTGCCGAAATTTCATCATAAAGAAAGGACATTCCTCTTATGAAAAAAGTACATAATACACCAACTTTTCTGCAATTGATAACATTACATAGATGAGCTACAGTCATCCGTGAAGCAGACAGTGGCTTGCCTGCCAGAGAAAAGTCCTAAGATCATACTGAAACACAGTGAAGGGGGGGGGGGGGGGGGGGGGGGGGATCACTGATTCTGCATGTAAAAAAGTTGTTTTTGTACTTTAAATGGCAAAGTAGGAAAACATTTTTATACATACAGTATGAATACTCTGACCATATGATGGCCATGACATGTCACTGGAACCACAGATTCATTTTCTTTTCTCTAAAACTGAGTTTTTGTTTTCCACTTCCCAGGGTGGCCATTATGCACAACATGGCAATGATATAGAGACCTGGATAAAAGTGTGTGTGTGCGCACGCGCACACAGTGTATGTGTGAGTGATATTATGTGAGTGTGCATGTGCAAATGTATTGAATCTATAATCAGTGTAAGGCAACACAATGATTATATGAAATGCATAACAAGTCTAACAGATCTTAAATAAAACCTCTTTTGTGTATACTTTATACATGCCTTTTACACAGGCAATCACAAAAACTCATTCACACTTACAGCTCGCACACATGCATGTTGCGAGCAAACACACACTGACTGATTTCACAATATCACAAGCAAATATTTTGAAAGCATCAATATAACAGGCTCAGTTAAGGATCATGCACATGCACCCCACTTTCATTGACCGTGAACTGTTTTTGACCTGTGTTGCCAGTCAATGTATACCGCGTCATTCTGACACCTCTTTGATGAGACACAGATTTGCTACACACAAGCCGATGTGTCACCACCCCACCCCACACCTGCCCAGAAATTCCACATGGTTATCCTCCCTTGACAGCCCCACTAATCCTTTGCTAGGAGAGACGAAGCTCCCTGATTTCTCTTTGGTTCGTGATTTCACAAGCGCTTGTTTAGAGACCATCACCCGAACGCCAAAAGAAGTGGCAATTTTCTTCAGAACCGACGCCACTGGGACATGCTTTTGTGCAGAAAGGATGATGCGTGCTGAAAGTCGCTGCACCTGTCAGACCAGTAGAAAGCAGAGATGGGGTCGACGACGAGGACCGCGATGTTTCGGTTGGCGGCGATGACGGACTGCAGACTGTGCAGGGTGCACACCAACTGTTGGCTGGACGTGCAGCGCAGGACGTGCACACACCGCAGACACTCCTCCACCCTCCTCTCCACCTCCTCCCGCTCATTTCTGGCCTGTCTGATTTCTCAGCACAACTGAGCTGCTTGGCTTTAAGCGTTTCTGTCGAATTCATTGCCATACTGTCCATGATAGGCTTTGAATTTTTAAAAACGTCGTCACTTTTATCTACATTATCCACATTTTTATTGTCACAAGCTGGAGCAAACCCATCACTTTCCATGTCATCCGCTTTGCGTTTCAGTGATAAGCGTGTGGACGTTGATGTTTCTTCGGAAGCTGAGCAGGTGACTGCACTAGACTCAATCAGATGACTTGGCTTGAGTGAAGCAGATCCAACCTGGTGGTCACACTGTATGTTTGTAGGTGTGGCAATACCCTGTCTCTGATCCTTGTCCTTTTCTGTACGACTCTCATCTTTCATACAAAGACAGACACTACCTTGAACACAACACTCTTGTTTTCCTCTAACCTTTACCGGCTCACCGGCTGGAGAACTCACATGGTCCAGCAAGTCACATGGCTCACCAATCTGCGCATTCTCACTAATGACGCAACCATGAGGCTTGTTGCCTGCACTTACAGCGTTCTCACTACCCATTGGCTCACAAGGTACACCACTCTCAGCATTCCCACTATTCAACAACTGGCAGGGCTTGCTGTTCTGAGCATTTCGTTTCCTCATCAGGCGTTGCTCAAGCAAGACAGCCAATCGCAGGACAGAAAACTTCAGATCGCAGTCAACCCATATCACCTCTGTTTTGTTATCACGGCAGCAGTCGGAAGTGCAGGTGGGTACTATGGCTGACGATACCAGGTGTAATAACAGTTCTGTTTTCCCCACCCCTTCTCCTCCATACAGCTCCACAATGTCTCCTGGTAAGGGTTCAAATCCTAGCACTTCTGCCACCCAAGGCATGAAGAGATGGACGGGGTCCAAGTCGAGCCAGCAGCTGGGGGACAAACAATACTCTGAATGAGAAAATTTCAGCGAATAAACTGTCTAAAAAGGAAACAAAATCAAACAATACCGTCAAGGCAAACTATTAATTGGGTAATCATTTGCATGCAACATATCCGCACAGATTTGTTATTCGTTTTTATTTTGTCAACATAAGGATTTAAAAAAAGATTTTTTAAGAGAAAATTTCAAACATAAATAATAAATTGAGCTTACCGCCAACTGTCTTGTGCAAAGATATAAAAAAATATAACTTTGTTAAGTACTTTTTTTTTTCTTAACCTTGTTTTCACTGTTCAAACAAATGCACACTAATTCATTTTCGTTCATCTTTCATCCCAAATGATGTCAAACATTTTGGGTAACTGATCGCTTTTTCGTTAGATAACCTGCAAGACTTTCCATCCAACAGAACAAAGTTTATTTATATGGCCTTTTCCCCTCCATTAAAATGTGAAGGGATGAAGTGACACCATAAATGTACCAAACTGAATGAGAAAACTCGCATTCCGAATTTTATTTCCTCTTGCCAAGTTTCGTCAGACATGATCTGTATGGGGTTCCCATTTTTTTAATTTCCTGACAGCATGGAGGTGGAACACGACCTGCGGCCAGACACAATCAGAACAGTGGGTAAAGAGGCCCGTAGACCTAGGACAACGCATCAGTATTTTACCAGCACTGAGCCAATAATGCAGATATCATCACCCGTTGACGTGGCCCGTCAACACAACATGAAATAATTTGCATTCCTGGTCTACTTTCAGTGTGTGTACTCTGTCTTGAACTTTGAAGGAATGACTGTCTACAATCTGAATGAAACAATTGTTGTCACTGATAAAAAAACAAACAAAAAAACTGGCAACGGTTTGATGCAGCCAGTAAAACAATGATGATTTTAAACTAACGTAGATACCCGTTTTGTAAATGTTGATATCTGATCCTGCTGACAAACACGTACCATTATCTATCATTGCCATACCAGGTCATACTCTCTATCGCACATGATGCACACACTCGGCAAAAACATTTCTTCCACATTCCTTCACTCAGCTGATTTTGTGTAGTTGGATGAGCTTAAACCATGCATGCATACACGTGAAATCATTGTTTCCATTATTCTGTGTATATGTTCTTTGTGTGGCTGAACTTATAATTGATCCATTGGTGCAATATCTGGCCACAGCTGATAACATATCATTCAAAGAATAAAAATGTAAAAGAATGGACATATAATAAAATCACATACAATACCTAAGGTTCTTTGAACAATTAGTATTACTACAGTAACCGTGGGCAAACTAAACATGACTGAAAAAAATGACCTGATCTTTGGGTCTACAACTATAGTTTTTTTTTTTTCTTCTTCCTTTTTTTCCCATTTGTTGTTGTTGCCTTTGGGAACATTTATTTTCTTTGATAACACTGCAAGTGCATTGAACTTTCACAAATAACTGACATGTGCATGTTCTATGATACTTGATAGACAATCATTTGTTAGCAACATACTGCAAAACTATCTAAAGAATGAAATCACACCAAAGAGAGAACAGCCTTGCTTTGCTCCCAAACCCTTGTGTTCAGTAACAGCTGCTATGAATGCCTTCAACAGAACCAGCTGTTCTAAACCAAATGATCCTGTGTTGGCAATCTCTGGATCATTTTTTAAACAAAAGAGTCAAAAGCCTGGCTGGCCAAAACTTCTGATAACCTCAAGCTGCTCGTTCCTGTGGTGCTGTGCTACGAACACACTGACCTTCAGCATTCCAATCCATCTTTTGTCCACTGGAAGAGTAACATTTGAATTATTATTAAGAGTACTTATATAGTGCATATCCTCAGCCAGAGACCAAGCTCTAAGCACTTTACAATTCCCATTCTCATTTACTCAACAGGCTGCCTACCTGGATAGAGCCGACTGAAGAGCTGCCTGTCAGCACTTCGTTCAGTCATTTTCGATGTCCTTCAGTCAATATAATTCATTCAAATTAACAACTCTTTCAGTATTTTGATTTTTCATGCAGAGTGCAGGCTATGTGTAACGTGTCATCCACACCAACGGCCAAACTGTCTTCCTCTTCTGAAAGTTGGTGATGGGATTTTACATGTGTGCAAGATGTTATGTGTGCGTTCACACACAGAACCTCGGTTCATAGTCTCACTTGAAGGACTATTTGGGAAATGGGAGTCGGAACCAATGGTAAATCCAAGGGAAAAATCCCCCTGTACTGAAATGGCCCGGTGGAGATTCGAACCCGCAACCCGAGGATCATCAAGAGTCCGGCACTCTATCAACTGAGTTATTCCAGCCCTCAAATGTTCTGAATTAACAAGTTCAGACCAGTCATCCATCCATGTGCTCACTTTCTATTCCATTTGTTCACCAGAAAACTGAAGAAAACCCTTGTTTGAGGAGAGAAACAAGGTATACTTCTTTGCATATTTATAGTTTTCCCTGATTGTGTTTGATGTATATCATATATGTGGCAAACATCAGTAGCACATTTAAAGAAAACCTACTTTTTTGTGCCAAGATGTTGCCATGTGGCTTCATTTGTACACAGAGAAACATTGAGTTCAAATTGTAGAGACGTCTCTACTGCAGTTTCAAGTGAGATGTTCCGACTGTTAGAATTGTTTGTGTTAGTGGCATGGTGTCAGGTCCGTGGTATGTAATGAAAATGGACAGGACTAGATCTACAGAGCTCCTTGAAAAGCCTAGATTAAGACCACAGTTCACAAAAATGGAGCTCTCAGTCTAAAGCTCAAGTCCTACCTAAAGGCCTATGTGAGCAAGTTAGTAAGAAAGTGATGCACACACTAGACACTCAAGCGCAACTAACCTTTGCTCCGCTCTCTATTTTGCCTGTTATTGTGGAAATCAGAACTTACCTCTAGACATTTGTTCATTTTTTATATGGCCAGTTCTAAACGCACTAGACAGTGAGGTATGACCATCAACAAGGCTAAGTGCAGTGAGGTAAGACATCTGTCACAATGACAGCTGTGAAGATTTCTCTCTTGTTCTCTCTTGCGCTTGCATCTCTAACACTTCAGAAAATGCCTCAAAACTCATAAAAAAATCATCTTTTGTAATCAACATGGGATTATTAATCAATATGACAAGTGTCATCAGAAATCGCTGCTAATTTAAGCATGAATAGTCATTTCAGAAGTCATGGGCCTATAACTTTAGTATAACACACTGAAATCGCATGGGCAGCCCTCAAGAAGTATAATGCCTTAAGACCGATTAAAATTAACACACAAGAAAGACAAGACAGTCCATGCACATAGATGATCCAACAGCCTGAATAGGATGGTCGCAATGATCAGTGCCAACAAACTTTCCTTTCAAGCACCCACCCTTCTTCTTCTTCTTCTTCTTCCATTAGGCAGCCAACATCGTTATGTCGATGATTATGTTGCACTAAGGGAGGTTGCATTTGTAGCGCAGTAGTGAAGGAGTCTGTAAGATTGGGGGTGGGGGGTATTTGAACAGGAGGCAGCGACTGGCATGGTGGGGTGGGAGGTGGTGGAGACGGGGGGGGGGGGGGGGGGGGGGGGGGGTAGGGAGGACATGAAGGTTGGTGTTTACAGGTGAGAGGCCAGCACACCCTGCTCAGTAAAGTCATGGTAACAAAACTGAAAGCCATCATCTTCTTCTGTTGTACAAAGATGCATGCATTTTTATAAACACAAAACACTGTTGTATTATCCTATTTATGTTTCCTTCGATGGAAATCTCTGTTCGGTGTGGACAATAAATAACCATGGATTTGGAAACATTAAACACACAGCGTAACAACACTAACACACACAATAAGCATGCTCTGAATCAAGTGATGAGGTTCAATGTGATTCCGTGACAAAGCGTAAGTCTGTAAGTGTTCTTATTAGCTAAATAGCTGGATGTGACTTTTACAAACTCTGAAATTGCAACGAACCTCAGCTCCACTCTCTACTTTGCCTTTCTGTGACATCTGATGCAGACAACCACAGCTGGATAATCTGGATAGTCAAGAGATCGCACACTTTTTTTTTCAATTAGACCTGTGCAACGAACAAGGTGTTCGTTGTTGAAGCCGCCTTTACTGATCGTTAGTTGTACAGCGTGGTCTTCCCTTTACGGAAGTGTTATGTTACAGCGGAAGTAAAGAAATGCGCATGATTGAAAAGGAAATGTCGGTACTCTTCGCTGCCTTGCAGACGTCGGTTTAGACGAGGGTACAGAAAATCATTTGTGTTTTTAGGCTTGATTCAAAGGTCGTTTAGTTTGCCCGTGCATGCTCACTAATAATAGTTCTTTGAATTGCATCAATACGCTTGATCAGATATGGACGTTTTTACCTTAAGAAAACGTTCAAAGTGAAACTGCTACTGACTGTCGCAGTGTCTGCTTTCGAGGGTAAAGAAAATCATTTTGTGTTTTTAGGCTTGATTCAAAGGTCGTTTAGTTTACCCGTGCATGCTCACTAACAATAGTTCTTTGAATTGCATCAGTACACTTGGTCAGATATGGACGTTTTTACCCTATAAAACCGTCCAAAGTGAAACTGCTAGTGACTGTCGCAGTGTCTGAGACAGACTCGATCACTGGATCGTATGGATCCATATCAAGTGGAACACTGAACACAGACTGCTGCATTACTGAAAATGACTCAGAATACAAATAAACGCACAAAACAAGATACAAAGTAACGCAAATTTAATAGACTGTACAAAAAAGACAAGTGAATTTTCGACACAGGTGGCCCTGAGAAGGACTGTAAGCCAAGAGAGGAGGCTGCCATAGAGAGCAGACAACCAGTGACACCGACGACAACCAATCACCACTGGGGACAGCAACACCATAAACATACACAGACTGAAGTCTGGGAGACCTTATCCTTAAGGGCCTCCGGCGAATAGGATCAATCACTCAGAATGTCATGATGACTCTTGAGTCTGACAATGCCTCTGTTGTGACTGAGCAATCTAGTGTTACAATAAAATTACCAGGATTTTACACACTGAGGAAAGTTAATTGACTTCATTTCTTGGGCATTCTTTCACTTCTTCAGGAGAGTAGAATTAATCGGTGTGATCGGTCTGTGATAAATAAATTTACATGTATAGCGCTGTGCAGAGCAGCATTCCAATTGATATAATATTAGTCTGATGAATCTAGATCAGATTTGCCATACGTTTGGAGACTATTGCGAAACAAAAACCCAGAAGTATTTAGTGACAAAGGCCCTGCAGACCACCGGAATGCTGCTAGTGTTGACAGCATGCTGCAGGACCTGGGACTGGCCTTCCCTACAAGAAAGAGGGAGAAAAGGACAAGTTCACCTTTCCCTACAAATTCAAGAATAGCCTGCTCAGCATATATGCCAGATACATGCCCTATCCAAAAAACGCCAGAAAGAGTGGAGGCTAGACAAATGCACAGATAAATGAATGCAGAGTTTGCTGTACCAGCAGGGAACTGCTCTCCTGAGTCTGTTGCAGCAGCATCGGTCTAGGTGTCCATTGAGGCTAGGTTGCAACACCACATCCTCTAGTGTAGCACTTCAGCCTCCAGATTAGGACCAGCAGCAGTTGTGTTCTTGCAGTCACAACCCTGAAACACAACACCTACCCCTCAAACCTCCTCCAGACCAGGATCGATACATTTGCAGCCTATGGCCATGTTCACATTTGCACACCATTACAAGTGAAGTTTTTTTGTTTGTTTTCGCAGCACATGCAATCATTTTCTGAACAAGTGTGATTACAATCCTTTGTTAGTATGCCGTTTACATCCATTTCATCCCAGAACAGATGGAAAATGAACAAAAGAAAGCCAGTTGGCAGCCTTAACAGTAATATTTGGCAGCGGCAAGTCATTAACATGCTTCAAATTAACACAACATTGAAACATGATGTTCACAATGTTTAAGTAAATCTTAAATAAATGTTTGCGAAGCGCCCAGAGAACATGGACAAACGAGTCGCAAGACAAAACACAACGCGTTTCGACCTCTTAGGTCTTCCTCGGGTGATACATAAACGAATAAAACAACGAAAATTCACTTAGCTTTGATCGCTTCAGATCGCTTAGGGTTCAGCGCAAGGAAGAAGGCGTTGAATGAGAACGCCTTCTTCCTTGCGCTGAACCCTAAGCGATCTGAAGCGATCAAAGCTAAGTGAATTTTCGTTGTTTTATTCGTTTATGTATCACCCGAGGAAGACCTAAGAGGTCGAAACGCGTTGTGTTTTGTCTTGTGACTCGTTTGTCCAAGTTCTCTGGGCGGTTCGCTAACATTTATTTAAGATTTGTTTAGATTTCCGCCTGCAGTCGTCTCGCTTTGCAACTAGATTTGTTTAAGTAGTTATTCCTTCAGTCATTGTCTGTGAGAATTACTTTCGGATCGGCAAGCTTTGAAAGGCTGGTTCTCTATTGGTCTTTCAAAACTATAAGTAGTATAGTTTGTATTTGTTGGTCTTTCGTTAATGCTGTATGTTACCAGTAGGCAAGCTGATCTAACAGTCATCAACATTTTCAAAATGTGCTGCCATCGAGCAGCATACATTTCTTCCCTTGTGAAGAACTTTACTCTGTACAGTATTTATTCTTCATCTCACACATGAGATAACCGAAATGTCATACTCTTAAACAAAAACAAAAAAGAAAGAAAGATAAGATAATGTTTTTCTGTCCAGTACCTGCAGTACAGTGACCTGCAAAGTCACTGTACTGCAGGTACTGGACAGAAAAACATTATCTTATCTTTCTTTCTTTTTTGTTTTTGTTTAAGAGTATGACATTTCGGTTATCTCATGTGTGAGATGAAGAATAAATACTGTACAGAGTAAAGTTCTTCACAAGGGAAGAAATGATCATCTCTTCATGATCATTTTGATGTTAACTGATCATACCATCAAATTACGTTGAGAACTGAAGGTTTGTTGCTGGCTGTGGTGGTGGAATTGGAGACGACTGTCCTGTCTGCAAGCTTTTGAGATGGTGACACATTGTTTACAATTTTGGGCCTAGTACAGGTTTGGACTTTTCTTCTTGTGAGAGTCTTGCAGTTCCTTGATAAAAAGACATCTTCCAGCTCAGCTTCCAGCTTTCCATTTGACTTGGGTTTAGCTGGATCTTGGAACTGAAGAATGTAGACTGTCTTATGATAGAGACAGTAAAAAAGGCAATAGAGTAAACAAATGACCAAAGCTGGTAAAGAATTATTTTTAAAAGTGTTTGAAACCAAACTGCCTGTTTAAATGACCCTTTGGATGTTGCATTTTCTCTCCTGGTATGTGATAGTGTCACAATGAGTGAGTTACATTCAAAAGTGGTGCCAATCCCACTTACGATAAGGTTCTCTCTGATGTTCGTGAGCATGTTTCTTGAAAGACGCAATGAGAATGTGTGAGTGTAAAGACATTAGTGTCTGGCGACATAACATTCATACATACACTGATATGGACAAGTGTAGTATATTTTCCTTTTTCCATATTACAGACACATTTTACAAGTTTAGAGGAAACAAGACAGTACACTGATTTTTAACTGTAGACACCATTTTTAGCCTAGGGCCAAATGGAATTATTAGTTCATCATAGATCTTTTTTTTTAGAAACATATACATTAGAATTGATTTTATTGTAGCTTTTAGTATAATTTTCGTAGAATTGAGGTTAGAATGGATTGTGCATTCATGATAAATCACACAAAAAATTGCAAAATGAACGAATAACATCTTGATTAAAGATGTGTAGGAATGATTTTAGTCAAGTTGGAGGTCTGTAAATGCTGAATTGCACTATTATGTTATATCTTGAACCTAATTATTTCAAGATCATTTTGTTTTATTCATCTTATTATTGTAAATGTATTTCAGACAAACAGGACATATCACGTTGTGGACTTCCCTGGAGCTGGGGTAATGTTCGCTTAGTTTCGAAGCAAGTCGGCTGAGGTCAGTCTTCATCATGGCATCATTGCGGCGGCGCAAAGTGAAGTCTGGAGCATCGTCTGTGTATGGAGGTGTCAGTGGCAGCAGCGCTGATCGGGATAACGATTATGTGTGGTGAGGGAGCATTCCGTTTTTTTTTTTTCAACCTTTATTTAGGATATGTTTGTGCATCTTGTGTTGTATTACTAGAAAATCTTAAATTAAGATTCTGAATAAAATGGCAGATTTTGAGAAGGAAACCAGTGTATGTTGATTTATGATTAAACCATAAAATTCAGATATTGATTTCATGGCTGTTATTTCATAGGATATCGTGGTAGCTGGTAGAAATTGATATGTGTGACTGGGGAGGAGGGTGAGATAGATAAGGAGAGGAAGGGAGGCATAACAACTGGGAGCTGGAGGGAAAAAAAAGAGTCTCCGGGAGAATGGGGAGCTTCGGGGAGGCACTCGGAAGAGAGGGGGGGCAGGGGGGGGGCTTGTGTGCATGGGGGGTTCTGAGTTAGTGATCATGTTAGAATATTTTTAATGAAACTTTGCAGTGGGAAAAAAATATGATTAATCAGTCATGTTTGGGTTCTTGTTTTATTTGTTAATACATATGAGGATGTTGGGTCTAACCTTTTATTCTTCAAATAGAACATTTCACTGGCATGTGCATTACAGAAATTTAAGGGGGGGGGGGGGGGGATTTCTTTTTTGCTTTTTTTTAACAGAATGTGTAAACATTTTTTGTATAAAGTAAAGTTAGATAGTAACTTTTGGGTAAATATTAACAGAAGTGCAAATGTTCTATTAGTCATTTAACAAAGAATGTTGGAAGAATGTTTTTAAAAGATTGGTAAAACACCTTTACCATGACTGTGATGAATTTAAAAGAAATTTACACATTCAAAAAGTTTGCAGATTTGCCCAAGTGTTTTTGTTCCAAATTTAAAAGTATTGTGAATAGACATTGTGCATAGTGAAATTGGAGGCATGTAGGCTGACTTTTAGGAGAATGGCAAACATATGAAATGACTCCAGCTTTTCTCGTCAAATGATTACTTATTATAGCATTTTGACGAATGTGCAATGTTTTTTTTGTTAAAAATTATTTATCGAAACTTGAACAGCGGTATTTTCAATTAACCTTCCACCAGGAAGTGATTAAGCAGAGTGGTGCTTGAGAGAAAACCCACTGACTACAAACAAAAATGAAATTTTAGTTCTGTCATAGGTCTTGAGGAGCAGTTATAACCAGTTATGACCAGCCATTTTGCATTTCAGGTCACAAAGCAATGTGCCCATTTATGATCGTGGTCTTTAGACTTTCTCTTTGGGGGAAGATTGACAGATTCCACAGTGTTTCTTCACTTAATTAGTTAATATACAGTCGTGTTCGGTTTTGTTGTGAAACAGAAAACTGAAAAGTGTATGCGTTTGGATTTCTTAAAGTATAAACCATCATTTCTCAGACCAGGTGGTGTTATGCAGTTATGATGACCAGTATTTTGCATTTTACTTGTATTCTGCCATTTTAGTTAAATGGTGTGGTATGTTCCATTATAGTGATAAAGATTTTGAGTAAGGAAGAATGAGTGTCAGTTGTTTTTTTAAGCATGAATTGGAACCGGAATGGTCTGTGTAAAACTGGTCAAGTGAAAATGATTTTTTTTTTTAAAGCCTGTTTAAGATATTAAAAAAAAACCCAAAGCATTTTTATATACGTGTTTGATCATTGGACTTTGTTCCTCTGCAGCTTTTAATTAAAATGTTATGTCAGACCAAAAGCAGTATTGAAATAGAATAACATAGGGAGGGTATGGTAATGCAGATGGGGCAGTAAGGGTAGAGAGAGATAACAGAAAGAGCTAGTGATGGGAAAGGTTGAAAAATTTACATTTAGGTTATTCATGTTCAACTGGTGTTTTCTGTGATGGGAAAGGTTGAAAAATTTACATTTAGGTTATTCATGTTCAACTGGTGTTTTCTGTGTTATTTTCATCAGTATTAAATAGCGCAGGATTGCTCTGTAGGAAAGGAACAGCTGATTGATTCTTCATTTGTGAAATGGGGCCAATGGTTTGGTATTGGCCAGTTTAGTCTGAAAATATTTTGTATAGTTTTGCCACATTGGCGAGAAATGATTTTCCCATCTAGTCTCTAGTCTAATTCCTATATTTTTTAACTTAAGATTTTCATTGTGTAGTGGGAAGGGGTGAGGTGTGGGAGGGAGAGGATGTGGGGATATATGTGAGCATACATTTATGAAGAAATATGAAGAAATACATATGTACATTTTATACAAGTATGAATACTGGTATGATGTTGTCATTTTTACAGTCCAGTGTGTTTCGACATCATTGAAGAAGCTCACATGACAAAGTGCGGCCACTCATTTTGGTGAGTACTTAACTGCTGCACACAGATTTATTTTCAGATTGCTTTGCTGTTAATTTTAAAGCTGTGTGTGTGTGTGTGTGTGTGTGTGTGTGTTGTGCTGTATGATTGTGTGCACATGTTTGTGTGGATGACAGAGAGGTTGAGATAAGAACTGAATGAAAAAAAAGGATTGAAAGAAAAATGCGTCTACTCACTGTGTTCAATCCAGTTTTAGCAGAAAGGTTTACCTTGGTCTTGAAAGGAACATTGATTTGCTCTTTTAAAGCAAAATAATAATGGACACTTTTATAACTTTGCAGTCCTCACCAATAGTCATAAAGCACTTGCGTTGGCCACGCACGCACGCGCGCGCGCGCGCGCACGCACGCACGCACGCACGCACGCACGCACGCACGCACGCACACAACACACACACACACACACACACACACACACCTGGAGACTAATTTTTGCTCATTTACTTGCCATTAGCATGTCAGAAATATGGTACTGCTTCATTGTCAGAACAGATTCTGTTTGAGGAATTCAGGAAGAGCATGTTATTATCGTATGTTACCGTTATCCATTTTTCTTTCTCTTCTGTTGGTATATGTTTTTGTATACCCAGGGGTTCCATTTATTGCAAAATTTTGCGTAATTATTGTGTTTTTCTGCCTTCCTACGCATTTTTTTCGCGGCCGTGCGTTTAGCGACGCAATTTTCCCAGGACCCTGTTCTCAACCGCAAGCCTATGTCAGAGGGGCAAAACACGGCACAGACCTACAGCAGACTGCTTGACACCGCCAATTAGTGATAGTGCGTGCACATTTTACTCTGTGGCACTCGCTGACTTTTTGCTAGATCAAGAATGTTCCAAAACGCCTCATCCTTTCTCCCTCGAAATAAAATGGAATCTTTCCCGCGTCTGGGATGGTGCCATCTTCCAATCGGAATACGTTATGACTTCCCACGCACACACGATCATCCCACGTGATTCTGGATGCCAGAGTGCACCCATTGATGGGAACTTTACCGTGGTCACAGCGTGAGCAGTGTGCCATGCGAACGTGGCTTCAGCCTCCAAAACCGGGTCAAGACATGTCAGCGGTCGCGGCTGAGTGACAGTAACGTGGACAATACCATGCTGCTTGCCATGGAAGGCCCAGACTCGTGTGGCACAGAAAACGCTTTCCTGCAGCGAGCTGCTCTGCACTTCAGCGGTGTTAAGGCGCGTGATTCAGAGCTGTTTTGACGGGAGTGAGTACAGTTTACTTTGTTACGCATTTTTTTCAGCGCTGACGCAATTTTTGCGGAGGCGTGCGTTTCTTGACGCAAAAAACTAAAAAGTCAGTGGAACCCCTGATACCTATCAGAAATAATATTCCTTTAGAATTTTTGCTGGGGATAACTTCCTTATTTTCTGTGGATTTGTTCTTGTGATTTAAGTCCATTGTGCTAATGGGACCGTGGCTTATTGTCTTAACCAAAAGACTCACATTCTGAACACCATTTTCTCGTGAAAACGAGGAGGGAAAAAATCACATGTGAGATTCACAGACTGGGATTTTCTTGTTTTATAGGTATGAGACTACCAGTTCACATGTAAAATTTCATGTTAATCATTGGTTTGTTGCTGTCTTGGCACACATCGTTTCACTTGCTTTTTCACAGTTATATCCTGATATATAGGAGCAATACTCGAGGGCACAGGAATTGGTGAACAAACCTGAGAACAGTTCTTTCTTTTTCTGTAAATCTTGAAACATAATAAACTAAAATAGAAAGTAATGAGTTCAACAGACATTATCTTGATATTTGATTTTATCCCATGTCTACTGATGTAAAGAATGTTATGTGGACAACACACATTACCTTGATAATTGATTTTATCCCATGTCATCTGATATAAACAAAGTCATGAGGACAACAAACATTACCTTGATAATTGATTTTATCCCTTACCTGCTAATAAAAGCAGTGTGATGAGGACAACAAACATTACCTTATTAATTGATTTTATCCCATGTCAGCTGATATAAACAATGTGGTGAGGACAACAAACCTTACCTTGATGATTGATTTTATCCCATGTCAGCTGATATGAACATTGACAATGACCTAGAGGTGTGAAACAAGGCTGTCTGCTGAGTCCCCAATTATTTTCTTTCTTTATAAATGAACTGGCTACTGATTTGTCAAAAAGCGGAAAACATGGTATTCAGTTAATACCTGGTGCTACTGAAATATTTCTATTGTTATTTGCGGATGATATTGTTCTGTTGTCTGATACAGTCATTGGACTTCAAAATCAACTAAACTGTTTAAAAAGAGAAGCTGACCGTTTGGCTTTAACTGTTAACCTTGAAAAGACAAACGTAATGATTTTTAGGAAGGGGGGGGCATTTAGCCTCTGTGGAAAAGTGGAACTATGGGGATGAAGTGGTTAAAGTAACGAATTCTTATAAATACTTGGGCATGCAGACCTGACTACTGCTACGATTCAGCCGTAGCAACTACGTATTTGAGGGGTCTGCTACGGAGCTACGACGAGCGATAATTTTGCTACGGTTTTTTTCAAAGTTGAAGTCGATCATGGCGTTTTAGTAGATTTTGCGCTTAGTGAGTAGAGCAGTTCCGTTAGACGCGAGTGTTGAGCGGACTCGGTTTTCCTGTTCCTATCGCGCATGCGTGAGTCATTCAGTCTCTTCGAATCGATAATGGCGGCACCGGCGAGCGAAAGCGATTGTGAGAAGATTTCAACACCTCCACGACCTGGTGAAAGACTGTGTCTCGAGGGAAGTGAAAGCGGGCCGAGCAAATGTAAACGTAAAAGAGTTCGTGCGGCAGAGCAGACGTTTAGGCAAAGTTACACGGGGGCCGGATAGCTCAGTTGGTAGAGCGTCGGACTCGTGATCCTGGGGTTGCGGGTTCGAATTTCGGTATAGGGGGATTTTTCCCTCAGAGTTAACATTGGTTCTGACTCCATTCCCCATATAGTCGTTCGGATGGGACTATAAACCGAGGTCTAGTCTGTGTCACATGCACTAAGATCATACACGGACTCTAAAGATCCGATGCTCATGTCCTAAGACGGGTGAGTACCGGCTACACGAAAATACACAATGCATGCAACCTGTGTGCCAGAATAGTTTACGTGAAGACTGTGGGCATGGGGCAGGTTAAACATCCCATCTGGAAGAAGAAGAAGAATGGCCATGCATAGTGAAAAGTCATAATGGCGATCCACACTATGCCTACTGTAATTTGTGCAAAGTTCAGTTAACTTTTGTTACACTTTTTTCTTCATATATCTTGATCTACACACAAACTTTTTTCTTCACATATTTTCATCTACACATAGCCTTGCAGTGATTGTTTGGCTTATCTAGCAAGTCCAAATATCTTTTATCAAATAATGGTCTCTATTATCATACCTAACTCTTATTTGTCTCTGTCTCTTACTCTGACTCTGCATCTCTCTTTTTTGTCTCTTTCTCTCTAAGTAAGAATGATGTTTCTATTCATTGTAACATGGTATTTTCTTCTTTGGTCCTAATCTATATGTTTTAGGTTTGTGCTGGATGAGAATTCATTAATCCAATACCAATAAATTAAGTAATGAGCTCAAAATTGAGTTTTGTCATATGTTGTAAGGTAGTTTATCTCTCTCTCTCTCTCTCTCTCTCTCTCTCTCTCTCTCTCTCTCTCTCTCTCTCTCTCTCTCTCAAGGAAATGAAGGTAGTATTTACTATTATTAAAGCAAAGAAACATAGTTTTTCATTATGATTAGATAGCAGTAGTTTGAAACGAGCCCGCGGTAGTTTGAAACCTGGCCGAGGTAGTGGCTACTGGTTAGAGGGTCTTGCTACTGGAAACAGAAGTCTCTGCTACTGGAAATGGTTTGCTGATGTAGTCAGGTCTGGGCATGCTCTTTACGACAAAATTAAGTGTAAGTTTGCTCTGTCGGAACCCTGTAGAAAAGGGAAAAAGAGGAGTTATAGAAATCATTGAAGTCTTTGAAAAACTGAGATCAATAGATGCACGTTTGTTCTGGAAACTCTTTGATTCGCAAATTGAACCTATCTTAACATATGCAGCTGAAGTCTGGGGTCTAGAAAATGATTGTAGACGAATCGAAACTGTACACACCTTTGCCATAAAAAGATTCCTAAATGTCCTCCTGCATGCCTCAAACAATCTGGTGTTTGGAGAAACGGAAGATACCCATTGTATCTTAGGACATCAATAAAGTGTATTAAATACTGGTTAAAACTCGTGTCACTGCCCATGTCAAGAATATGTAGACAGGCTTATGAAATGCTGTTAAGGCAGCATGAATCTGGTCACTTTAATTGGGCATCAAAGTGCAAAAAGTTTTGATGGAAAATGGGTATGGCATAGTTTGGTTGAGTCAAGGTGTTGGGTGTAAATCTGCTTTTATTCTAGAGTTGAAAGATACGCTTATTTCCTGCTTTAAACAGAACTGGCATTCTGAGTTGGAGGATAATGATAAATATAGATGGTTTCACTCTTTCAAAAATGTCTTTGAACCTGAAAAATATTTATCATGTGTTACTAATAAGTGGCATAGAGACAGCTTCTCAGATTTCGACTCTGAGTTTGTGGCCTTAAAAACTGTATTCAGTGGTTTTGAATTGACCAAACAGATATTAAATGCCATCATGTGGAAATGGATTCGAAATGAAACTCATGTTTTATTTTACTGTACCACTTATGATGATATCCGTAAATAATGTGCCATACTGGAATCCTTCCCCAACATTCCCGATCAGAACAAAGTTGTAAAAATCCTTTCAGTAGTAATGAAACTGTTATTAAATCTGTTGCTAAATTTATAGCACAGGCAATGAAGATAAGAAAGAGTAAGTTAGAATTAATGTGCGATAACATTTAACTTAATAAAATAATAACTAGTCAAGATGATCCTGTATCAATGTGTGTGTGTGCGTGTGTGTGTGTGTGTGCGTGTGCGTTGTGCGTGTGTGTGTGTGTGTGTGTGTGTGCTGTTCGTGGCGTGCGGCGTTTGTGTGTGTGTGTATGTTTATGCATGTGTGAAATCAGTAAATAATATTGAAATGTGCATACAATTGTTCATGTTCACCCCTTGTCTTAAGGCTGTAATGCTATGACAATAAAAACATTTGTCATTGTCATTTTCATTGATATGAACATTGTCATGAGGAAAACAAACATTACCTTGATAACAGACTTTATCCCATGTCAGCTGATATAAACAATGTGGTGAGGACAACAAACCTTACCTTGATGATTGATTTTATCCCATGTCAGCTGATATGAACATTGTCATGAGGAAAACAAACATTACCTTGATAACAGACTTTTATCCCATGTCAGCTGATATAATAAACAAAGTCAATAGTCCTAGACTGAACCACTTCCTGAGAAGCAAAGAATGTCATCTACTGCATACGCCACAAAAAAAGAAGGCCAAGATGACACAGAAATCTGAACAGCCCTTTCAGAGATAGTAAATGTTACTTTTGTGATGCGCCTTTTCACATATGATGTCCATTCTCAAAAAATATTTACATGAAAAGTATCCATGTTGGGATTATAACAAAGAGTGTGTTCTTTGTGTGTGGTGTGTGTGTTGTGGTTGTGTTTTGGAGCTGGGTCAAAAAAAAAAAAAAAAGAAAGAAAGTATCTCCAAGGGCAGCAAGAAAAGGTTTTTTATTGAGGGTTAACTTAAGATTTCTTTATCATTAGTCTAGGGAAATGAATAAAAGGTCTTCCAAATACTTGATCAAGGGGCTGTCCCATGTTTTCCCCAGGGGGAATAAGTCGACGGGAATAAATATCAGCCCCTCGCAGTGTGGATTCATGTCTGTGGCAGTTAAAAAGGCTCAAGCAAAGCCGGGAGAAGTGCGTCACCCCCCCAAAGGTAACTACGTTTTGAGCGACCTGACCAGTCTATAAAACTTCCCCTGTGATATTATTTATAGCGTAAAACAGGTTAAAAAACCTGTTTCCATTTTGCTGCTTTTTTTTGTCTGCATACAACCCCAGTTTGAGAAACATTATTTCACCAAGTAATAATACGGGTTCATCATTCAAGTAAAATATATAACTTCAAATATGTAAAATTTGGTCACGGGGGGGAAAAAGGGGAAAAAACCCCAAATTGGGAGTCGCCACCAATTTGTTCGGGGCAAAAGTCCAAACTCAAACATTCTGGCCCACGTAACCGGGGCCCATGGTTTGGGGTCCGGCCTTAAGCTTATGGAGGGTTTCCAAACCCAACGTCCCGACCCACCCCAATGACAAGCCCTTTTTCCGACCCTCATTCTAGCGAGAGAGTCGCAAGCCCAGCTCAGACCCTCTGGCCCCTTTGTGGAACCCGCAAATTTTTATCAGGGTCGTGGGCCCCCCCCCAGACTCGCGGGGCCCAAATTTACACTGCCTGTCCACGACTTAAGCCACAGGCGCCCTCAAATAGGGAAAGGGGAAGGTAGTGTGTGGGGGGGGTGAAATCGGGTAATCAAAATTAATGACCAATTGACCCCACAGGAGTAAGGTGTGTAGGCGTGACTGTCATGATTTTAACATCCAATGGGTTTGGGGGGATAACTTCGGGTGTCAGGGCGGAAAAATACGACCAAGGTACTCGCCCTTTTCGGACAGATCGGAACGAATAAGAAAGATTGAGATGGAAACGAAAGAAGGAAAACGAACAGACAGGGAGAATTTCGGGAAGTAGGCTCCCGCCTACAGGAAGGCAGGGAGATGAGAACGAACAGAGAGAACGAGGGGAAGAACGAACAGAGAGAGAGGGTAAGAGGTTTCTCTGAGTGGAGCTCTGCAGTAGAGAAGGGCAGAGAGAGAGAGGGAGAGAGAGGTTCTGAGTGGAACTCTGCTAAGAGAGAAAGGGCAAGAGAGAGAGAGATGAGGGAGGAAGAGAAGAGAACCAAGTTGAGAGATTAGCATGAGATAGCTCTGCAGAGGAAGGACTGAGAAGATTTGGAAAGAGAGAGAGAGAGTTGCTAATGTAATGAAGAGAAAATAAAGAAAAGAAAAAAAGAAAAGAAAAGCAACCATGTCCAATTTGATAAGAGCAGACTAAGAAGAAGAGAGAGAGAGTGTAATGCGTTAAATGCAGGAAGAAAGAAAGGAAACAGATCGGTGTGATAGTCACTGTTCTACCCTTAACCGGGGTTCGACCTCATACCTGGCAGCGTCACTTCGCCAATCAGAACCACAGACCAACGCCACCAAGTCTCACCTACCATGCGCCATCAGACCAACACCAGTGCCCGCAGTTGTGTCGTGTTGTGAAATTGACAGTGAAAGAAAAAGAACAAGAAAAGGAAAAGACATTGATTCGAGAATATTTAAGATCACCTGCCAGGTAAAGTAGAAATCTGTTTATAAAAACCCTGGGGGGGGGGGGGGGTGGGGGGGGGGGGAATACCCGGTTAGTTTAATGATGTTTTAGATAAATGATTTTGTGAAGTTCAGGTAAGAGAAGAATGTTTTGTTCATTTGATTCCATATATGCATTGATGTTTTCGTTCGATTGAACATGTGTAAGTAAAGTTATAGACTTTACTAGTGGTTTGATGTGACGATGCATGATATAGAATGAGATTCTAAGCAAGCTGTGATGTGTTGGGCTGTGCGCTAGTCCCTTCCTTCCCTGACATTTACAACACCGATGTTGACAATTTATTGGCGAGCCTGCAGGATAGTTCTGGCCCATTTTATTATAATTGTTCAACTTCTTCTCAGAGAGGAAGCTGGTGGTAATTCAGTATTGTACATCCTAAGACAAGGGGTTTGTACTTACAGTAATGTTTCCCAGATAGTTAAAAACAAGTTGGCAATGTCTTCCAAATAGTTAATACAAGGCTGGCATTTTCACCCCAGAGTACTTATTTCGCACAGATTGCCTATTATTCGCTCTCATAGTTGGGTTCATTGCGCTGGGCGTCCTATAAAAACGAACTACGTTGTACCCAGCTATATTATCAAATTCAAAGGATTGTGCTATTTCTCATTCGTATCGGAAACCACCCGTTTTGGCTGTCGTAGTAATAAAATCGTGTCCAAAAAAAAAAAAAAAAAAAAAAAAAAAAAGAAGAATATACATGGCGGAAGAAAAAGAACACCCCTATTGAACAACTTTGAGCGTCGCTCGTGATCTAGTTACTCAGGAGATGAGTTGCGTGCATTCGTCGAAAACCACAAAAGAAGGAAAGAGATAACTAGCGTAAAGACGCCGTATCGCAGTAGAGCGCAGGAAAACCGAAAGATAAGGATTCCATTGCAAAGATAATCAGGCTAAGGAAGAAACAGAAGAATGAAGCAGGAGACAGAAAAATAATGGAAGCGCAAGAAACATAAAGAATGAAGCAGGAGTACAGAAATAATAAGGGAACGCAGGAAGACAGAAAGATTAAAGGTCAGTTAGATATTAGAGAAAGTGAGAATACAAATGTAGACCACCGAGGATGGAGTTCAGTCTCCAGTGACTCTGTGCGCAGCTATGATTGCCATTCCCGCCCCCGGCGCGTGGCCCCGGATCCCGCTCGGCCGTTCCGCACCCCCGTATGCCGCCCCCCTCGACTTCATACACCAAGTTTACCCAAAATTCTCTGAAGGGACCGATTCGATTGACGCATACATCAGTCGTTTCGAAACGTATGCGACCAGTCAGGGTTGGCCTCCAGAAGATTGGGCAAGGTCATTTTGTCGGCGTTACTACGGGTAAGGCATTGCAGATTATCACTGCGTTACCGACAAACAACAGTCTGATTTTGTGCTGTGAAGAGTCCTATAATGAAGGGATTTGACCTCACAGAGGAAGATTCAGAAAGAAAATTTCGTTCAGCTAGATTGCAAGCAGGGGAATCGTACACTCATTTGGTGCACGTCTAGATCACTATTTTGAGAAATGTTAGAGTTGAGCGGGACGAAAAGGAGTTCGCTGAGTTTAAAGAGCTAGTTATGAAAGAAAAGATTTTGTCAGGTTGGCGGCCCTGAGTTAACCATTTATACATTTGAAAGAGAGACAGCCAAGACAGCAGGAGAGTTGTTTGAAGTTCGCAGAGGTGTATAGAGAGGCACGATTGTGCACTAAGGTGCAGGAGAAACGGGTGCTAGGCACAGTGAGAAGAGTGCAAGGAGACTAGGAGATTTTCCCCTGAAAAAGTCTGCAAACCCAGTGGTGGGGCAGAAGGAAGGGCAAAGGGACATAGGTGTTTCATTTGTCACAAGAAGGGACATGTGGCGAGGGATTGTCGCATGAGGTTCCAGAAGGCAGCAGCCTTTGCAAGAGGTGGATAAGGGTCGTAAAGGGGAAACGACCTGCAGGGAACCAAAAGGGATTCAGTCTGAAGAGGGTGGAGTGCAGCCTATGGCTAGCACTGGAACAGCAGTCAGTGTCGGGGATGGAGGGCACTAGGCTGAGGGGTTCGTACCAGTGGAAGAAGGGTGATTGGCCAGCAGAGGGTGAAAGTTTACGAGACACTGGGTTTTTCATGCGGGGTAGTAACGAACAACGCTGGTCGATAAAGGGGATTGAAGGGCAAATCCAGACCTGTACTCAATCGATGGCACTGTGAGGGAGTTTCCAGTTGCTAAGATAGAAGTACGTACCCCTTACTTCTCAGGCGAGTTGTCTGCGTTGGGCAATGGCACTGCAGCCCTACAGGTACCGAGTGCAGTACATTCCAGGTCGACAGAATGTCGGAGCTGACTATTTAAGCCGTGTAGTCTAGCAAGCTGCAACTCAGAGGAAGTCAGTCATATCCGGGGTGCTTTGTTGATAATATGTGTTGATGACAGTTATGTTGATTGGATATGGGTTCATTCCCAGTTGGCTATGGTCCATATTTTCTGTGTGAGACTGTTTATATTTTCTTTGTGAGATTTGTTCATGTAAATATAGTTATGCTTGGAGCATACAGCCGCTTGTGTAGTAATGCATTAATTGCAATGAGTGAGGATGGAGATTCCTCAGTGAAGTGTCATGGATCGTGATCATATTATATTGTGCTTTTCATAAGAATTGTGAAGAGAAGATATGGCAAATCCGCAGGTAGGGGAATTGCATAAGTGCGCACAGAGGTCGTTATAAAATGAGTTGAAATAACGCTAGAGCGCACGTCAATGATAACTCATTGGAGTGGTATTCACTAATGATATATTTTATAATTTATAAACCGTTGGTTGTAAAGTATTTTCCAAACTTTGCGCGTGTAGCTGTGTGTCAGCAAATTCGGTTGTTGTCTTTTTTGTACCGTTGTTTTGAGACAATGCGGAGCATGGTCTTTTGCAAGGGGGAAATTGTCACGGACGAAAAAGGGAAACAACCCAACTTGGGGAGTCGCCAGCCAATTTGTTCGGACATAAGTCCAAACTCAAACATTCTAGGCGCCACGTAGACCGGGCCCATGGTTCGGATCCGGCCAATTAAGCTTAGTGGAGAGGTTTCACCGAGACGGTCCGACCCACCCAGACTGACTAAGCCGTTTTGACCGACGCCTCGATGTCTAGCGAGACGAGTCGCAGAGCCGAGCTCAGACTCATCTGGCCACTTTGTGGAACCAGCGTCATTGTTACTCAGACGTCGTGGCGCCCACCCAGACTCAGCTGGCCAATTTACACTGACCAGTGTCCACGACTTAAGCCACACGGCGCCAGTCAAGTAGGAAAGGGGGGAAGGTAGTGTGTGGTGGGGGTGAAATCTGGCTAATCAATTAAATGACCAATTGACCACCACAGAGAGTAAGGTGTGTAGGCGTGACTGTCATGATTTGAACATCCAATGGAATTAGAGGGGGATAACTTCGGGTGTCAGGGCGGTAAAAATACTGACCAATGGTACTCGCCCTTTTCGGACAGATCGGAACGAATAAGAAAGATGTGAGAGTGGGAGAACGAAAGAAGGAAAACGAACAGACAGGGGAGAAGTTCGGGGAAGTAGGCTCTCGCCTACAGGAAGGCAGGGAGATGAGAACGAACAGAGAGAACGAGGGGAAGAACGAACAGAGAGAGAGGGGAGAGAGGTTCTGAGTGGAGCTCTGCAGTAGAGAAGGGCAGAGAGAGGAGAGAGGGAGAGAGAGGTTCTGAGTGGAGCTCTGCAGGAGAGAAGGGCAGAGAGAGAGAGAGATGAGGGGAGGAGAGAAGAGAACCAAGTTGAGAGATTAGCATGAGATAGTCTGCAGAGGAAGGACTGAGGAGAGATGTGGAGAGAGAGAGAGAGAGAGTTGCTAATTAATGAAGAAGAAAAGAAAGAAAAGAAAAAGAAAAGAAAAGCAACCATGTCCATTTGATAAGAGCAGACTAGAAGAGAGAGAGAGAGAGTGCAATGCGTTAATGCAGGAAGAAAGAAAGGAGAACAGATCGATGTTGATAGTCACTGTTCTACCCTAACCGGGGGTTCGACCTCATACCTGGCAGCGTCACTTCGCCAAGCAGAACCACAGACCAACGCCAACAGTCTCACCTGACCAGGCGCCATCAGACCAACACCAGTGCCGGCAGTTGTGTCGTGTTGTGAAAGTGACAGTGAAAAGAAAAAGAAAAGAAAAGAAAAGACAGTGATTCGTGAATAGTTAAGATCACCTGGCCAGGTAAAGTAGAAATCTGTTTATACCCGGGTTAGTTAATGATGTTTTAGATAAATGATTTTGTGAAGTTCAGGAAAGAGAGAATGTTTTGTTTCATTTGATTCCATATGCATTGATGTTTCGTTCGATGAACATGTGTAGTAAAGTTATAGACTTTACTAGTGGTTTGATGTGACGAATGCATGATATATGAATGAGATCGTAAGCAAGCTGTGAGTGTGTTTGGGCTGTGCGCTAGTCCTTCCTCCACTGACATTACACCGAGGTTGACAAACTTCCAAGGTGTAAAGAAGGGTATGTGATTAGACGGCCATCAGAGTTTGGCCTATGTATGCTGTGACTTGTTTTTGAAACAGTCTTAATAATTTTATTCTCTTCAGTTCTTTTCCTTGAATTTCGATCACCAGTGATTTCGATCACCGGTGATTGACGGTTTTCTTCCCGGAATTATGGTATTTAAAACAACATTTTTGTTATCTGAAGCAATGTATCGCCTAAAAAACCCGAAATAGACACATTCATCACAAAAATATTATTACTTTAGAAATAATGCGCAGAATGTTACGAAAAATTCATGCAAAATGCAGAAATCTCGAAAACTGTTGAGAGTTAAGGTGATTTTTTTTTTTTTTTGAAAGAAGAAAAAACCAGAAAGGAAAATGGTAGAAAGTAGGCCTCTGCCAGTCAGTCTTTTTTATTTCAATTAAACCCTACTCCAGTCCATTGTTTACTCCTCCAGACCTATCACAAACACGTCAAAACTGTTTAACTTATCTGAATCCTCCTTGTCTCAGTGCCACATTTGCTGGGAGTTCAAATTTTCTTGCTCAGTTTGGTACTTTGGTGCAACTGAATGTATGTATTCCACTCCACACTCCATCCCCATTGCACCCATCCCCCAGTCCCTTTCCTCCTGTCTTATATGAATGGTATTATACTCACTGGATGGATCCAGGTTGGAAAAAGGAAGTGAACATGTTAAGTAATTCTGTGATTCACAGCCATTAAGAAGTAGTATGTCATAATGAATATAATGATCCTGAAATTGATTTGAGATTATCTGCTGTAATGAATTACTGATTAGGAAATTTGAATACGAAAGTACTAACCATGTTTACTTTCATTTTCAAATTCAAACGCATGGTTTCAGATTGTGTTTCTGTTCCATTCAGTGAGTTAAACCTGAATTCATATGTAACCATGGATTTTGAAATGCCTCTACCAATGAATGAATACATCTTGAATTCAAAAGTAATCACAAGTCTTATGCAGTTTCTGTTTCTGTTGCAGTGAATGAATTAATCCTGAAATTCAAAAGCAAACAGAACGACAAGAAAAGAAAAAGCAGTGATCAGGTCAGTGTGTATTAATTGTGATTTCTGTTTTGCAGAATAAGTGAGTTTCTCTTGTTCTCCCTTCCATCTGTTCATTTCTTTATCCAATGTCACATTTTTAGTGACACTGTGCGTTAGTTTTCAGCCTTTGTAAATAAGTTTGCCTTTCTATTCGATTTTAGTCATTGTCAGTTTTTTCTCTCTCTCTCTCTCTCTCTCTCTCTCTCTCTCTCTCTCTGTGTCAGTTTCTCTCTCTCTCTCTCTCTCTCTCTCTCTCTCTCTCTTTTCTCTCTCTCTTTCGCTGTCTCTCTCTGTCTGTTGGGGTATACTTGGATAATTCATTTATTAATGTGTATTAGAATAGATCTGATAAAATGAAATGGTAATTGAATGTAGCACCAGCAGGCAGCTCTTCAGTCATTGCTTTACAAGTAGGCAGCCCATTGCATGAATGAAAACATGGATGGTAAAGTGCCTAGAGCTTGATCTTTGACCAAGGATAGGTGCCAGCCATATGGATACTGTTATGTTGGTAATGATAAATCATTTGTGGATGGTTTTTTGTTGTAGCATTATGATGTGTGTGCATCGACTCACAGCTGTTCATTAACTTCTTTATTGATATCGAACTGTGATGTTATATGTGTATTTATATTGATCTCAGCATTGACATATTGGATATCTGTGAATGGACAGTTGTGTGAGCGGTTTATTGAAATTCGGTGTGTCCTCATTGAAGTTGATATGCACTGGCATGTAAGTAAATACTGAATTTCTTCTTGCATAAATTGGTGAGTTTTTCTCTTTATTTAGACGCTGACTTCTCGAGGCCTGGAGATTCATGACCTTTTGTCTGATGACCTAGACCTTGGCAATATCAACTACCTCTTGGAAGCTTTAGCACAAAAGAAACAAAGATTGGAAGCGGTAAGTGTTGTTTGATTCTTCTTCTTCTTCCTTTATACAACCAACATTGTTTTGCTGATGGTTTTGTTGTGGTTTGGGGAGATTGCCGAAGATTGCGCTGTTGTGAGGATTTGGAGAGAAGAAAAAAGAAAGATTGTAGATTGAGCCATTAATTGGTCAGTTCCTTCAGTGCATGTAAATTCATAGATCTTCTCTGTCAGTCAGCTTATTTGTATTTCTGTTGGTTTTTTTTTCAGTCTCATTACTTTTTTTTTCAGTCTCATTACTTTTTTCATGCCATTATAGAATTTACAGCATTATTATGAACATGCTGCTATCCCTCAAGTCATATTTACCTGCATACTCAAGTTAAGACAAAGCATTTTGTTTTGTGTACTCCATGTTTGTCATCACTGTATGTGTCATACACTTGATGACATTTCTTGGGAGTCGTGTATAACAGCCATGCTGTTAGGCATGAGTATGTGAAAGATATGCTTAAGTGAAAAACTGAAAGAAATGGTCAGGTGAAATGTTAAATGAGGATGGGGTTTATGGCAGGTTGTCAGGTGATTGAATATGATGACTTGTTTCTAGTGTTGTTTCTTCTCCCCCTTTTCTTTTAGATATTGATACTTTTTTTTTTTTCATACCTACCAGTCCAGACAAACGCTTTATTCCTCCTTTGTGAGGAACAGTGCCATATCATCAGGACCCTCCACCCACTCACCCACCCCCCCAAAAAAGAAAGAAAAAAAAGAATGAAATAGGGAGAGCAGGGAGCTGATCTGCCGGACTGGAATGGAGATTGTCATATTTCTTACAGGTTTCCTGCCTGAGAATGAAAACTGACATTCCTTTGTCTCCCACAAATTGTTTTTTTTTCCCCATAATCAATGGAGAGTACTAATAATGTCAGATATAAATAACATTAGAATTTCAGTCGTTGATTAATGACGAGTATTAGTAACGTCAGATATAAATACATAAGAATTTCAGCCATCATTTATGGAGATGATAGTGATGTTAGACACATCTCATTATCACATTTTTGGTTTTAGCATGGAGAATGCCAGTGCCATCAGACATACTCCTCATACATGAAATTATTCTATAATTTTTTAATTTTTTTTTTTGCTGTCCCAACCTCAATGCCACCTCAGAGGCAGTGCACCCACACTGCTCATTCCGACACCCCATCAACAGCCGCAGCCCGATCGGCCTTGCCGCAGCCCCGGCACTGTCAGTCCACATGGAGCAGTCAATGTCAAGTCGTCAAGAGGCAACCCACCGAAGGAGACACTGCACTGCTGCCGAGTCACTTCGGTGGTGTTCAGTGGCGCCTGTTCTGATCTGACATACGCAGGACACCACATACTAAGCCCCCTACTGACGACAATAATTGCTTAGTCGCGGAGCCGGCGTGAGTGAGCTCTCCCTCTGGAGGGCGCCACCATGTCCATCCAACGACAGCCCTCATGGACCCGCCGATACCGGTGACCCGACAGAACCAAACCAAGACCACAGACGTGGAGAGGAATCGAAATTGAGGTCACCATGAGAGCAGGGCATGAAGGGCCACAGAATTTGAGACATTCTTTTTTTTTATGCTGATCGATGAGAATGAGGATGATTAAGATGATGCTACGGATTTCCAGTTCGGTCTGAGACTACATGACAGGGCTGTACTCTACGCTTCCTTTCATAATATATCCTGGCGTCAACCAGGCCCAAGAGATACAGGCACCTGCAGTGTTGGTCAGGAAATTTGAGCAACACTCTCAGAAACGCATCCATTAAGTGGATGAAACTCGACTCTGTGGTCCCAGTCTTCCCAACTGAGTCCGCAGCAAACTCAACTCTGGGTAGGAGCCAGTCGGGGCAGAAAAACCCACATGACTTCTGATGGGATTCGAACCCACGACCACCCAGCCAGGAGTCCGCGACGCTAACCACTTCGCCACAGTGGCTGGTCTATTATTCTATAATAATTTATCATGTGTGTCAATGATGCCTGACATGCGCTTACTAGATCTCCTTTTTACTATGATCTATTTATAAAATCCTCTATAAATTTTACAAGAGGGTGTGAAAACCATTTTCACTCATTTGATTGGAAAGCCTAAGTGTCTTGCTTGTGTGCATGTCTGTTCCTTGCATCTTTCTTTGCCTTATAATTCTGGGTGCCCCACTGATACTGCTGATAGCATTGGTGTAGGGTTATAGTGGGACAAAGGAAGGTTTTGAAAATACATGAGTGATCTGCTTTATTTATCAAACTGCACATTATACTTTGTCATGTCAGTTGTGTGTGTGTGTGTGTGTGTGTGCGTGCGTGTGTGTGTGTGTGTGTGTGTGTGTGTGTGTGTGTGTGCGTGTGTGTGTGCGTGCGTGTGTGTGTGTGTGCGTGTGTGTGTGTGTGTGTGTTCCTCACTGACACAGGACGCAGAGTACACAGAAAGCTGTTTGCTGAAAGAGTTCCTTCAGCAAGTCAGGCACCGTAAACAACAGGTGAATGATGTCTGTTATCTGTTGTTTTGGCCTTTGTGTAGGCGTCTTTCTGTCTAATCAGTTGTGTCATTCTATTTTTTCAGTCTGCTGAATGCGTTATTGCAATCACAGCATATAAGGGAAAAATGTGTTTTCAAATAAATATTCCTTATGGATGCGTTTATGATTTGTTTTTCATTGAAAATATTTCTGTAGGAAGGCCTCACAATTTGTTGAGCTCCCAGGTGTTCCTTTTTAGCCTGTTAGGAGAATATTTCTGAGTTGGGATACAGATTGTGAAGAATGTTTCTTAACTTGTGATATGGATCAGTAAGAATGTTCTGTGAGGAGGGACAGGGATATATCATTCGTTTTCAACTGACATTGTTCGAAATGGAAAATCGGGGTGTGGTCAGTGTCCCACTAAAAGCAGTTGAAATTATGGCTCATCAGAAATCCTGACAGTTCACTAGCCAAAGTAACAAGGAAAAAAATGTACAGTGTGTCACTGATGATGGGGATGGTGTCGGTTGTTTGTGAGGATCAGGATGTGACTGAGAATATGATATTAGTAATAATAGATACAGCATTAATTGTGAACAATGATTTTTTGGAATGGTTATGATTATGTTGTCGGTAATGATGGAAGCAATGTTGATGATGATCCTCTGCCCAGCAACTGGATCAACTGTCAAGGGAGATCAGTATCCTGGATGGTGACTTTCAGAATGTGGAGGTAAGAAATCGGCACTTTCAGCCCTCTCCCCTTCTCCATCTTTTCTCCTCCTCCTTGGTGCCCTTCACCTTCCCCTAATATCATCTACAATTGAACTGCTTGACCTGCAGTTAATGAAGTAAGAAAAGGACCATGCAAAAAGTTGGAAATGTGCAACACAAATGTTTCTCTCTCTCTCTCTCTCTCTCTCTCTCTCTCTCTCTCTTTTTCTGTCTCTCTCTCTCTTTGTCGCATTCTTACTCTCTGCTGAAGGTTCAGGGAAAGGTGTGATGTCAGAGGTGTGCTTATTTTTTATCTTAGAATTTAAGCCCACCAATGTTGTCATAAACATGTGATCATGAAATCTTTCATATATGTGTGGATAGATAGATAGATAGATAGATACTAATTGTACTTGCATTCAGTTCATCTGTATGGCTTCTTCCTCCCAAGAAAAGTCATGGAAGTTTTTTTCTTTCTCACAAAGCTGGATTGGTGCACAGAATTCTGGTCAAACAGAAATTGTTTCTTGTGTCAAAATTGACTTTTTTTTAATACTTCATTACTGATAAACACAGAACATGGTACACAAGAATTAACTTGTCCAGCTCCCTGCAGCTTATGTAAAATGAACCCCATTATGTTCTCTAGCATCACCAGTTTGTAACAATGGTGGTCTTGTATACTGCAAAGTAGAAAGGAAATAAGCTGCCTCCAAGTGTTCAGATTATACTTGTCGAAGGGGCAGAATTCCGTCAGTTGAAGGGGCTTCACTCCCTGACCCTCCGACAAGGGTGTCCACCCCTTGACCTGGCCAGGAGGCCTGAAGCGAACCTATGGACACCGTGCCTGATTTTCATTTTGACTGGTTTCATCCATACTCATATCATAAATAGAGATTTTCCGCAGCCGCTTTTCCCATTTCCGATTTTTTTTCTTTCTTTTTTTTTCGTCTGTGGATTTTTTTGTATTGAGTGTTTCCTTGAATTTGGGGATATGCACTGTACAATTTTATGATATGTAGAGCCTTGAGAAGATGCGTCTTTGTCTGTGCATTTGATAGATTTTTATGGGTTTTTTGTTGTTGTAATTATGTGCATGTGTTTGAGAATGTGTGTTTGTGTACCCTTACTAGGCAGCATGTGTGTATTTGTGTGTCAGTGTGCTGTTTATCAACACAATGATTTATTTACTAGTGGTAAATATTGTTGACAGGACAGAATCAAAGAACAGCACAGCAAGTTGATGGCATGTCCGGTAAGCGCGCTTTGTACAGATCTTGTCGTCATATGTCTTGACAAATGCATGTGTTTCTTTGTTATTGTTTGGTGGATTTTTCTTTAACTCTTTGCTACTACTGCTGTTGCTGTACCTCTCCATAATTCTGCTGCTGTTGCTATTCCTGTTGCTGTCCATAGTCTGTTATCACTGCTAGTAGTGTCTGCAGCTGCAGGATTATTGCCAGTTCTTCTACATAATACATGGATTACAAGTATCAAGAAACTGAACCAGTGACAAATAATTTTTTTTTTCTCTAAACAGTTTGTTCTTCTCGTCGGTGAAATGTCTGGTTGATAGCAAAATTATGAAGAGATCCTGGCTATGGAGAAGAAATTCACAGCAAAATTATGAAGAGATCCTGGCTATGGAGAAGAAATTCACAGACTTATGTGGGTAAGAGAAAGCATGTGGCTAGACTGCCCTCCCTTGTTCCTCCCCAGAGAAAGCCTACCATCAAAGCACACGCCACCTTTTTTCAGTACTTGTTACAGTGCACAGCACAACTGCATGCAGGTATGCTCACCATCGTCCATGGTGCATGCATGTCACGGAATCTGACACAAAAACTGCAAAGGAAGATCCAAGCAGCAGAGATGATGCTGAAGAAGAACACTCGACCTATCTTGTACTCGGCAAATGACAGACTACAAAGTCTGCAGAACCATCAGACAGCATGTGTTTCACTGCAAAGACCTGTAAACCACAGGGAGGAAGAAAGAGAGTTGAAGTGGCATGGACATGTGACAAGATTGATCTGGCTCTCCGAGACCATCCTCCAAGAAAAAGTACAGAGGAAGACAAGACAGAGCTGAGGGAGACAGAGGTGGTCATAGACGACTGCTCCATGGACCTGGAAGAGCTTTGCTGTCAGGCAAGCATTTGTTCAGAGCCGTCACAGGTGGAGACAACAGGTGCAGTGTTCATCATTGAAATGCCTTCACGTCCTTGATGGACACTGGGGACAGCGACGAGCAACAACACTGGAACCTCTCATTAACAGCCTAAGAAATACATCAAACTTGGGTCTTTGTGTGGGGAGTCTTACCAGGGTGGTGGAATCGATTGTAAGAAGTGCATGCTTTGTAACTTGCTCAGATGTTTCTTGCCTGAACTTGTTGAGCTGTATATCTCCCTCATATTCTCTCTGTTTATCAGATGGTATACTTGCTTTCAGAACCCTGTCTGAAATGTCTCAAATATACTAAGTCTGCATTCTTTCTGTTACCTTGGACCATCTTTGTTGAATAAGCTTCCATATTCTTTGTGCCATGATCCGTTTCACACTACTTTCAATTTCATGAGGCTAGAAATGTATTAAAAATGTTTGTCTTCTTTCTTCCATTGATATAGTTCTAGTGCTTTTATGCCATTGATGTACCATTTGCACTTCTTTTGTCGCATCGTGAAAGTATAGAACATTTCAAACTTGTACTTTTTTTTTTCAGTCTCACCCCTTCAAGCTCTTTCAGTAGATTTTATTTCTGTCTCACCCCTTCTAGTCCCTTTGTACACAGCCACACCTGTGCTCATCCAATCACAGCCCCAACACCTGCAGTCTGTAGGGAACGATCAGCTCGTTCTGGGCGACCTATTAAAGGAGAAACCCCTTTGCCACAGAGTCACCTTGGTGGTGTCCGATGATGCTTGTTCTGTTCCAGCAGGCACAGGGCACTACCATCTGCCAAGCCCCATACTGATTGCTTAGTTGCCAGGCCTGGGTGAGTGATTGTCCTGTTCCACCCCTGTAAACATAAGTACTGGCATCAACAGAATGATGGCAGAAGCTGGGCCAACTGCTCTTAGAAAGTTGATGGACTTGATGAAAACATCTTCAGCCATGGCCTTTGGGGAATCACTACACAGGAATGAGTTCATTGATTGTGGACAGTCATGTCCATCGTGTTCTCCAGGTTCATTTTTACTTTGTATGTTTTTTTTTTCATGTGCACTGACTGTTTAGTATCTTTTATGTTTACATTTTAGGACCACCTGGTGCCGAACAGTTATGAGACATCCCACAACACAATTCTTGATGTGGCTTGCGATGAGTCCTTTAACAGCAGCGTCAAGGTCAGATATTCCAAGCTCCCACTCACCCCCCCCCCCACCCCCCCCATCTTTGTCTTATTCTGTCTGACTGACTGAACTGACAGAACCATTGACAGACTGACCGACTGTTTCTCTGTATGTACATGTTTCACTCAATGACTGTCTGCCTGACTCTCTTTCTCTTTCTCTCCTCTCTCTCTCTCTCTCTTTCTCTCTCTCTCTCTCTCTCTCTCTCTCTCTCTCTGAAGCTATGGTAACATGGGAGTTGAAGCCTAACACTGAAGACTTCAGGATCTTCTGCCTTCAGATGGAAATCAATCATAAAAATCACATTTCTTCCATTCATAAACAAAGAAAATGTTCAGTCTAAGAAAAAGTCTAATATTCCAGAAAAGACTGTGAAAAGCAAGGTTACATTCCCTGAATAGTCAGGTGAGAACATCATTTTGTTACAAACCTGAAATAAATGCCCAGAGGATTTTAGCCTTACAGAGCCTAATGGTATAGGTATCCCCCCCCCCCCCCCCCCCCCTCCCTTCCATAAAAAGAACCATTATCCTTCTTTCTCCAGAGCTTAAAAGATTCTGTGCCATGTGAAGGTGAAGAAGATCGTGAAGAAACCGCGACTACATCCAAAAGCTTGGAGAAGCAGCCCGAAAAGAGTGCCAGTGCAAGGGAACACCGGTTTCAAGACGATTGGCTGAAAAAGTGGCCCCGAGGAAGGGGGGGGGGGGGCTGCCCCCCTTTTTTTGATATGAGGGGGGGACTGCCCCCCTTTTTTTTTATATGAGGGGGGGGGGGGACTGCCCCCCTTTTTAAAAAATCCTAGATTAAGCTCTGTTTCTCCTCTCCTCCCCCTTTTCTCCTTCCATCTGAAAGTTTTCTAGGGAAAACTAAATCTGGGCTCAAAATTTCCGCAGAATTACTTTGAGACACAGAGTTGCTGTGAGAAAAAAAAAAGTCCTGATAAAATCATGGAAGCCTTCAGCATGAAGAAATGGAATATGATAACAGTGCATTTTCAGATTTTTTCCCTGTAAGGCTGAACTGTTTGTTTTCATAAGTGCATAAAAGTAACATCGTAACAGAAAAACGGAAAAGGTCTCTTTTTTGTAAAGTACCCTGTCTCTCCCCTTCCTGTTTCCCCATTACATTCCATATCGTTGGTTTGTAATCTTTTTTCTAGAGGCAACTAGCAGGTCTTGGTGTGTACAAGCCATGAACAACCAGGTTCATTCCCTGTTAATAAAAAAAAATAGCTGTATGCATGCCATAGATGGCTACATTTATGATCCTTCATGCAGAGATTATGGATAAGTTGTCTGCCCCTGTTAAGTTTAAATCTTATTCAGGGTTTGTAAACTGTTAACATTGCATTACTGCAGAATTTACGTGCACTTGTTTCAGAGACTGAAAAGATTATAAAAATGATTTTTCTGTGTTTTGTTCTGAATTGTCTCTATATCTTGATCAGATGTTAATCATATTTTGTAAAGATAGATCCATATCCATGATTTTTACATACAGCGTTAAGTTCAGTCCCTGTTGATAAATGAAGGACCATATACGCTTTAAGCTGTTAGCAAACTATCGCACATTCCATGATTTCCACATTGATAGATGTCTGGCTGTGTGCAGCCCTCGGAGTCCAAGTCCCACAAACTGCAGACATCATTACAGAGCTCCCTAGCACAGCGCCGGAGGAAGATGTCCCAGCACTTCGAGGACCTGGAACAGTGCTACCTCAACATCCGCACCAGCGGTGGGGTGGGGGGTCCGGAAGGGGGTGGGGGGAGGATGGAGGACTTCACCACCTGTCTGTCCAAGTTCACCCGCTTCACCTCTTTCCGCCCCCTGGCATCCCTGAGCTACGCTGTAGACCTCTTCAATGGGTCGTCTTCAATTGTCTCCAGGTGTGTCTGCATGGCATTTTTCAGTGTATGTTTATGTGCGTGTGACAGCCATTTCTGTGGATGTCCTTAGGAGGTCTCACTCCATTATGTCCAAGTCTGTGTGTGAGAGAGAGAGAGTGCTGCAATGTTTACCCAGTTATTAAGTAAACCCGGTTATTAGGTCTTCTTATTTGTGTCCAAGCATGTGTGTGCTTGTGTAGCTACGATGCAACCCCTGTACTCAGTCATCTCATTTGTGTCCGGTGTTCATGCATGTGTATGTGTTGTATTTTTGCCCAGATGTGTGTGTTTCTGGGCTATGCTGTGTCCGGTGTTCATGCATGTGTATGTGTTGTATTTTTGCCCAGATGTGTGTGTTTCTGGGCTATGCTGTCAACCTTGTCAGTTTCTCTCTGTCCATTGTATGTGTGTGTGGGGGGAAAAGAGAGAGAGAAAGAACAATTCTATCAAGCTCTTCAGAATTTCTTCCTTAACTGTATTCAGCTGTGTGTGTGTGTGTGTGTGTCACTGTGTGTGTGTGTGTGTGACCTGTGCAGTGAACTTCTACTGTGGGTCATACTCAGTTTTGTGTGTTTGAGTGCAATGTTCTCAAAATCGATCATCTTGAATTACCTTAACCAAAGGTCAAGGTTAAACCAGATGCATTTGGTCTTTGTGGCCATTAGTCATGCACTGACACTTTTCAGTGCCAAAAGTTATTGTTTTTTTTTATACCCTTCTCTATTTGATGCAGTAAAGAGTTGACTTCTACTTTTTTCGTTTCACTTTAAGTTGTGGTTCTGGTGGAGTGGGGTTGTTGTTTTCAGTTGCAGAGAGTATTACTGTTGCTGATTTATGTTATACTGCAAATTTTGGCACTCTGATTTATGTTCAGTGAGTAGAATTTGGCACCATGGATTTTAAGTCGGTGTAAAATTTATTAGCATTCCCATGTTGTAATATCCAGTTTGACCCTAAGACTGGGGCCCCCTGGTTAACTCTTCAGTGAAGAGATTTGCCCTGTGATTGGTTTTCCAGTGTCAAGTTTGGCCCAGCTATTAATGTTACAGTGTAGATTTGGTTCATTGACTGATGTTCCAGTGTAGAATTTGTCCCATGGTTGGTGTTTCAGTTGAGAGTTTGGTGCAGTTATGGATTTTCCAGAGAGTTAGAACCATTGGAATCGGTGATTAATGTTTACTGTATAGAGTGTGGTCCAGTGGTTGATGTTTCAGTGTAGAGTTCCACCCAGTGGTTGATATTTCAGTATAGAGTTTGGCCCAGTGGTTGATGTTTCAGTGTAGAGTTTGGGCCCCGGGGTAAGCTTGACCCGGTTACTGATGTTTGCAGGGCCAGGAGGTTGATTCTTCAGTGTGGAGTTTTGTGTGATAATGAACTTTCACTGTGGCGCTCTCTGTTGCAGCATAGAGTTCGACCGTGACTTGATTTCTTCGCCATAGCAGGGGTCACCAAAAAAATTAAGGTTATCTTCATTGTGCAAGAAAATCCCCTTTCATCCCTCTCTTTTGGAAGGGGGGGGGGGGGGGGGGGGGGGTTGGTTAGATGGTTATTTTAAGCAGAGCTGCCAACCAGTACGTTCCGGCCGTATATTTGTCACGGCGAGTTTACAAAAATACGGTGATACGGTCGAGCCAAAATAATACGGTGACGAACTTGCGCAAATGGTACGGCCATTTGTTGCTTTACCGAGGCAGCAGATTTGTAGTGCTAAAAGGGATCCTACAAGGAGACAGAAGAAAAAGGCCTCTGCCAGCCACATATAGTTGATAGACTAGGTAGGCCCTAGCTGAAAAAAAAAATTCCATCCATCCTTTTACTGTGTAGCTCTCGCCTTAGCAGACCACTAGCAGGGCAGGAAATTCCATCTGTCCTTTTACTGTTAAGCTCTCCCTGTAGCAGACGACATGTGTTAAGAATGGCCCAGGCAGCGACTTAACTGCTGTGGCTATTTTTAGTATGCTCATCATACCCCCCTGCTTGCCAACCTCCCTCTCTCTCCCCACCCCTGTAGCAGACGACATGTGTTAAGGATTGGCCCTTAGCAGCTGAGGCAGCAACTGCTGTGGCTAGCAGGAGGGAGGGGGGAGGGGGGGGGAGGGGAGAGGTGGGGGGGGAGGCGGGAGGGGGAGGATGGCAAGTAGTATGCCCATCCTACCCCCCTGCTGCCAACCTCCCTCCCCCACCCCCCTCTTCCGAATGTGGAAACAAAAGCTCCACTCAGTTACGTGATAGGTCTGATGGACCATGTGCTGACTCGAGTGAAAGAAAGCCCGCGAACCCTAAGCGTCGTGTAAGCACTGAGCGGCAGAAGAAGCACATTGGTTTTCCTGAATTTCATCATCGTTTTTCATCATCAAAATGGACAACGGCGCAAATAAAAGAAAAAGTGAAGAGCCTCAACCCTCGGGAGTAAAAAAAAAAAAAAACCCAGCAAGACAACAGTACTTTCGTCCCTCATATTCCAAGGACTTTCCATGCATTGTTGCCTCAAAACTAGGACCACTGTATGCGAGGTGCACCGTCTGTGACTTAGACTTCGTTATAAGTCATGGTGGAATCAACGATGTTATTGTCAAAGAGTAAGTCTTGATCAATCTCTAATGCTAATAGTTTTTAATCACTATTAATTATAAAAAGAAAAGTGCATACAAAATAAGTTGGTTAAAAAAAGAAATCAAAACGCCGCGTGAAATTTAATTCTGGTCGGAAAATACTGTCAGATGGTGAAAAATACTGTGAAAAGCCAGGAATAGTACTGGGAAGAAATTTTGGGGTTGGCAGCTCTGTTTTAAGTATATGTAACATTTGGGTTTTTTTTATCTTGATCCTGCTTTTTTTTTTTTTCAAATTTGTGGTACAGTTGTCTTTTTTAAATTGTCATTTTCAAGCCTGGTATGCTCAGTGAGTAAGGCATCAGACTATCATTCCAGGTCTAAGGCTCAATTGCTACCTGAGACAGCTGTGTTGGAGAGTCTTTCTCTGTGGAGTTGACATCTGCACAAACATGTTCCTTACAAGTCCTTCGAATGAGACTTTAAACAGAGATCATATGAGGAAATCATTCATAAAACTCACACCCAGTTATATCCCAGTCTCGCCTTTCGATAAAGAGTAAGTCATCATGTGCCAGTGAGATGAATGACACAAAAATGAAGATCATGCACATTTGTGCCGTGCTTTAGACTTGAGCCCCGAAAATGGAATACAGCTACCTCAATGATGGGATTGAAAATGGCTGCATGTGCAGAAGTCTTACCAGTGGTGAACTAGGGGCTAGTTGAGAGTGGTAAACTAGAGTCTAGTTGAGAAACAAACGGAGAAAGAAAGAAGTAAAAATATTTTGAAAAATATAAAAGTGAAGTTGGGGGAAATGATATGGGCATGTGTGGAGGAAAGAAATTTGAGGGACTGTCTGAGAGTCCCAGGGTCAGCAAGCTCATGGGGACTTTCCTTGGGTAGGTGTAGTTTTTTTGTTTGTTTTTTTGTTTGTTTGTTTTTTGCTGCTGTCCCAACCTCTGCGCCACCTCAGAGTCAGCACATCCACACCACTCATTCCGACACCCCGTCCACAGCCACAGCCCACAGCCACAATAATCGCTTAGTCGCGGAGCCCGCGTGAGTGAGCTCTCCCTCTGGAGGTGGCACCACGTCCGTCCAGCGACAGCCCCCAAGGACTCGCCGATATTGGTGACCCCGACGGAACCAAACCAAGGCCATAGACGTGGAGAGGACATTGAGGTCACCATGAGAGCAGGGCATGAAGGGCCACAGAATTTGAGACATTTTTTTTTTATGCTGATCGATGAGAATGAGGATGATTAAGATGATGCTACGGATTTCCATTTCGGTCTGAGGCTACATGACGGGGCTGTACTCTACGATTCCTTTCATAATATATCCTGGCGTCAACCAGGCCCAAGAGATAAGGCACCTGCAGTGTTGGTCAGGAAATTTGAGCAACACTCTCAGAAACGCATCCATTAAGTGGATGGAACTCGACTGTGTGGTCTCAGTCTTCCCAACTGAGTCCACAGCAACTCAACTCTGGGTAGGAGCCGGTCGGGGCAGAAAAACCCACATGACTCTGATGGGATTCGAACCCACGACCTCCCAGCCGGGAGTCCGCGACGCTAACCACTTTGCCACGGCGGCTGGTGGTAGGTGTAGTTTTGCGTACACTCAAGTTGGCTCTCTAACTAAGCAGTGTTTGTTATTGGTTTGAGGCTAAGTAGATGGTGTCGTGGTTAGGCTATATCAGAACAGGCACGTGTGAACACCATTTGGTGACTCATCAGCCGTGCAGGGTCTTCACAGGTGGGTTGCCTTGTGATGACTTTTTTGTTGCTTGCTTCCTGAGCTGGGGCTGGACTGTGACTGGTTGAAGTTGTGACCATGACTGGGTGAACCAGAGGGAGTGACATGAAAAGATGACCGCTCACACAGCATGGAAGATTTTTTAAAATGAAAAGGAAGAAACATAAAGCCACGCATCGCTGCCCTGAAATCCAACTGCCGTATCGAGAATTTTTTGCAATTTTGAGATTTTTGGTATACTCTTGGAGCAGGCCAAGGGCATGACGTAGTCAAGTCGTAATCACATTTTCCTAAAAATAAACATGCTGTAATCACAAATATTTGTTCCATAACGCAGCTCACAGTACATCTTGTGGGGATAGATAATCAGTTTTTTTCATCTCCTGTAAAATTTGATTTTTCAGACTTATGGCAGTTGTATTGACAGGCAGCAGCATGCAAATATAGTGTAACTGAGTAACGCCTGGGTGGGCGTATGATGTGTGGGCAGGTGTACGAATACCACACAGTGATACAGGACGCTGTGGACATCCACTATCCCACACTGGAAATGCTGTGCCAGTCCAAAATCAGGTTAGTGCTCTTTCACCCACACCAGTTTTCTGCTGTGGGGGCAGATTTCTGCCCTTTTTTTTAAATTTTAATTATTACTCTTTTTACCAATCCATCTGAAAGATATATTTTCAGTCAGGAAAAGGAAAGGTGGAAAGAAATGTGAATGACATCATAGTTCTTAACTGAATGAAATGAATGAAAATAGTCCATCTTCAGCTTCTTCACTCTTTTTTTGTTTGTTCTCATATGGTGGTTGTGTTTTGTTTCATGCAGAAAATCAATGAACATATCAAGGAGAGGGGCTGGATGAAGGAAGTTTGTTGTTATTTGGGAATGTGTGAAAGAAAGAAGGGTGTTTGAAAGCACAAAGTGTTGTTTGCCATTGAAATTGCTTTATACAAATACTATTTATCTTTTTTTTTTTTAAATTAATAACTTGGAAGATGAGTATGTGTGTGTTGGAATAGATCAGAATCTTCTTACACCATTAGATGGTTAAAATTTTGGGCTAAACACTGTTTGATGCATTAAACCCTAGTATAACTGTCACACATTTCTCGTTCAGGTGTCTTTTTCATGTTTTGTTTTCTTCAGACACTTGGCATGCTTCTGTTTCCTATGTGAACCTGTTCTTTTCCATAAAGTTCAATAGTGTTTACAAAGTATGTTAGAATGGAGAATGGCAAAATATGTGTATTCTGGTTGAGAATGAAGCTGATACCACTGATACTATGGTGGAGTATACATGTGTGTGATTGATGTTCATAGGGTGATTTGGTCAAGAGTGTTGGTGTTATATGTTAGTGTTGATTGGGTGTCACATAGTGGCATGTCCATGTGTGGTAGATATTCATTGGGTGTTGTGTGTTTGAGATGTTGGTGCTGATGGATTATTGTATTGTGGGGTGTTTATGCATGGTTGGTGTTCATAGGGTGTTAGAAAGTGGGAAGTCGATTGGGATGGGGTGTTGCATGTTGGTGTGTGGTTGTTGTACATTGGATATTATATGGAGTTTGAATGTGGATTGGTCGTTGCATGTAGGAGTGTTGATGTTTGGTTGGTGTTCAAGAGGTATTATGTGGTAAGAGTGTTGATATGGATGGGGTGTTATGTGGTAGAGTGTTGATATGGATGGGTGTTATGTGGTAAGAGTATTGATATGGATGGGGTGTTGTGTGATGGAGGTAAGTGTTGGAGTGGTAATATGGAAGAGGTGTTATGTGGTGGAGTGTTAATATGGATTGGGTGTTATGTGGTGGAGTGTTAATATGGATGGGGTGTTATGTGGTGGAGTGTTAATATGGATGGGGTGTTATGTGGTGGAGTGTTAATGTGGATGGGGTGTTAATATGGATGGGGTGTTATGTGGTGGAGTTTTAATATGGATGGGGTGTTATGTGGTGGAGTGTTAATATGGATGGGGTGTTATGTGGTGGAGTGTTAATATGGATGGGGTGTTATGTGGTGGAGTGTTGATATGGATGGGGGTGTAGTATAGTGGAGCGTTAACATGTGGGTGATGTTCATGAAGTATGATGTGGTGGAGTGTTGATGTGGTGTGGGTGTATAGTGAAGTGGTTCATGTGGGCTTAGTGTTGTTAGGCCATGAGGTGATGCAGTGCTTGTGTGTGGGCGATGTTGACGGGGTGTAGTGTGTAATGACAGCTGCGTGTCGTGGAGCCACTTTAGTGCTGATGTGTAGGCGATGTTGATGGGTGTAGTGTGTACTGACAGCTGCGTGTCGTGGAGCCACTTTAGTGCTGATGTGTAGGTGATGTTGATGGGTGTAGTGTGTACTGACAGCTGCGTGTCGTGGAGCCACTTTAGTGCTGATGTGTAGGCGATGTTGATGGGTGTAGTGTGTACTGACAGCTGCGTGTCGTGGAGTCACTTTAGTGATGATGTGTGGGTGATGTTGACGGGGTGTAGTGTGTACTGGGTGATGTTGATGGGGTGTAGTGTGTACTGACAGCTGCCTGTTGTGGAGCCACTTTAGTGCTGATGTGTGGGCGATGTTGATGGGGTGTAGTGTGTACTGACAGCTGCGTGTCGTGGAGTCACTATCACAAAGGAGGTCTGGCCAGCTCGGACTACGAGGGCACCGTCACTTTATGGGATGCCAACTCGGGAACCAGGTCAAGATGTTTCAGGTGGCCTCTCTTTGTCCTTTTTTCCTTTTTATGTTTTGTTTGTCTGTTAGGGAGAGTGGAAGGGTGGGGGGGGGGGGGGGGGGTGTAGATGGGGATGCCTGTCTGGTCAGTTATCTCTCAGTTTACCATTGATTAATGAGTGAAAATGTTAACATTTTTTCTTGAACATGCTTGCACTTCTCTCTCTCTCTCTCTCTCTCTCTCTCTCTCTCTCTCTCTCTCTCTCTCTCTCTCTCTCTGTCTCTTATCTTGCTGCCTTTCTCTTTTATTTTGTAATATTACTAACTTTTAAAAAAAGAATAAAGATACGTGGTTTAAGTAGAACCTTCATGAGTTTAAATGCCGTGTAAGGATTTCTGTAAGTGGAACACATATCATTGATTTTATGGTCAGTGTGTGTGTGTGTGTGTGTGTGCGCGCGCGCGTTAGATGTATTGTTTTAACAATTGACTTTAATTTTGATTTGAAGTAACTTCAGAGAGAGAAGGATGAAGGGTGCCATGTGTTTCAGGAGCATGAAAAGCGATGTTGGAGCGTGGACTACAATCGCATGGATCCTCGCCTGTTGGCCTCTGGCTCTGACGACTGCAAAGGTGGGGTAAATGTCTCATATGATCTGAGAAACAGTTCAGTATGAAAGCAGTGATAGGTAGACTGCATAAAGATGCATTTTGTTGATCTTCAAAGAGGTTTTATGGTTTTATTCATCTTGAAAAATGTCCAAATTAAATTTATTCCAATAAGGATTTGGTAGAAAGGAGCGAAGAACAAGTTTTTACAGTACTTGAAAACAGATTGGCAAGAGGAAAAGAAGAAAATGAGGCATACTGCATGCAAGACCTTGCTCTGGAATATATTTTGTCCACAGTGTTCAAACATAATGTTGTATACTGTGAACTTATTAACCGTGTCATGATTATTCCAGTGCATCAACACATGTATATGTATGTGTGCATACTTTATGCGAGTGATGTTTTGGGGATTGTACTGCTGTTTCTTTTGAATTGCATGCATTTTGTTACATTTTGTTACATTGTCGATTTCTTTTATTGATTTGATTGTAAATTCTCTGAGCACATTTTATTACTGTCATTATTATTGTCAATGTTTTTTGGTGTTTTTTTTTTTAAAGAAATGTTGAAGATGTGTTCACCTCTTTCTTACCACTTCCACCCTCCTGTCCACCGTCTTCTCTGTCTTTCCTCTTGACTACTTTTGCCAAATGCAGATTAGGTCAAATAGTAACAACCCCTAGCCTGCTCCATACCCCCCCCCCCCCCCCCCCCCCCCCCTTGCCCCTCAGCAAGATTTTTTTGGCAAGTGATTCTAACCCTAGAATCAGTAGAGTGAAGATTGCCTTGCTCTTTAGAATAGTCATCATTAAGGAAGAGATTATCACTAAAACAAAAAAGAAAAGAAAGAAAAGACCAAGTGGATTAAGGTTCCCACTTCTCTGCAAATTCACAGATTTTAGCCAAGTTGAAGAAGGAATGTCTGTGAAAAAATATCTAGGTGAAAAATCAGGAGAGAAGAAAACAAGTGGAATATGTGAATTGCTAGTCCGTTTTGGGTATGCTAGCAGGTGACACCATGTCAAGAAATTACGTGTAAACTTTTGTGATAACAGGCTGGTGCTTTATTGTTTAACTGGTTGAAGAGGAAGTTATGTCAGCCTTTGGTGTTTTGTGTCTGCAAGAGGCTACAAAGAAAAAAAAAAGGACAATATATGTACAAATGGTCCTGGTTGTGTTGGACTTAAAAGAAATGCAGTGCAACTGTCACGAGGCCCATGACGATTGGCCCATCTGGGCTGGTAGAATTATTCATTTATTTATTGTCGTTGTTGTTGTCGTGTATCAGTCCCTTAATGTGGCTTGTGGTGTGGTTGCACCTTAATGTAGTTCAGCTCAGGTTAGGTTTACTTTCTATTTCTCTCTCCCTAATTTCACTGTCCGTGCAATTCATCCTGCAGGTTCACGGGTGGCTGGTACCTTTTTCTTGAACTGGCTGTCTCTATCGGCCTCTCACCTGTCTTTTTACCTGCCGCACGTGCAGCATTCCTCTTAGGCTTGAGGTATTCTCACTCTGTGACTTTAGGGTGGCATGTTGGCTGCCATCGGTTAGGTGGTTTTCTCTTCACTCGAGCGGGAAAATGTCCCTGGGAGCGCCTGCTCCCGGGCTTGGTTCTCTACCACATCGTCGAAGGCACGGTCGGGACCTTCATTCCTACAGTCGGCCTGTGGGGAGGGACGTCACGTCATCTCTTTTCCGCATCTGCTCTGCTGGTCCTCTCGACTGGACAGAGGGCAGAGAGTCGCTTGACCCGCCACTTTGGGTCACCGACGGGTAGCTGTAAGCATCAGTTTCGTGGTTTGTTTTTTTTTGTTGTTGTTAGCCGCTAATTCTTCTCTTTTGCGCAGTTTCCTCTTGTTTTCAAAAATTATAAAAGAAATATTGTTTGAGACCACTTTTTCTGGTTAATTCAATCCTTAACCGGCCATTCAAAATTATATCCAAAATTCTTTCTCCTTTCAATGCATCTGGAGATGCGGTAGTCAGTGGGGATGGGGGAGAACCTGGTGATTTAGGGTTGGAACTTGCTTGGTCTCGCTCGTCCTCCCCTGTCACAATCCCCGGTCTCTTATTCTTCGGCCACCGTCTGTTGTGTTTGCAAGGGAACGAGTTTTTGTGTTTGCGAGCGTGCTTTACGCGTGATTAGTCATTTGGGATGCGTGGTTGGAAAATTGTTATTTTTGAAATGTTTACTATAAATGTGGGGGGATAATCGTGCCATTGAATTATGATTATTTGCAATTGTGGTGGCAGTTATTAAAGAAAGGTTGCTGTATTATTTTCAGTTTCCTAAAAAGGGAAATGTTGAACGTGAATGAGGGAAGGATGAAGATATAAATTGCATTCGTTTTGTTTGCCTGTTAATGTAATCTCTTACCTGCTTCGTGTGAGGAAGACCTTTAGTGAAACATTCCTCATTTGGTTTTTTTTACTGTGTTATGCTCAGGTCTGTTTTGAGCTGGTGTTACTAAAATGTATTCAGCAAACACCTCCCCTCCCCCACCATGGCGAGTGGCTGTTAGGATTAAGCAGCAAATTTCAGACCGTACTGACTGCGGGGTTCCAGTACCCTTTCTTTTTTCCCTTTTCCAGTTCCCCCGTTTTCCTCTCCTCCCGGGGGCTTCACCCGAAGCTTGCGCTTTTGGGGGCCGCGCAGTGATTGAGGAGCACGAGGACCTTGCTGGATGGTCCTAACCCTGTCTGGGACCTTCAGCGACAACGCCTCGTCCCGTGGGATGCGTTCCTGCTGTCCTCGGACTTCCTACAACTCATGTGACCAGTGGTTAGCTCTGTGTCGTGCAATTTGGGGGTGGGGTGTGTGTCAAGGGTGTCAGCATTGAAAGACTCTGTTCGAGAAAAGCCCCGGTTTGGGACACCTGATTTGACACGGTACTCTCAGAGGACTTTGGAGAGACAGGGGGAGGGGGAAACCACATGAAAACACAGAAAGGAATGTGTGTTGGAAATGCTTATTTATGATTATGGTTATGTTGTGTGCGGGTTTAAAAAGCTTGTTTGGGGACTATGTGTATGTTGTGCGTGTTGAAATGCTTAATTGTGATTGTGCATGTTGCGTGGTTGAAATGCTTATTTGAGACTATGTTGTGTTGGTGTGAATAAATGGTGTATTGTATTGTAATCTTTCTTGTGTGGTCTCTTGCGGGGGCGTGTGAGGTCGTCACTCCCCTTTACTCCCATCTAGACGGTCCTGTCAGGGCAGACCTCCAGGGGTCGGTCGTGACAAACAACATTCAGTGCTCAGATTTTACATCATATTGCACCATTTTGAAAGCATTTTTTTTCCTTTCCTTTTCCTTGGGGGAGGGGGAGGCGTGACCATCAGACCTCCTTTGTATTTCAAGAGTTTTGCGTTTCCTCAGTGGGAGTCATGGTGGGAGATGTTGTTTGTTTTAGCTGATAATAATGTATAAATGTTTGTTTTAGCCTACAAATAATTATAAATGTAGCAATGTCTTGCTGACAGTAAAGCTTTTGGTCGACCAACGCCCCAGCACTCAGTTTTCCAGTCTGGAGCAAGGGCCCAAAGTCTGCTGTGTCAAGTTCAACCCTGACAGCCGATTCCACCTCGCCTTGGCTCTGCAGGTGAGTTGCTTCCCTTCCCATTCCACTACAGATTGGGGTCAGCAGTTGTTGGGTCAGTACCTGATCCGGATCAGGTTGGATCACCAGGATCAAGAGATTGTTTTCATACTGGTTATTGGGTATGATTTTTTTTTTTTATGGTATATGTTCAGATGCTCCGGGAGGAACCATTGCCTTGCTCATGTTTTGGAGGCTTGAGGTTCTGACGATCCCATGACGAGGGACATCTAGTTTGGTTATGATTTTGTATTTCTGTCGTTGATCTTGGCCTTGTTACTTGATATGGCCGGCAAAGGACAAGGGGTGGAAGAAACCTTAGCTTGATGGAACCTTTCTTGCACTTTCGATAAAGTTTCGTAAAGGTGATGGTCCCACAAATGGGGTGTGTTTGAGTTAATCATCACAAAGAAAAGAATCCAAGACTGTCCTTTCCAACCAAGGAAAGTTGAGAGGACTTGTGCAAAGAGGATGAAACACGGGCCAGTGCCATCGTTGACAAACCATCAGCAATATACAACATCTTGTGGAAATCCTTACGGCAGATTGTGCCCTTTTGGAGAATAGATGAGAGGGATTGAGAGGCACAGTTCCAGAAAAGACATGGAGGAGACCAAGTGATCTGTAGACTGGCAGATACCTTGACGAGCTGCTGGCTGCACTGTTCTTGGTTTAGACGAAACAGTCGAAAAGTGTGGGTCAGATTTGAACACTCAACGTTTTTCACCAAGTGCATGTCTTTGATAACAGGCAATTGTTTTGGGTATACAGCATGCACAGAGAGGGACACCTGAAAAAGCATACCAGCAATGGTATGAAGAACTGTCAGCTGAAACTATCTGTAAAGACTTCTTTATCAGGTTTATTTTTGTCTTTGTGTCTACTGGATTTACCATTCAATAACTATTTCCTCTGGATTAAAATCCCAATAAAGGCTCACTCCCTCCTGAGACCATTTTTTTATAGAATGTTTTCCTCATTGTCACTTAGATTTACCTCCAGTTGTAGACCCTCTTCTTTTAAAGACCCAGATTTTAAGGCTTTCAGGGTCCAGTGATTTAGAGTTCCTGTGTCATTACATCCCAGAAAACTGGGAAACATAGACACTACAACAGTGCAACAGAACTGTGAAGTTGTGAAGAGTGTTGGGGTTTTGTGTGTGTGTCTGCAGACCACTGCGTGCACTACTATGACCTGCGACAGACACGCCAGGCGGTCAGTGTGTTCCGGGGTCACAAGAAAGCAGTGTCCTATGTCAAGTTCCTCTCCAGTCAGGAGGTGGTGTCTGCGTGAGTCCCTTTGGTTTTGTGCTTCTATACAGGTCATAGTGTGTGTGTGTGTGTGTGTGTGTGCCGCACATGGATGTGTTTGGATGTACAGTGGAACACATTGAACTCAAAATTGAAGGGAGTGAAATTTACTTTCCAGGTTTGCCATATTTATAGTAGCTGTAGGAGGCTGTGTGAAGCTATCAGTCCATTCATGCTACGTGGAATTCAGAGGTCTCTTGGGGGATGCACTTAACTTTATCACCGTTCACTTGTCTGCATCTAAAGCATTTGCAAGTGCATGCTTGCAGGACTATGCATTTGTACTTGCTGGTTTTTTGCTTTTGAGGTTGAATTGTGTTGCTTTTATTCTGATTAAGTTTTCTTAGTATTTTGTAGCTGGTGTTGGGTGGGCTGGCACATGTGAATATGAGTTGTGGTGATTTATTTATGAGAAGCCCTTAGTCAAATGGGAAGAACAATCAGCTGTATGGTTGGTAGTGACTTTGTACTAGTCATGGTATTGGATTTTCATGTCTTGAAAACTGTACTAATCATGGTACTGGATTTTCATGTCTTGAAAACCCTCTAAGGTGGCTGAAGAGAGGGTGGGCTCCACCTTCAGTAGTGCAGTGCCCTTTTGTAAGTGTGGGTGTGTTGGTTGTGTATCTGTTGTGACCATGCTTCAATATTCACTTGTCTGTTCATGTCTCGATGTTTGTTTGTGTGTGTGTGTACGTGCACTTGTATGTGTGCTTAATGGTTGTGTATCTATTGCACCCATTCTTCAGTATTCACGGGTCTGTTTATGTCTCGGTGTTTGATGTGTGTTCTTGACCTAATGCACCAGTGTGTTAACCCTTGTACCATTTTTCCCCATGGACAGGTCAACAGACAGTCAGCTCAAGCTGTGGAACCTGAGCCGCCCCAACGCCATCAACACCTTCACGGGACATGCCAATGAGAAAAACTTTGTGGGCCTGACCACTGACGGCGACTACATCCTGTGCGGTGAGTGAGCAGGACGTGCTGTGTTGTGGTGTGCTCACCGCCAGTCGTGACCGCTGTCTTTCACTTTTTGTGTGTATGTTCATTGGCCGTTCTGATGATTTTCCTTTCTCTTTTCTGCCCTTTGTGTGCCTGTTTGTGAGGCGCTTTAGTTACATGTCTAGGGTTTGTTGTGTTGGTGTAGGTTTGTAGCACTTGTCTGAATGGAAAGCATGGATGTAGGTTTGTAGAGCTGGTCTGAGTTTGTAGGGTTGGTCCAGGTTTGTAGCACTGTCTGAGTTTATGGCTCCACCCTATTTGATTGAAGAGCTGGGCTGAAATGGAAACATTGGTCTAAATTTGGAGCATCAGCCCATGTTTCCAGTACTGGTCTAATTTTGTAGTACCAATATAGGTTTGAAGAGCTGGGCTAAAATGGTAGCACTGGTGTAAATTTGGAGCATCAGGTCTGTGTGTCCAGTACTGGTCTGATTTTGTAATACCAATATAGGATGTAGAGCTGGTCTAGGTCTGCAGCATCCATCTAGATTTGTAGCATTCACATCGATATTGGTTTCTAGCACATGATTGTAGCATCGGTCAAGGTATGTAACATTTGTCCAGGTTTGTAATGTCTAGGTTTGTAATTAGCCTGGTTTTGTATCATGTGTCTAGCATTAGTCCAGGTTTTGTTGTATGAGGCAAGGTGTAGCATACTCTTTTTAGCATCAGAGTAGCAGGGGTGGGAGACCTTCAGTATTGATATGGAATTCCGTATAGCAAATTTTTCCCTTTTTTTTCCCCATGTGCGTGTTCCGTGTTCCGATTCAGGTTTTCACGCCACTCGTATTTGAAATCTGCCATCTTGTTTTCAATGCGTGAAGACCATATCATCGTGCTTTATAATTGTCAAAAAAATGGAACTGATTAACGACGAGGCACAGAAGATCGACAATGACCTAAAGAAAAACAAGTAGAGAAATGAATGGATGGATGAGATGGACACCCCAGCAAGGCGTTGCCCCCCAGCAAGGCGTTGCCCCCCAGATCCCCCCAGCAAGGCGTTGCCCCCCAGATCCCCCCAGCAAGGCGTTGCCCCCCAGATCCCTCCAGCAAAGCGTTGCCCCCCCTCAAATCCCCCCAGCAAGGCATTGCCCCTGCACCCCACAGGGGGGGCCTGAAGTGGCCCCTGGACCCCCGGCCTTTTCTGTTTAAATGTCAGCATATGTCTAAGCATATGTATGTGTCATTTGCCTTTTTTGTGATGAGCATGTGTATTTGTTTTGATTTGAACATGTTTGTTTTGATTTGTGCATTTTGTCTGGTTTTATTATACTTGTCAACTTTTGCTGCTGTCTAGGGGGGGGGGGGGGGGGGGGGGGGGGGGGGGGTTATAAAATGAAGGCTTGTGTATTCATTTTAAAGATTGTGATGGTGTTTGCAGTGGCTAGGCTTATTATGTGTTGCATCTTTCTTCATTTGTGTATTGGTCAAGATTGTTCTGTTGCCTGGATTTGTTCATTGAAGTGCATGTGCCTTTTCAGCTTTGTGCATCAGTCAGGGTTACTGTAATCTACCCAGCATCATGCTCAGTAATAGTCGGATGAGAGTGTGTGTGTGTGTCTGTGTGTTTATCAGTGGTTTGGCCATTGTGCAGTTATGGTTGAACTCTTATATAATAACACATATCTTACTCCTTGACTGTGGCATATGAATGTGTATATTTAGAACATACGATTTGTCTTTTTGTGTTAGGAGAGAAATAAACACATTTGTTTTGACAGGGAGTGAAAACAACTCGCTGTACATGTACTACAAAGGACTACCCAAACATATCATCACCTACAAGTTCGACACTGTGCGCAGTGTTTTGGTGAGTAGCATGTGATCTTTTTTTTTTTTTTTGTTCGTTTGTTTCTTTCTCGGCGTTCCTTTTTTTTTTTCTTCTCCGTTCCAACATCGGTGGTCCACATACCAACATGATCACCGTGATGTGACCCACCAACATGACTCACCGTGATGTGACCCACCAACATGACTCACCGTGATGTGCCCCACCAGAGAATATGCTGGACTGCTTATGAGCGACTTCAGTTGCACTCATTTTGGCTTGTTGTGATTGAAGTAAATAATGGGGGGGGGAAGTTTGTGTAGAGGGAATGACCCTTGAATTTTTGTTAGAGTTGAAGACTTATCTCCTTTTGGGACTGCTTTAAATGTCATGTGAAAATTTAGATATTGTATGTTTTGTTGGGAACAGAGCCTTGAAAGTGTTCACTGTGGATGGCCTTTCCATTGGATTTGATTGAGCAGGAGATAGAACCAGCTTTTGTCTTCATTTCACCCTGTAGTTATGGCCATTGAAGTGTCTTTAGGGAACAGGGGCTCTTTTATACCAGCAAAGAGCACAGTTGCGTGGTTGTATTGTGTACTGTCTTTCAGGAGAAGGAGAGGAAGGAGGATGACTCTAACGAGTTCGTCAGTGCTGTGACCTGGAAGCCGTGAGTGACGTTTTCCTTGTTGTTCATGGAATTTTTACTGAACATAATGACGCATTGTCTGTCACTTTGAGTCTGTCCCCTATTCTCTTTCGTTATTTTTGTTGTTGTTTTTGTTTTTTCCTTTCCATTTCTTTTTTTTTTTCCCCTTTCCGTCTGTGGATCTGTCAGTTTATCATTTCATCATTATTTTGTTTACTTTCTTACTCTTGAGGTGTGGTGAGGAAAAGGTTGCCAGTGTTGACATCAGTAACTGCACAGTGATAACAGTGGTAGTCTTACAGTGTCATTAAGTGATAGAGATTACTACGATGATCGGAGGGGGTTTGTTGAATTGACGACATCGATGACATTGGCAGTGACGGTCGCAGTGACATGTTTTTGTAGAGATGATGATGATGATCAGAGATGTTCTGTTGTGTTGATGACATCAGTAGCAGTGACAGTCGCAGTGTCATGCTGTGGCAGAGATGATAATGGTGATTGGATGGGTTTTGGTGTGTTGACGACATCAGTAACATTGACAGTGGCAGTGACCGTCACACAGTGTCGTGGTGTTACAGAGATGACAGTGACAGTTGCATGTATTGCCTGTGATGGCAACATCAGTTACCGTGACAGTGAGTGTAACGTAGTGTTAAGGTGTTACAGAGATGACAGAGATGGTCATCTGTATTGCCTGTGATGACAACATCAGTGACTGTGACAGTGTGTGTAGCATATTGTCATGGTGTTACAAAGATGACAGTGATGATTGAATGCACTGCCCCATGTTGACAACATCAAAAACAGTGGCAGTAACGATCACAGTGTGTTGCCATGCTGCAAAGATGATGATGATATGTGTTGCCTGTGTTGATGATACCTGTCCCAGTGACAGTGACACAGTGTGCTGGTGTGCTGCAAAGATGATGATGATATGTGTTGCCTGTGTTGATGATACCTGTCCCAGTGACAGTGACACAGTGTGCTGGTGTGCTGCTGCAGGGATCCAAAGTGGTGGTGGCTGCCAACAGCCAGGGCACTGTCAAGATCCTTGAAGTGTGTGAGTGGCTGCGCCCCACCTTCTTCCCTCCCCTACCTCGCACGACCCTTTGACCTCTTCGTACCCCTCACACAGCGGCACCGTTTCCTCCTCTAGCTGTTTGTTCCCTCCCTGACCACGCTGCCTCCCTCGTCGTGCAGAGCATCGGAGAAGTACAGAGTGCATGTGGTCACCTGGCCAGAGACGTATCGATGGGGCAGAGACAGTGGAGGACATGGACCTCTGTGGTTTCTGTTCGGTAGGCAGGAGGAGAAATACCAACAGTATAAATATAGTCACTGACAAGACAGAGATGTGACAGGATAATGATAAATGTAATGACATGGTTCACAGATGAGACGGACATGTGCAAATCAGTCAAGTGAGGTGGGGGGTAAAATCATGACAGAATGATGCGCATGTGATTACATATTTAAGATCTTGAATAAGTATGCATGTATGTGAGTATGTATATCAGCACAAGTATGCAGGGAATAGGTATCCCTATTGGAATCATATGTAAACATCACGCACTCGTGCAGGCACTCACATGCGTGCACAGTGTATACATACACATAAATTTTTGAAATCTCCATTTTGTCCTCAGGGTATGTATGTGTAATGACAGAAGGTTGACCGCCTGCAAGGTAACTGTCCCTTTGCCACATTTGTAGCGTATCATATGGACACCAGCTTTAGCTGTATATACTTGCTTGGTATCTGCATGAACTTGCACGTCTGTGTGTGCAAGACTTTTAGCATGAGTGGAAGGAAAGATGTGTTACCAAGTGTGAATGTGTATAACGACATACCTCTGGGATTGTCCAGCCTGGAGTTTGAGGTCATTGTATCGACGCCTGGACAGTCACACAGATGGGATGGTTAACTAATTAGGCAGTGCCCCATGTCTTGGTGGTCAGAATTCCTGTCGGAACGGCAATAAATGATCACAGATCTGACCTGCACCGAGGGTGTAAGTTTTCACCTCGCCTTTGTGGTGATGTTCATTCCTGCTTGAGGTCAGAGGGAGCTACTGACTGCCCTGACGTCTCCTGTCTTTCCAGTGTTCATGCCATGGACAGTGAGAACAGCGACCTGGGTACTTGTGAGGATGCCTGAAGCCTTGATTTCAGCAGTATGACGAAGACACAGTAGTATTTCCATAAGAAAAGGCTTTGCCCAAAAGGAATCATGCTGTGATGGAGTTGGATGTCATTTCATATCTGATGGTGAAACTGCCACAGGCTCTGACTCATTGTCAGGCCATTAGTTTGCACCAAGCATGCTCCCTTGATGTAAACTATTAAAGTGTGCAAGTTGTGATGAGATGTATATGGACAAAAGCTAATATGCTTAACAAGGGTTCTATAGTGTACAGATTAGAGCGTTTATGTTCATGCCTTATCACAACTTGAGAATGTGAGGATTGGAGGCGATTGTCGTCTGCCTAAACCTGTGTGTCAGTATGGAGTTTTCATCCTAAAAAGTCAAGACCTCTTTTTCAGGTGAAACTTCAGAGGTATGTGATGTGTACATTTGTCCGTAGGGATGCTGTGAGTGTTTGAGAGTGGAAGGTAGCATTGTGAATGGGTTTGCATGTGTATCTGTGATAATTGACTGTGCCAGTTCAAATGATTCACCTTTTCCTTCGCCATCGTTAATGAAATTTTGACAGCGTTTTTGTCAGTATACCTGTTGGATTTAGAAGGCCGCATGTCAGATGATCAGAGCATCTGCCATTAGAATCATGGTAGCGAGTTCTAACCGCTGGCATGGGTCCGATGTTTTTCAGCTTGAAAGCCCTGTCCAAGTGCAGCCAGCAGTGCATGAGAATCTGATTCAGGGACAGTTAAATGTAGAGGAAGGAGAGGGATGGGCTCTTGCTCCAGAAACCTTCAACCTGTGACAGCTCTCTGTCCAGGCAACTGTGGAGCCACGGGGCTTTAACGTAACCTTTAGCTTTAACCTGTCAGATTTGGGCAGTTCAGTAACCTAAACTTGCTATCTTTTAAAGGGTTACATTACCCAACATTGTATTGCAGGGAGTTACTTTAGACTGCTAGAATTTGCCCTCTGCCTATTTTTGTTGCTAGTCTGCCAGCGTCGTCGTGTTTTATATCGAAACGCATCCATTTAGTATACAGCTACATCATGTATCTGTTAGTCTGACGGCACACTATGTCTCATGATTATTTGGTCAGTTTGATTTGTTTCTGACAGAGATCCATACACTGTGTGATAATCAACTCGATCAATATCAGGACACTTTTCTCTTCGTTCATTATGGATGAAGTTCAGGCAGTGATTTTTTTCTTTTTTTTCTGTGTTTTATGTGCATTTTGACTTGTCACTTCTAGGTCTGCATGGGTCACACCTAGAAACTCTGAAATAGGAATTTATATTTTGCTAGTACTTCTTATTGTTCAAGTTAAAGTCAGTGGTTGAAAGGGGATTTAAAAACAAAACAAAAAAGCAGTGCTGTTGGGAAGTACTCTAAAGCAGATCTGACAGACCTTAGCAAGGCTTTCCTACTAACGGAAAAATTCCTATCTATGCCTGTATCTCTTCCCAGGCTAGAGTCAGTGACTAGCTGTATTGCCATCATGGATGAAACCACCGGTTTTTGAGCAGGGGAATATGATTGTGCAGATATAGAATGAGAATAAGAAATCCTGACATGCCGCTTCCCAACCCTTCCTGCCCTCATCTCCATATATTCCCCAAGACCCAGTATTTTTACCTGTCAGATGGCGAGTCCAGCTGTGAGATTCCTATTGGTGCTGTCCTCAAACCTGTTTTGACTGGAACATCAGCTGCAGGTTTTTTACCTCCAGGGAAAGGGACTGCTGCTTCTTTGCTACCAGTCTTAAGGATTTCTCGGCTTCATCCAGGCATTGGTGCTTGTGTCTGGCTGCGAGTTCTGTCTGTGTTGTAAGTGTTTATGATCATGACTGATATTCGTAGACTGGAGATTGTTTGTGTGAAGTGTGCATTCGTCTTGCACCATCACTGTACCTCCATGCTTCACACTTAGCATTGTGATCCTAGTTTGGGGTATGAAGGTTTTGTGTGAAGTGTCTGTTCTGTCCTTTCTGACCATCTTCCATGAATCTCATCTCATTTGACGGGCAGTTTTAAAAATTGTTTGTGTGTGTGGGTTTTTTTGTTGTTTTCTTTGTTATGGTTTGGTTTTGTTTTCTGTTGGTTTGTCTGTGTTGGAGATTGGAAGGAGGAGGGAGACAGAGAAGGGTGGAGGTTGTGGAAAAAAAAAGTAGATTTTTTTTCTTACAACTAGGAATCCCCAAATTTGAAAAATTTTTGATAAAACTCCACCCAAAAAACGTTGACAATCAAATCATAAGACAAAACACGATGCGTTTCGACCTCTTAGGGTCTTCTTCAGTCAAGATACACAACACTCGATACAATGAAAATGAACCAGTGATCACGTATATTCATCCAATTCGGCTCAAGATGGGCATTGAATGAAAGCGAGCCTTCTGGAGAAACGAGCCTCATTTTCATCCGACGCCCATCTTGTACCGAATTGGATGTAGATAAGTGATTGCTCATTCATTTTTGATGTCCTGAGTGTTGTGTTTCTTACGTGATGAAGACTTAAGAGGTCAAAACGCATCGTGTATTGTGATTCGTTTGTCAGCATTTTTGGGGCGGAGCTTTATCAATAATTTTTCAAATGTGTTTCGATTTCTGCCTGCAGTCGCCTCACTATGCAACTTGGAGTCCCCAGTTAGTGTGAAGGAGATGAAGCAGTGTCTTTTGGTTGCTCACCGCAGAAACACTCTAGGAATTTTGTTCTTGATAAATAAAGATACAAGTCTTAAGATACATCCTTGAGCTCTTCACAAAACACAGTTGGAGCTTCTGCTCCACAAGGGACTCGAGTGTGTTGTCTCGTCTCATGACATCTCTGCATCCAGTACTGGGGAAGGAGGGGGTTGCCAAAAGACCTGACCATTAAACCTTGACTGGATGCTGGTTTTACCCACACGCTCATGCTGTGGGTCTCTCACGACCCATATGAAGTAGTGAAGTGTAGAAAATAGCGCATTTGGGGAAACTTTTCAACTTCCAGAACTTTCCATATATACACTGAACACCGTGTCATTTCCTGGGCTAGAAGTCTTGAGGATCAACATTATTCTCTGGCCAGATGTTAGCTTGTTTGAATCCCTTGTTAAGGTAGCCATACTCTGTATAGGAGATGGTGTCTAAACCTTCCCGTTTCTTCAATGTATGTGGTGTGTGAATCCATCCAACAAGTGGCCTGCTGTTTCTAAGAAGATGGAACATATTTAACATCATGCATGTTGATTTCCTTTATTTGTGCTGGAGACCCCAAGAATCTGTAAAACCAGGAAACAATGGTTTGAACCACCAGGCCAGCAAGGCCCCCAAAATACTGCTCAGCCCGAATGTTTTCAACAAAACAACCGTTGCTACTTGTTCTTATCTGTTTTTTTAGTGTTGGTTTTTTCAAGGAGTCGATGTACTATGTATTGTTCCATAAGCTACACTAACAGGTGAAACCTACAAAACTTGATTTGGACTGAAATTACCGTCCAGGGGCCCGCCTAGCCCCGGCGGGGTACAGGGGCAGCGCCCTTTGGGGGGTCCAGGGCGAAGCCCCCTGGGCGAAATTATTTTTTTAAATTTTTAGGCCAATTTCGTTGGTTCTCCTGCAGCTCCTGAGAAAAAAGCTTAATTGTAACATGATTTCTCAGAGGTGCCAACCCAGAGCAAATTTTGTCAGTATATGTCAATAATCTGATGCGTGGAGACCATCGACGGCGTCAAGCGCCTATCCCCTCTAGGGGGGTTCTGGGGCAATGCCCCCCCCCAAAAAAATGTTACAAAAAAAGGAAGCAAAATGGTGCAAACTGGTGCTTTTCTAGACACTAAATTACATTGTTTAAGCATGAAGTTTCATGTACCAAAATAGGTAAAATTTGTCATGTTTAGGGCAAAATTTGTGTGAAGTAAGTGACTTCACACACGAACACACACAATAAGACACACAGAGACAAAATCAATACAATTTTACTCACCAAACAGGCCTTCCAGTTGTGATATCCACCATTATACCCTACTGCCACTAATAGAAAAGAAAAGGATTTGATATTTACACTATGTACACAGATTCAGTCATTTCGTCTTGGTTGCAGAGCAGTTTGTCGAAATCAGGTCTTCGAAGCTTCTGCAGATGTGACGGTGGGGCAGGAGCTGGCTTTCTCAAAAGACTCTGCAGTAGCGCTCTGGCACTTCTTCAAGAGGGACTTCGGAAAGATGTGTGCTGTAAACATGGCTCTGTTGACTGGACTTAAGAGAGATCAAGCGTTCAAAAGTCTGATTTCCATTGTGCCCCTGAAATCAGTTTTATTTTTCTCACTAAGAAAATATCCTTTCACAGGCTGAATTTGACACAGGGATGATTAGAATCCCGCATGAACACGAGACACAGCAAATCAAATCTCAGGGATCCGTTGTGATCTGTCACGTGGCCATCATCTGCCCCCTGTTTCTTCTTCTTCCTTCTCTGTCACATCTCTAACACTTGGCTGGCAGAGGCTGCCTGGCCAGTTTGGTAGTCGTTGAACTGTTCTTCAACAGTATCAATGGTACAATGAAGCTGTTAAGACAGGTGGAAAAGCGTTTAGAAGTATCCTGACACTGGTACCATTTCGCAGATGCCTGCTTCACGACATTTGCCACCTGTGCTGCCTCCAGACGTCCACCTTTCTCCGGAACAGAGTCATCTTTGCAGGTTTAGGTTGTCAATGATGTATTCTGACAGCGGTCTTGTAAAACATCCTGAATTTGTGAAGAAAGCCTCCTTCTCCTGGGATCCATTCCATCCTCAATGTTGTGAAGTAGCCCTGGAACCCACTGTGAGTTCTTGTGTTTGGTCCAGATGTAGCTCTGCTTGAAGTCCAAATCCATCAAAAGGCCATGCATGCACTGGGCTTCACAAAACAGTTCAGGTTCCGAAGCAGCTGCTCAATGTCCTCTCTTTGACTGTGTGAACTCATGCTACTGTCAGACTGTAGGCGCTTGTTCAGCACATCAAAACGCTGAAACACACACACACACACACACACAGAGAAAACTATTTTAGAGTAAAGATCACTTAGACTTAAAAGAAAAGGCGGACAAATAATATAATGTATACATGTTCTGAATCTCACACTGGAATTTTAGTGCAAAAGAAAGGCTTGCCCCCATTTTTTTTTTTCAGTCTGGAAAATGTCCGGAGCAAACCATATAAAAATCAATGGTGTCATGTAATAAAGTAATATTTTCTGATTTGTTGTGTGGTGTGTGTGTCCTGTTGTGTGCATGCCATGTATGTGCGTGTGTATGTCATTTGGTGCCTATCACTGCATGTCGTGCGTGAGGGCAAATGTTTACTAGCTGCAACTGCCTTATTGTGTACATATATATTGTCATGTGTGCATGCGCATGATGCGTGCATGTGCGTGGATGCGTGTGTGTGTGTGAAAGAGAAACGAATAAGGTGAGTAAATTTTATATATATATATATAAATATAGAGTGTGTGTGCGTCAGATTGTTTGTGTGTGTGTGGATGCCATTGTGTGCGTTGGTGTGCGTGCATGCGCATGCTCTTTCCCTTCTTTGTTGTATTTGACTTCATTATTATTAATTCAGCTCACCTCAATAACTGTGGCGTAGAATAACACTTACACGCTTGGGTAGTCCTTCGCGTGAATAAATCAGTAGTGTGGTCCTGATGGAGAAGCAGCACAGGGGCTTTGAGCTTTCTTTTGCAACATTTCCTCTTTGAAATACATTTGAAGAGGATTCCCATTGTTCAATTGACACGAGACAAGTAAAGCCTCCCAGTGAAATCCACCTGTAAGAACATGCTGGTAAGAGCTTGTGGTCGGGTGCTTTGCACTGTGGCGCTGGCACTCCTTGAAATCTTTGCTGCCTGTTTGATGACTTGTCAAAATACCTAGGACAGGGCTGAACGCATTGTATGCCCCAATGTCGAAACTTTGAGACGAAAACCTTGACAGCATTCTTGAAGGCATGTGAGAGAGGCAATACACATCCGCAAGATGAAACCTTCTTGTTACCGTTTTCATCACATAGGCAATCACTCCTTTGTGACAACACTGTCATCACACACTAGCATTGTCCGATACAACCTGACAAACAGTTTTCCCCGCAGTCAAGTTCTTTTCTTTCAATTCAATCATCACTTTAGTCATGTTTTCTCCAGTGGCACTTCCATGCATGTTTGGATACTGAGAAGGTTCGTGAATTTCTTGTTGCCCAGACGCAGTACAAACTTAACAACAATAGGAAAGTATTTCACCTCCCTCCTAGACCTCAGTCCCAAGTAAGCACAACGGACCTTTCTGCATGTCAACAGCTAATCAGTTTGACTTCTCGGCAGAAATAGTTGGATGATCTTCGTAAGTTTTTTGTGGCGACCCGCTATAATTCCTTGCTAACCGCATTTCCTGAAACAATTCCTTGGAACAGTTACCTTGCGTGTGGTCAGCTGCACTGATGGAGCAGTTATGCTCGACAAAGAAAGGCAAGTAAACAATTTCTCAGCACAGAATCACTGCATCTGATGTGACGTTGGTTCAGCTCCTGATCTGAACTGTAGAAAAAATACGTAATGTGCTTGATTTAATGCACAGCTGTACTTTGCTATGTGGGCTGCCGAGCCGACGTGTCGAAAAACATCATCATAACCTCCATGACTGATTTTTGAAATCGAATGCAGCAAGTCTTGCACCTCGCATACACAGGTGATATGTGGAGAGCCGACGATGCACGGATACTCTTCCGTATAAGAGTCTAAAAACTGTTGCTCCGCCGTCGCTTTCGGAGTTTTCTTTGCACAGTTGCAGGTTGTTTCGGGCTGATTTTTCTGGGCTGCCCTTCAAGTATTTTTCGTTTTAATCCTCCGTGACTACCTCGACCCGCCATTTTTTTCTAGTAGGAAGAAAACCACTGAACAAAGCCGATGTACCGATTGGCTACGAAATTTCCGCGAAGATGATAGCAGCCACATCACGAGACTCGACTCGCGAAAACTGCACAGGTTCAACCCTGATCGACACAAACCACAGGCGCAAAATCGTCAAAACTACCCCATGCTAGAACAAAATCGCCGTCGTCCGTATATATTTTGCATTCAGCGTATTTCAGTATATATTTTGTGACCGTAATTAATACGGCCCAAACCGTTTTTTTAACGTTTGGCACCTCTGGGATTACTGCAGTAAAAAGCTAACTGTAACATGCTTTTGTGAGTTACTGTTAGACTTTATGTTCATTAATTCATTAAATGAATAAAAATAATATTCATGGCTTAATTGGTAACAACACAGGAAATTTAAAGACTAAAAGTGTAGAAATAAACCAGAAATAATAAAACTCAAAAAGGGAAATCTTCTCACTCCAATCTGAACTTGATCACAACATTCCAAAAACAACAAATTTCCCCCACAAATTGTTTAAAATGTCACTTTACTATTTTACCAAGAACTAGTGTGAAAAAAGAATATACATGCTCACTACTTTGAGATGCACAATAGAACCAAAGTAGCCCTTCTTCTTTGCGGCAACCATTTTCTTTTTTAATCCACAGAATCACACCATATAAATAAGAGAAATCAAAGTTTGACATGAGTCAGCACATTTGTCTTCCTAGCAACCAAACCACATAATAGAAAATGATGAACAAAGTGGCCTTCTTATCTTGTCAGTTCCTCTTGTCCTCACTGTCAAAAAGCCACCTACACATCCTTTCAATTCATTTTCAGAATGGTCCATCAATAAAGTGCAAAAACTGTGATCCACAATCTAATCATTTCCATGGTGCCTACAAAAGCGATGAACGAAGTCATTATGATTCCCCCCCCCCCCCCCCCCTGTTGATTTTGATTAAGCATCATATATTAATGAAATTCCCTTGCCCTGTCAAACAATGAGTGTAAAGAAACCTATTAAAAAAAAAAAAAAAAAAAAAAAAAAAAAGGAAAGATGAAGAAAAAAAAAGTCTTTCCAAGTCCATAGTGGGACGCTTGAAAAACTGCCTGATGCTGCAGCCACCAGCTTTTTTTCGTTTTCTACTGGGAGCCAGGTACTGGAGACAATGGAGCCCTAAAGAACAGACTGCACAGACCGGGCACAAGATGGACATACAATGTAGAAAATTTTGACAGGTGGGGCTGCAGATGGGAAATAGGCTAGACGTGAGAGACAGTACTGCATTTTTTTTTGCTGCTTGGATAAAATATTCCAATGTGGGATGGTGAAATTAATAAAAAAAAGAAGTAAAGTGACGGGAGGATTCAGGTCAATTTCTTTTTTCCACCTTTATCTTTTCCTAAAAAAGTATCATAAACAAACATGATTTTTTTAAGAAAGAACTGAAAAAAAAATAAACATACAAAATAAAACTGACAACAAAACCCCCCCTCACAATTACACATTCAAAATCCCATCACCACCCACCCCCCCCCCCCCCCCCCCACCTGAAAGTAATATTTAACAAAAGGAAATTTTCTCTTTTAAAAAAAAAATCCAAACAATAAAAAATTGGAAAATTTTTCACCCCTTGATATACAATTAAATTCCTCCCACCCCACCGCACGCCAAAAATATCAACTATAATATAATTAGCCCCCAATCCCGACCTCCCCCCCACACCCCCCCCCACCCCCACCATCAACTTTTAAATTTGATTCTAATTACTTTAGCAAAGAAATACTAAAATGATAACTCGCCGACATGTTTTTTCTTATGCTCTTGGGAGATGCAGCATGCTTCGAATTTCTTTTTTTTTCCGTTCGCTTGGCCGTAACTTGATCGTTTTTGACAAACGATACAGAAACCGCGTGCCGGCCACATTTATGTTCTTGCACCACTTGCGATATTCATTGCCATTGTCATCAGTTTTTTCGTTTAAGCCAATGATTGCATCTCCATTTGTTTCTATTTGGCCCTCGACGCATGCTGCTGGATCTCCTTCTGTTCAAAAAAGCCATGACAACTTTAAAATTCGGAGCACCGTGCAAACTTCGTTGTCAGTCAGACGGCGCCAGCCAATGTTAGCCTGTGAAGAAGCCGAAACCAGACACAGCTACTTCCAGGGTATTAGATCGGAAAACGGGGTTGAACACAAAATAGGAACCGATAAAAAATTTTCTGGTGGGGGGGGGGGGGGGGGGGGGGGAGGGGTTAAATTGACGGAAAGTTCGGCAAGACTGAAAGTCATTTGAGACGGATTTCCGTCATAGACGGAAAAGTTTCACCCATTGCACTACTTCTGTCAAGTCATGAAGCCACTGTGTTCAGTGGTAGCTTATAGCCTGCATATACCCATGGTGCAGAGTTGACACTTCCAATTAGGAAATTTTCCCGTCAGGGAGCTGTAGACTCCTGCTCAATGCCTTTTTCCACATACTCGGTGAAGCTGTGCCATTTCGCTAAAGAACTGACAATCAAGACATTGGGGATGAAGATTTCGATGAACTGATCCATCGAAGCTGGGAAAGTTGGATGCACACGACCCCAAACTAGGGCAGATCTGTATGGTTTCTAGGGCTAGAGAAGGACCATCTTTTTGCTAGCAAGAAGATGATGAAAAGTTAACAACTCGGACATTATGTATTTGAGAGAAAATTTCCATGTGGGTCCTAGCTGGATAGAATAATACCTATGAGCGAAAGAAAAGAGCGTATGTGTCACTGTATAAGACAGTAGACAGGATATATGTATTAATATATCCCCCGTATAACACACAAAACCCCCACACCCCTTTCCCCTTTTACTAAGTATGAACGCCACACAACAAACACACACACAAGAAAATACAGGTGCAACAAACAGAAGGTTTATTTGCATTCACACACGCACTCTCACCCACAGAATGGCAGATGAAACACCAATACCTTTATATATCCGACACAGCAGTTTTCCCCACACATACACCACACACAAAAAAAACAAACAAACCCCGAAAAGAACCCAAACAATACTATCAATACTCGAACCATCAACACATGGGCCCTTATGCATACCCGGCACGCATGGGCAGCACGTTTACATAAACAACCCTTCCCTCAGGAGGCACAAAATACACACCTCAGCCCACAAAGGCTAATACCCGAAGAACAAGGGGACTCATCACATCCCCTGGTAACCTCCAGGCTGAAATACCAAACAAGGTGATACCTAATGTTTCCTAACCTGAGATGGCCCCAATGCGATGTCACTTTTCCAATGTATTTCTTTCTGCTAATTTTTATATGCCGGTGTCAAACCACCCGGACAACAAAAGCTAACCCCCAAATTTCAACACCAATTGTTCAAGTAACCGCACCCACTGTTGTACTTTCAATACTTTCATATCCAGAACGTCCCTGCGGACTTGACACAGGCAAAAACAAAACTTCTTCAAAAAAAAAAAAAACAAAACCAGCACACAAAAAAAAACCACACGGCAACACAGCGTTTTCCTCCCGATATGGTAATGAAACCGTCGGCTAGCTTGACGGCGCTCCATCACTAATGCACCCCCAAACAAAAACCTACACTGAAGCGCGTTGATACTAATAGAGAGGAACGTTGTGACACGTCCGAAGAACGCGGTTCCCCTCCTACCGCACCAACCACACCCGCGAGATCCACACCTGATGTAATACTGCGGTGGGCCCACAAGACGCTTGCCACCCTGACGAGACAGTTTGAAGAGACAGTTGCCACACCCACAGGGACTGTGAAAGAGGATGACGTCCCGACCGGAACGCCATCCGCCGGCTCCGGGTGCGTCCCAACACCGGCAGAGAAGTGGCAGGATGACAGTGGGATGGCGTGCCAACGTGTCCACTCCCACCACCTAGAATAGGCCGACCCTCTCGGAATTGCCGTGTAGGGGAGGTATAACAAAAACCGCCGGAACCCTAGACAACACAGGAACGCCAACACAAAGACGACACCCTCAGTCCGCGCCGGACCACTGCAGACAGCCAACGCCCTGGTACTGCAGAACCCCCGCTGAACACCAGACAACCGACAGTCAAGACCGGACGAAAACCTGACGACACCCTCAGGTGTTCCGCCTATTCCACAGGCCAACAGCCAACGCCGCCTGGTTACGTGCAGAACCCTCGCTGACACCGAAACTATCGACAGTCTTCAACCTGGTAGCCAAACCTTTCAAAAGTCTCAAAGAGGGCATACCACATACACCAACCCCTGCTTTAACGCAGGAACAACCTGAGCACGAGGCCAACCCTACTTCGTGGATAACCCTCAGATCGTACTACTTGCATCACACCCCGACACTCCGAGTTCGATCGCTCGGGAACCTCACAGACAGCACTCACAATTCACGGAATTCCCCATACACATCGAAGAACACCAGTTTCACACGTTAGTTTACACACGTAAACCCACTATTCGACGAGCTGATCACTCTCTCCCCCTCCCCCCACCCTCCAAGTAGTAACAGGTAAGCAAAATTTCCCGGCAGGATTCACACGCACTTCCCGTCACTGCCACCTGGCACTGGACGGGTCACACACCACAATTGTCACTGAGCGACCTTGTGTCAGTTCGGGCGTGACAAACCTTCCACCAAATTTAAAGTATACCTTTACATAAAAACCTGAAGGAACGCACGATACAAGTCCTTAGTGTTGCCGCATTTTGAAAAATAATAAATCCTCCTCTTCCCCCTCACTGTTTTAAACTCTCAGCACTAGAACCCTTACTCCAAACGACTCAAGAATTCAGCAACCACATTTTTTTTCACTCCTGGAATTGCTCCACTACCAACGGAAAGGTTTAGCAACAACGCCCCTCTGGTGATCCGACCACTGGGGCGACTTGACCCCTATTCCAAATATTGAACGTTGTGAAATGTGTCCGTCTGTAGGGTGAATCCACCCCATAAAGTAGGGCTCAAAACTTCTGAACCGCTCCATACCAGAGCCAAACATTCCCTTTTCCACGAAGGCATAGTTGCGTTCCAGCTGAATGACTCTTTGCTGCGCACACTACAGGATGGACTCCGTCGTCGTGTTCTGACACAGCACAGCTCCTACCTACGCCCACCTCAAGAGGCATCAGTCTTTAGAATGAACCGACGTTCCGGAAACTGGTAAATGGCATAACAGGCGGCGTGCAGAAACAATCTTTCAGCTTCTGGCATCCTCCTCACACTACCGCTTCAGACCACAATGCGAGGAAGGCCGATTTCCTTTGGTCAGGTCAGTGAGGGCAACAGCTATATCAGAAAACCTTGGGATGAATCGTCGGTAGAACCCTACCAACCCCAAGAAACTGCGTACCTAGCCTTCTTCCCCGTAGCTGGGCGTGTGGCTGACTAATCGCTCCATTTTGTCCTTCCTCAGGCCTGATTACTCTCTGCCAATCCTGTACCCAGGTAGGACACCTCAGCTTTCCCACTCACACATTGGAAGGCCAGGTAGTGAGACCACACTCACGAATGGATCCAGAACTGCTCGCAATACGAGACAAAAGTTCTTCATGTCGACGGTTGACACCAACACATCGTCGATGAATTATCCAACATCGTCTGTCTCCAGTTGTTGAAGCAACTTCCTCATCATCCGGTAAACACTGCTCCCGAAGTACATAGACCGAAAGGCGTCCTTAAACCCACTGATAATGACCCCTGTGGTGTCGAGAACGCTGTCTTGGGACGGTCGACTCCGTCAACGGTATCTGCCAGAATATCCTTTTGACAGGTCAAGCTTTACTGAAAACCCGTCGCTCACCCAGCTTGCGAACCCGTACTCTATTCTGGCATCGGCTCTGCGTCAAACTCACTATTTTGTTCAATCGACGGAAGTAACACAGAACCTAATCTTTCCAATCTTTCTTTTTCACCAGCACTATTGTGACAGTATGGAGAACAGACTTCTCAATGACTCCCAAACTCAGCATCATCCTCCAACTTCATCCACGAACACAGTCGCGTGGGAATATGGGACTGGATTCGTCTCTACTGAACGTACTGAACAGTTCGAAGTCAGCTTGATCTTGCATGCCTTCCAACGTGGGTAGACCCTGGCAAGTCTGTGAAGACATCCTGGAACCTCGCCGACCAACTGCTGCAGCTGTTCCCTGAAATGACCGTCTTAAGCACCATCACTACATCCTCTGCGGAGTCTGACGCAGCCATGTACTACTGGAATTTTCTTTCCCAATGGTGGCATCGCCTCACAGAGTTCTTCGTCCTGAATCACCACGGTCGCCACTCTGTTGGCTTCGATTCGTCCTCCCGCTCTACAAACGATCTCAACAGGTTGGCGTGGTAGAGTTTCTCTCCCGACCTCGAACTCGTGATCTTGTAATCAGCCTCCCCCACCTTGCAATCACTTAGAAACGGTCCTTGCCAAGCCAGTTCAACTTGTTGTGCGTGACTGGTCGCAAACACCAGCACCCTGGTCCCTGGTTGGATTGTGCGAGGACGGGATCTGAAATCAAAATGGCGCTTATAGTTCTTGCCGCTTTCCTTAGATTTTCCCGGGCTTTGCTGCAGTCCCTCGGCGGCGATTCTGTTCCTCAAGTCCGAACACATATGCACCAGCCGTCTGTACATCCATGGTCTCTTCTGGCTTGGGTCCAAAGAACACGCAGCACCTTCATTGGGTCCTCCTTACCCTGCGTCCGTATAACAACTCGATGGAGAAAACCGTGCTATGTTGGGGAACCTCCCTATCGCAATAAACAGTGGCAGGCACCCAACGATCCCTTTCTTCAGTGTGATGCTTTTCTTGAGTCAATCTACGGAGCATCTTCTTCAAGGTACCATTGAAGCGCTCAAACTAACCCATTGCATTGCGCATGGTATGGAGTATCGCAGACTCCTTGATGACATAACCCGAATCACGCAGTTCATCATGTTAACTGCTCAGTAAACTGAGTACCCGTCTGTAGAAACCGATGGCGGGAATTCCCCTGTCCTAGACCACATGGCAAACAAACAGTGCCTCAGCAACTGACTCAGTGGTTACCTGGCGAAGTGGAGTAGCCTCTGGATACCTCCCGTGGCGCATCCACCTGTACCAGTAATAAACCTGCACCCTGTTGCAGACATGGGTGCAATCGGTCCCACAAGATCCAAGCCTATCTGTCAAAAGGTTCTTGCTAAGGGGCATCTTGACAAGCGGCACCGGTCTGAACTCGTCCTTTATCCAAGGTACGCTGGCAACTTCACACACGACTTCACATACGCTGGCCTATGTCACTGCACATTCCAGGCCAATAGAATGTGGGAATAATCTTTCCTTTGTGCCTGTGAATGGGCCCCCCAAGTGTCCAGCCATAGGATATCTGGGTTTTCCGAGAGTTAATATGGTCTTCCTTAGAGACCTCGGCACACACCTGGGTGTTGTTCCCTCTCACTCTCAGTACTTACGTACAAGAACTCGGTCTTTTCCACATAAAGGAGACCTATTTCCATGGTATGGAACACTAGCTTTTTCCTCTGCAGCTCTCCTTGCCACGTCAAGCTAACATCCTTTCCTGCCCACGCATCAGCTCATCTTTCGATACAGCCATCAATGCTCCTTTAAGGATAAAGGTTGAGCAGGTCCTGTCCTGGGCCTCCGACCTGAGCCCGATCACAGTGACCTTAGGCTGTATCCGAGTGCCTGTCATTTTCCCGAGAGTTTGTCTCCCTGATGGGAACTGGACTCTCATTAGGATGGTGCACTCGCCTCACGGCATAGTAATACCCCACCAGAACTTCGCCACAACTGATCCCTCCGTCACCAGAAGCCACAACCGTTCCCCTCAAAATACGGGGGGGGCGTGTCCGATGTACACTACAGGCCACGGGTAGTGGCTACGACACCTGATTTATCAGCCAATCCAACTGTCTGAGTCTCCCTGTATAGGCATCACTTGTACCAGCCTCGCCGCGCACCACGTTCTGCGATGCTCCTGTAATCTCTGATACCACTTGCCCATGACTCTCCGACCCCACCCTGCACCACGGACTGAAAGGTTTCCTGGAGCAAACGGCACCCACAGCGCCAGGGATAGCTTCCGAGTATACTGGCTCTCCAAAGACATGACACATATTGGATAGCCACACACGCAAGATTTCCGGACAATTTCGCTGCTGTGACCTGTCGCTTGCATGCATAACAAATCTCCCCTACTGCTAGGTGCCCTTTTGGTGCAGCACTGATCCTGGCTGAGGCCTCTCTTCTAAACTTACTCTCTCCCCGCTGGTCCCCTGGTCCCGTTCGCGGAATTGCCTTGATTTTACCCCCTAGAGCTTTGGTTTGACCGCGTGACGTCCTTATTACAGATGGGCCTCTTATTGGCTCTCCCGCCCTATCCTCTGCTTACACGCTATCCAGAGTTGCTTCCAAGGCCACTGCTTCAGCATTCTTAGGACAAGCTCGATGCACTTTCCTTGACAAGTCAGGAGTAAAAGTTCCATACATCTGTTCCTCGAGAATGATGACCTTCAGTCCTCACTTTGTTTTCGTCTTTCTTCACCGGCTGCCGTACACCACATACTAAAACAAGAACTTTAAGCCGTCTAAAAACTGCTGAAATGTTTCTCCTACTTCCTTCTCATCCCCTGAATTTCATTTCGGTTTGCCTCAGCAGCTAACCGGAAATACTCTAGAAGCGCTTTCTTCACTTGTCAAACCTTGCGAGGTCAAAAACGGCGTTCAACTCGCAAATGGCATCTCCGTCTTCCCTCTCAAAGAAGCCATTCGTCTAGAGGACCACGAGGTTCTTTTCCAGCGGCACAACTGGCAACCTGCTCGAAATGAGCCAAATACATGTCCCACTAAGGTCATCAGTATCTGTTAACGGATCAATTGCTACATGGCTTGTCGCTATCCGTCTTCACCCTTTCTCTCGCCTCCTTCAACTGCTTTGCTCTTCAGTCTCAACTTTTCCTGTTTCAAGGACACGATCTCACTCGCCTGACGTTGCTTGAGATCACAGCTCTAACTTCCTTAACTCTACGTCAACCTGGTCGACTTTCCTCCTAGCATCCGCGTCCGTCTTGTCGGGTGGCCAATCCTCTTGGACCTCTCTCGTCTTCTGGAAAGCAACCTCATCCTCTTTCTGTGCTCTCTGCAAAAGGATAAGCCAACCTGGCACACCGCCTCCTCTTCCTCTCTCCTAAGCCTGGGCACAGCTTCTCTCTCCTGCAGCGGCTTCCTCTTCCTCTCTCCTAATAGCTGGACTATCCTCTCTCCTAACTTAGCCGCAGCTTCCTCTCTCCTGGCACGGCTTCCTCTTCCCTCTCCTGAGCTTGGCAGCAGCTGTCCTCTTCCTCTCCTCCAGAGCTTGGCAGCAGCTTCCTCTTCCTCTCGTCCTGAGCATGTCAGCAGCTTCATCTTCTCTCTCCTAAGCCTGGCAGCTAACACGGCTAACTCCACTCCTGCTCCTTCCTCTCCTTCCATGACATGATCGAAATCACGGCCACCTGTGCTCTCCTAACGATAGCGTCCACCTTTCTCTCCGCATCCTTTGCTACATTGTCAGCATGAACTTGGGCCAATTCCACCTTACACAAATCCTAGCTCTATCCCCAGGCGTGAGTAGTACTGAACAGCAGACTGGCTAGGCACACAAACCTTAGCACACCCCCCGGAGTACTCTCCTAACCCAGCTTACCATCCGCAAAAGGTACGGACATGGGTACCGTCCCCTGGCTGCTTCTCAGGAATTGACACATCCCCTTTCTCTTGACAGACACAACTGACTTACGGTACCTATGAGACCTCAACTTGCGATCGTTTCCAGACGCCATTACCACAGACTACAAGCTCTAAACCCAAGGAAACCAAAAAGAAATTTTTTTTTTTCTTTAACTTCAGAACCTTCCGCAAAGAACATTCACTCTCCCAACCGTAAAGCGAATATCTTGAACGTCCACAGCTGAATAAATATCAATTAGTAACGGTGGCAACCAAGGTGTCCGTTCCAAACCCGTCTCCCAACACCCTAGGGCACGGTTTAACTACTAATCAACCTTAATGACCAACTTTGAAAACATTTCATTTCAACATTTCACGGTCAAATATCACTGACCATCAATACATTCCAATAACTCATAAACACATGTAAATGGAAAAGAAAGAGAACACACACACACCATTCATATACCTCGGTGCACAAACCCGAGACAACACAAACAACGTTACCTGGCAACCTATGTTACTAGGATTGCCAAGTAACCGCGCTTCCCTCCCCTACTGACGCGCCTCCCTCCAACCACCACACGCTACAATTACTATTCCTACATCAATTTCCCATCCAACTAAACCACACACAGATCACTATTTTTTTTTTTTTTTTTTTTTTTTTAAACCCCAAAAAGTTATGTCCTAAAAAATCCTAACTCCTACCCCGCAATCTCCACCATATGGTCACTGTATAAGACAGCTAGACAGGATATATGTAATTAATATATCCCCCGTTAAACCACCACCCTTTCCCCCCTTTTACTAAGTATGACGCCACACAACAAACACAACACAAAAAAAAATACAGTGCACAAACATAAGGCTTTATTTGCATTCACACACGCAGCACTCCCCCACAGAATGGCAGATGAAACTCCAATACCTTTAAAACCGACACAGCAGTTTTCCCCACAACATACACAACACACAAAAAAAACAAACAAACCCCAAAAGAATCCAACAATACATCAATACTCGACCATCAACACATGGCCCCATATGCATACCCGTGCACTAGCATGTGCAGCACTTATACATATACTCAACCCTTCCCTCATGAGGCACAAATACACACCTCGCCCACCAAGGCTTTACCACAAGGAACAAGGGTGACTCATCACATCCCCCTGGTAACCCCAGGCTGAAATACCAACAAGGTTGATACCTCATAAACCTGAAGATGCCTCACGGCGATTCTCTTTTCCAAATGTAATCTTTCAGCTAATTTTTAATGCCTGGTCAACCACCCGACCACAAAAAGCTTAACCCCCAAATGTTAACACCAATTGTCAAGTAACCCCGCACCCACTGTTGTACTTTCATACTTCATGCCGAAGTCCCTGCGGGTACTTTGAACGGGCCAAGGCAAAAACAAACTTCTTCAAAAAAAAAAAAAAACCACACACAAAAAAAAACACACTGCAAACACAGCGTTTCCCGATATGGTTATGGAAACCGTCGGTCTGCTTGACGGCGCTCTCACTAATGCACCGCCAAAACACAAACCTTCACTGAAGGCGCTTGATACGATAAATAGGAGGAGGAACGTGTGACACGTCGAAGACGCGGTTTTCCCTCCCTACCGGCACCAACCACACTCCGCGAGTCACAACGCTGATGTAATACTGCGGTGGGGCCCTCAAGACGCTTGCCCACCCTGACGAGACATGTTGAAAGACAGATGCCACCCCTCGGACTGTGGAAGAGGGATGACGTCTCCGACCGAGAACGCATCTGCCGGCTCTCCGTTGCGTCCCCACTCCGCAGAGAAGTGGGCAGGGATGACAGTGGGGCTGGCGGTGCCAACTCGCCACCACCTTAGAGGCCGACCCTCACGGAATTTGCCGTGTAGGGGAGGTCTACAAAACTCGCCCGGAACCCTTAGTCAATCACAGAATACACACAAAGGACGACATACCCTCAGTCGCCGGGACACTGCCAGACAGCCCAACGCCCTGGTACGTGCAGACCCGCCGCTGACACGCAGACACCACGACAGTCCAGACGCGGACGACACACTGGACGACACCTCAGTCGCCGGGACACTGCCAGACAGCAACTGCCCTGGTACGTGCAGAACCCGTCGCTGAACACGGTCGAAACATCGACAGTCTTCAACTGGTAGCCAAACCTTCAAAGGTCGGTCGAGGGCAAACCACCAACCCCTGCTTCAAACGGCAGGAACAACCTGCCACGAGGCAACCCAACCTTCGTGGTAAACCGCCTCAGTTCGTACTAACTTGCATCCACACCCCGACACAGGGCGACCTAGTTCACCTCGGGAAACTCACAAGACAGCACTCACATCACGGAATTCCCCATACACATCGAAGAACTCCAGTTTTCACGATCGTTAGTATACCACACGTAAACCTCACTATTCCGACGAGCTGACACTCCCTCCCTCCCCCCTCCAAGAGTTAAACAGGTAAGCAAAAATTCCCGCAGGATTCACTCACTTCACGGTCACTGCCACCTGGCACTGATCGGGTCACACTCCACAATTGTCACTGAGGCGACCTGTGTCAGTTCGTGCGTGACAGTATGTGAATTTTGGGTAAGGTTAAAATGCCTGTCGGTATTGACAGGAAATTCTGTCCGGACTAGACTTTGCAAAGGCCTGACCTACACATTAACCCATTGCAAAGTCAGGCATTGAGAATGAATCATTATGTGTTTAGAAAAAAATAACACGCATAGGATGAACGTGTATTGTTTTTTGAATGAATATGAAAGTGTAGCATTATAAAGTCAGCCAGATCACTGAATTACCAGAAATATCATTCAGCTATAGTCATTTTCATCATGTACAAGAAATCACTTCCAGTAACAATTTGATTCATTTCAAATACGTCATTGCAGTCAAGGTCCTGCATGTTTGCAGAATCGGGTGATTGACAGTTTGATTTTCATCTCCACTTCATTTTTGTGGAATGTAACACTTAGATGTGGATGATTTTCATCTCCACTTCATTTTTGTGGAATGTAACACTTAGATGTGGATGATTTTCATCTCCACTTCATTTTTGTGGAATGTAACACTTAGTGTGGATAATTTTCATCTCCACTTCATTTTTGTGGAATGTAACACCGAGATGTGGATGATTTTCATCTCTACTTCATTTTTGTGGAATGTAACTCTTGGATGTGGACGAGGGCTGAGAGTTCTGTTCCTTCTGAAAGATTTTTGTAACAGCCTTGACCTTGATGCATGGAAAGATTGTTGCTCGCTTTCATGAAATACGATTCAGTTGAGGCAGTTGTGGATACATAAATAACATGTGATCCGATGTGTTCAGTGAATCATATACGGCAGATTTGTTCATATGAACAGTTTATTGTTATTTGAGTGGATGATTTAAAAAAAAAAAAAAAGATCAACTTGATTCAGACAGTGCATAAGACAACAAAACTTGCGCTGGAAATTGTGTGGATGTGTGTCTGATGCTGCACCAAAGTCATTTCACATGTGTAACTTAGAGCAACTGTGATCGGGGAATTTTGCATTTATGAATATGCATTTGGTCGTTGTATGACGTACGCACTGTTGTTGAATAGGTGCAGACTTTTCTGTCGTAAACAATGAATACAGCCTTCTCAAAGGTCACCTTTGTAGTGCAGAGTTGTCTTCTGTCACGAATAATGAATAGAGCACTCCTCAAAGATCACCTTTGTATGCCAAACTGTCTGAATGGGAAACTGGGGACTGCTCAACAGTTTGATGCAAAAATGATGGGCAGTCTTCTGGCTGCACTACTGATAGAGCAAAAAAAAAAGAAAATAGGACTGTTTAATGTGTTTCTATTTGTAATGAGCGAGAGCACATTCATTCTCTGGATATTTGTGAATTACTAAGGGGTTGGTGGTTTACTTTCAAACAGAGATATATCATAAAGTGCCTGGTGTCTGGGTAGGCACTCGAGCGGCAAACAATCATCGTACTGGGATTAATGTGTAAGATAAAGCATGCCCCTCTCACTGCTGTGAATGTCGTGTTCCTGTGGCATCAGCATACACCAATAGCTGGGAGATTTTTTTGAATTGTCTTCTGTATTGTTGTTGGTGTAAATAGTCTGAAGAAGTCTGATGCATGACATACTTAGAAACGTGATCATCGAACCTTCCAGCACCGTTATCACAGGTGTTTGGGTGCATGGTTGGGTTTTATGCATCTATTTACTGTTGTAGTTGGACCGACACATGGGTGTGACCACTGTCAAAATGTTATTGGTTCTGATCAAGATGTGACATTTTCTGGCACAGTATGTGTATTTATTAAAACTTGCCTCATTTACAATGGTGTGTGTGTGGACAGTAGTTTTTCCCTTGTTGACCGCATTGAGTGGGGTTACTTTCTTTCTCTTCCTTCCGGAATGAATTGAATCAGGTCTGTATATGTCTAAGCAGTGTGTTGTTTCGTCTTTCTCAGACTCTTAACCACATTTGTGCAGAAGATGCAAGTTTCCTTCCCAAATCTCACGCAGTATTCAGTTTCTTTTATTCATTCTTTCACAGTCCCAATACATGTCAGGTACACAATTCATCCTCTCAACACACACATTACTTCCTACATGCATGCTCCTCTAACATTCTCACACATTTCAAGCTTTACACTTTAAGCTGGATAAAAATGGGTTGCTCGTGTACAGAATCCACAAACAATTACAAAAAGGCTTTAGAACACAATACTCTAGACTGGACAGGTGTGAACACCAACTTACCGTCTTTGACACACAAGAACACCTGTCGTTTACCTCAGTTTTTCATTCTGGTGACATCGGTGTTGTGTCAAAGTTTTCACTGTTTGCCATATCACCTTTAATGGGTGTGATTGTTCAAACTGCATGCATCTTCCTGCCTTGACCTCTACAATCATCCAGCTTGAAGCAGGCAATAAGCTCACAGCTGGAAGGCAGGAAAGTAACCAGTGCAATCAGAGTGGGTTACCCCATCTGTGAATCACATGAGAAAGTAGATGTTTATCGCCTACGGTGGGGCTACTGTTCTCACCACTGTCTGAAATTTGCTTTGTTCGTACATAGGATTACCAGCCACTCAACTTCAACTGGAGCTTTCATCACACACCCTTTTCTCAGAGTCAAGAACCAAGAAGAGATTCATTTCTTTGCACGCACACATGACTTCTCGCTCCAGATGCTCCGCTACATCACTTCAAGAGTGTTTTCGTCAAGTTTACATTCATGCTGTATTCATACGTACCTATTCACTGGCACACCTGTCAACCCTGCATAACACATTCAGGATGCACCAAATGGACAAGTGATGGTTAAAAAGGTCATTAAAAAAAAGAGGTAGAAAGAAGTAAAACCTCCATCTCTTTAATGAGAAAACCAGTTGCATTAGAATGCAATGGCTGAGTATCTTGGCCAGCAATCGTATAATTTACTCCCCAACCCTCCTCATAGCCAGCAACCTGTACAATTCTTGCTCCCTAACCCCAGTCAAATAAGCACAAATATTGAAATTATCTTCACTTTTGAACCTGATGACTTTAAAACTACAGTAATGCTGAAAATGAGCCATCTTCCAAGCATTTTGAAACTTTAAATCCTCACACTGTGGTGACAAAATTAGTCCACAACATCTGACAATGTTTGCCGGATCATGAAACCCATCACCTTAGATCATGTCAGCTTCATGAGACTTGAAACATCCACTGAAGTATTTAGATGATTACCTGATCTGCATACAAACACAAGAACAGCAGTTTTCAACTGGACTTGTAATTCTTACTCTGTGCGCCGTACTGAAATCAGTCAAGCAGATTCTGAGGTATCACCACTGTCCATGAACAAACACACTCATGACATCTTTACCCAGTGTTATTCATGTTTCCAGTCCAACAGAACAGGTGGAGGAACTCCAGAAGGGGGGGAGGGGGGGTGAAGTTTAAGCTGGCCTCGATGATATGTTTGTCCTTGACCCCCCCCCCCCCCCCCCCCCCCCCCCCCCCCCCCCCCCTCATGAACCACACCTGCTGAGATGGCCTGTCCTGTACCTGTTTTGATTTCTGTGCGTTGTGTTGGAACTGAATGGCTGGGTCATGGTCACATCGACGTTGGCGCTTCCAGAAACGCTTCACGGCGTCATGACCATCCTTGGTGACGACCATGACCCTCTTTTCTGGTAACTCCCACACCAGCACCTCCATCTCCTTGTGGACACATAAGCATGATGTCAGCAGTACTGCTCAAACTTTGATGACTTCTTTTTTTTCTTCCATTTATACCAATACAAATGGGATGCAACTGATGTGCCTACATTTCTAAAAATCGGAAATCGATGGAATTCAGACCATAGAAACAAAGGAAAGAAACATGAGTTTTACTACTAAAAGTAGTTTTGCAATATACTATACCTGTCAAAACAAATGCTTGCCACATATATCGGGATCAAAAAAAAAAAATTGGGAGAGCAAAAGCTTACCTTGCCTCCATACAGGCAGCAAGAGTGCTCGCCCTTAGTCAATTTTTTTTCCCCACCACATTCAAAGTAGTTCACTTTTGCACCTTTTTCCCCAAACTGTGGTCCCAGTTATTCCCACAGAGCCCCTAGCAAACTCAATTGGTGAGTAGGAGCCACTCAGGACAGAAAAATCCCACAAATAAACGGCAACTGATGGGAATCGACCCCACGACTTCCCAGCCTGGAATCCATTACTCTAACCACTACGCACAACCGACAGATGAGTACATCTTGTATTAAATTCTGCCCAAAAGTTTATTTTTTCAGCATGCAACAAAGGAAATGAAAAGACCGACTGTGCCAACAAAAACCACAACACATTCAATCTGGAAAAGCGGCATCTGAAAAGTGGAATCTTAACGACATTAAAGGCCCCCCAGATGTTAGGGGTGGGGGTAAGGAATATATGAATAACTAGCCTCTCTCCTTTTCTCTTTCTCACACGCATGCACACAGAAAGTGCATGCTCGAACACACACACACAACACACACACACGCACCTTGGCATAGTTTTTTGAGCATTTCAAAGTCAGACTGAGACAGGAACTGATTGTACAGAACGCCATCGGTGAAGGTCAGGCGATCTCGTTCCAGCTCCCACAGTCGTATCTGATCTGTGATGGTGGGGGGGATGACCGGATTCTGCCCAAGACAGGGAACAAAAATTGCATGTAAAAATGGGACATAAACCTTTTGCACCTCAAGCATTTCAGTCCATTGACAGGAATATCTCCCCTCTAGACAACTTTTCCTCCACCCTTGGGACCAATTATTTTCTCCATAACCATTTCTCAGCTTTTTACCAAAACACAGAAAAGTTTATGAAGCATATATAAATACGGACCCACCCTTGATCATTTCCTTCTTTATTTTCCCCCTTATCTTGCAAATGCACAAATAATGGCAAGAAGATATTATTGTAGCACTTTTCAAACTCCTCAAGGGTTTTATAATATGTACAAACGCTCACACACACCTGACATCGGATAATGGCAGGTGGATAATGGCAGCGGATGAAAAGAACACAGACATGCATGCCTCTCCTCCTCTCCTACTTTGTGTGAGTTTCAATTTATCTGTCACTGTCATAAATGGTACACAGACATGTACACACTTCAGATACATACTAAGTTAAATGAAAACACACAGTTGTCTACAGTGCATACATACCTTAACATGCACCCATATCCATGAACACACACACACACACACACAAACACATGCACACACACACACACACACACACACAGATTCAGCTACTCACACACACACACACACCTTACCTTCTGTAACATGTCTGAGTGAGCATGTGAACGAAGATAGTTGAGAATCTGAAATACACAACGAGCAAATAATCAACAAAATGCATGGACAGATCTTGTACACCTCAAACATCAAATGAAACCCAGACAAAAAACAAACGAGCCAATTAACATTTTATTCAACTATGGCTGGTAATCTATTTTGTGCTAGCACAGTCATTTGTAAAAGTATGCTAAAAAGCACCCTATGTCTCTGTAAATTCTGAAGGTGTTTCGGCAAGAGCTGAAGTTTCAAACCGTTCTGTGCGACTTCATAAGGACTAACTTTTGTTGTTGTTGCCCAATTCTTTCTTGATTTTCCTTTCATTATATTTACCTATGAACATTTTGGGTTTGGTAAGTGATGGAGATAGATCTAGTTGCAAAGTGAGACAACTGCAGGCGGAAATCTAAACAAATCTTAAATAAATGTTAGCGAACCGCCAAGAGAAACATGGACAAATGAGTCACAAGACAAAATACTACGCGTTTCGACCTCTTAGGTCTTCTTTAGGCAAGATACAAACAAATAGGACAATGAAAATTCACTTGGCTTTGATCGCTCATTCAACGCCTTCCTTGCGCTCTAGTGCTCTAGTGCGCTCACCTCTAGTGGTCATAATTTTCCGTCCATCTCTCTGCTGTGAGAACTTACTGACAAAAAGATTAAAAAGAATTTGAAAAAAAAATTGTTACATTTCATCAAACTATACAATACTGGTAATCACTGGATGGGAGATTTAATTGTTCTTTTCAAAAGTGTAATTTGTACTCAAGATTTATACGATTTTTTTTTTTTTTTTCTGACTGAATTACAAACATAATGCTGCACAGCATAGCAAGCAATTTAACTCTCCTACTACTGTCGGCGGGAACTACCGCCGAGGCCTGCGGCCATTCTGGTCTCTCCCTACCATCCCTTCTTTTGCGACTTACATCACACTTTCCGTTAATACACGCATGCGCAGTCGATTCCGGATGGACTGGCTTTGCAAATGGCGGATTGTTTTGGTTTGAACCGAAGAAAAAGTCGTATTTTTGAGCAATTTTTGCAACGGAACCGAACAAAACCTTGTGGCGAGAGCTCTTACAAGACGGAGACAGCGATGATGAAACCTTTCAGGGTTTTACTTCTGAAGAAATTAGTGAAAGTAAACTTAAACGCATCAAAAGAGATCGTGAAGTGACAGAACTTTGAAGCTAATGTTTGTTACGGGGATCTTTTGAGCAATTCCGAGGACGAAGATGCAAGTAACAGCAATCCATCTGTGTGTGCGTATGATTTTGATTATTAGCCAAAAGGTTTTGAAATAGACAACATTAGAAAACTCATATCCAATTTATTTTTATTTCAGACTTTTATTCATTCATTTCTGCACATGAACACAAAATTACATGCAAATTCAGGCATTACTTAATTTTTTAAATATTTTTTAATGAAAGCAAGTGAAAATTTTCACAAACGTTTAAGAATTACTTGGTTTCCAACAGGAAGTAAGCAGCAGAAAACCTTGGTAGCAGAAGAGTTAATGTCAGCCTTGGGGGTCAGGCTTTCGCCAGGTACTGATACGGTTTTGTCGGAAGCTAAGACGATGGACAGGTTTCGACAACAACAGCAAGCATGTATCGGTCACCTGTTCGGCAGTGATGCCCCGAGACAGGGCTGCCCGCACACTGTCCCTGGTCAGGTTGGCCACCACCATGTTGGGAAACCTGCCAAGATGACCATTTTAATTATCGTAATCACACAGAGATATTAGCCTGTTTACAGCTCTCTCCATTTAAAGACACTGTTTTTCTAGAGCATTAGTGTCTGTGTGTGTGTGTGTGTGTCTGTGTGCTTGTGTGTGTGTGGGTGCATCTGTCTGTGTCTGTGTGTATGTATGTGTTGAGAGCATTTGTGTGAGCACATATCTGTGTGTGTATACGTGCGTGCTCATTACATTTAAATCACAATTAAGACTCTAAACTTTTGAAAATGAGCCGTTCTTCTTTTCAACTGTACCATATTTATGCCCTCTATAACACTCACTGCTTCCAAATGTCCAGACTCCGAAGCTTTCTGGATGCCTTTTTCAGCAAGTTCATCATAATAATAGGGGTATGTTACAACTGCATTAGCCCACTTGAAATCTGGCTACTCAAACATACTAGTCATTGCCTGAACCACTTTGACAGGGGATATTACAAGTATATATCGTTCCAAGACTTGCGACGCTATATAAATGTAGTGCTTCACATGAAATAACACCAGTATGTCTCTTCTGTATTTAGAAAGATAACTAAGAAGATAATGATGGAATATGAAACCAGTGCACTGTATAGTACATTGATAAGCGTTCCCTATCACTTATGGAAGACCTGGAAGGGCAGAAATGCAGAGATGTCACTGAGATTCCTGCACCACAATGGCAAGCTCAGCCACTCACCTCCGCATCTTGTGGTTTGTTCTGTCCCAGTCCCAGTCCCAACAATCGAAACAGAACTGTGGTATCATCAAGTCATCAGGGGGCACCTCACCAGAGGAAACACTGCCCTGTCGCCAGATCACTCTGGTGGTGGTCAGTGGGGCCTGTTTTCATCCAATGAAACATCGCCTGTAAAGCCTTTTACTGATGGTTCTGCTTTCTTTCTTTTCACATTCTCGGCCACGCTTGAGCCCCACTCCAGTTCGTAAGGGGAAGTCAGCAGTCCGCCGCGGTGACCCCACCGGTCCCCACACCTTTTCCTGGACGTCAATCGGACTGGGCCATGTACTGCTTCTCCAGTCGTTCTGGTCGGGCCCCTTTGAGGCTGGAGACCTGGCGCTGTCGCCGCCTGGAGAACCACCGGGCGAGCACCACACCGTGGAATATCAGTCTGCATGGCCATGCTGGGTGAGATGCGAAGTGTCTGGTCTTCTCCTGTGGCTGGTGACTCTGCAGAAGGTCTGCCCGCTGGCCTCAGCCGACACGTTCCGACTTCAGAGCAGCTCATGGTTGTCTAATTACCCTGTTAGTATGGGTTTAACGTACACCACATAGTGCCGGTTTGGATTCCGTGTTTTCCTTCTCTTAGGCTATGTTGGTTCGCCATGCTTTCTTCCATATTATCCAGTGCCCTCCCCCCTAATCCCCACCTCCACCCCCACCCCAAAGCGCAAGGCTACAGGAATACCCAATCCACCAACCAGGGAATGCAACTCTACGCTGTATAGCCCCAGGATTACTGATGATAACTGCTTTCTCAAAGAATCGGTGGAAACTTCCACTTCCAAGAGGGACACTTCCACAGCATCCCTCCACCTACGCACGCGATGAACCTGCCGACACTGGAGACTTTCACACAAAACTTTACGCACGTGGAACGGACGCACAAACCGAGCTTGTCATAAGGGCACACCACGTAAAAGTCACACAGCTTCAGACTTTGTTTACTAATTTCAGTGCAAATACACAAGATGATACAATAGCATTCCACTTTGGCCTGGGCCCATCTGACAGGGCTTTACTCTACATACAGAGCATCCTGCCAGGAAATCTGAGCAGGACCCTGCCATATCCCAAATATGTGGAAGAGACTGTGTGGTGCCATCCAGTCCGTTTCCATTTGAGCCTGCAACACACTCAACAGCTCTGGCTAGCCCTGAAAAATCCCTCATACTTCTGATGGGGTTTAAACCAGCCACCTCTCAGCCCCAGCCTGCGACATGACCACAGCGCCATGGTGCATGGTCTAAACCCAAACTCCACGGTAGTAAACTAAAAACCTTCACATCTATAATTCACTACTTGCCCATCATCTTGTCAGTGCTAACAAACCAACAGCCCGACGCTCGCAGTCTACACAAGTCAACCAGCAAACACAGGTGTTCTCGTTCTCAGCATTACACGGAATAACTCACTCACCTGTACAGCATCTCGCAGAACAGAGCCAGCAATGCCACTTGCAACTGAGAATCTGCAAATACATGCGGAAAAAACAACAACAGAATTTAGTATAATGATACTGAAAACACAAATCCCTGGGGTTTTCTTTTCCTCCTACATTACCATTCCCTCTCGTCAAGTACAAAGAGAAGATCTCTTCCAACTGTCCAAAGAGGGGACTGAACCCCGGAGTCTTGGATAAATGGAACAATGCTTTCTTCCCCTGGCTAACCATACCCAGCTTTTCTTGTAATGATTATTATCTTCCCAATTAATGTTTCTTCTTGTGGAGAGAGAAAGACAAGGGGGTGAGGAGGGGAGAGAAGGGGAGGGGTGCCTATTAGATGGCAGTGTCTGTTTATATTCTAAACAATAATGGCCTTTTCAAGTTTTGTACAAATTGCAGAAAGGAAAGGCGGGTATGGACAAAATGGAAAAGAGAATCAACAGGTGCACAAGTGTAGAGAGATACAAAGTATGCACACAAACTGATACAAAATATGCCAGCACCCACCCACACAAACACACTAAATGCAAGCACACACACACACACACACACACACACACACACACACACACACATAACACACACACACACACACACACACACACACACACACACACATGCACACACCTGTATAAGCATAGATGCGGTAGTTGGTTTCCACCACAATGAAGCCCGGCCGATGCGTGTCAGCGGAGGCAGACTTCAGACCGACGCTATGTTGATGGCCAGACGCGTGGGGTAGTACCTCTGCGACTTGCGCTGCACACACACACTCTACACATGACATCAGCGTCTGTGTAACCACGATTCACCGGCGGGTGATAAATCTGGCACTTGTTTTGCATAAACGCAAACTCCAGAAGTGTTTGCTACATGATTCTAAGTGGTTGATGCTTAGATTTCATTTCTATAGATAAGGAGAGTCCATTACACTTTCCAGAAAGAAGCGTTACATTTAAATTCTGGTGCAGCCTAATGGGGCATGTGTCTTTGGCTAGAAAGAAAACAGAGAACAGGAAAACCTTCATTCTGGGCCACTTGCTTCACCGCCGAGTTTTTGGGCGAAAGTGGCCTAAAAGCCGCCTTTTCTTGTGGCGGAAGAGAGAGAGAGAATCACCGACAACCCTGATAAAGCCCGTTAAGGTCAAGTTGCCCTCAGAACAGACAGACAGACAGACAGACAGAGAAGAGAGAGACAGAGAGAGAGACAGACAGACAGACAGAGAGGCGGGCAGACACACACACAGCATTTTATGGCACGGCTCGCGCAGACAAGCGACCCTCGCACACAGTGCACGGCTCGCCACAACCTGCGACCAAAAAATCAATAAAGCACACCTGACGGCCCCGTTAACTGCAACATAAGCGAATGTTCTAGACTGTCACGTGTCATTGCCACTTCGTAGCCGCCACGTCGACAAACCGGATTGAGGCTGTCACGCGACACGACCGGGGCCGTCATTGTTGCTCGAACTATTGAACAAGAAGGTGTGTTTCGACTGCGCTCTGTTGTGGCCACTGTGTTTTAATTGTGTTATTTTAAAATGGCTAAAACGTTACTGAAGAACAGGTTTGTTATTCGAGGCCATAAGTTTTACTTTAACTGCATGTTAGAGTATTTGTTGAAAGAATTAGGCGAAGCATGTTGTGAAACCGGAGAGATTGTTTTTATAGAAAACGAAAAAGTGAACTAACTGCTTTGGAAATGAACGACTATCTTAAAGGTTTGTTGGTTCAAGGAAATGAAACAAGATGTAGCCAGTTTTAATACGTGTTTGGCTATCGATGAGATGGTTCCTTATCTAATAAATGGCGCTGCATTGTTGAAAGTCGGCCGAAGCAAAACAAACCATCACGCGTTGATTGTTGGGAGCTGGCTTGAGACAGCTAAAGCCATGTTTAAAAAACATGGCGTTCATTTCTTAAGGCGGAGGTAAACACGGCTGATTCGTATGCTAAAAAACTTATATTTGAAACATTTTTGCTGTTCCTCCCAAGTAAAAATGTTCCCAGTTTGTATCAGACTCGATTGATTGTTAACTACAGATTCAGTGTTCATGTAGCAAGCTGATCTGTGTTAAGATGTGTATACTTTCTTACTTTTCGAATTCTAACCAGTTCATCTGCCTTCAAGTGTGCCCTTATGCAACTGAATGGCGATTTTCGAATGTTCTGGCAAAACTAGATAGGGCTAGGCAGACCTTAGTGTGGTGAAGTCAGCCTTGCTATAAATAGCCGTTTATACATGAACGGCTATTTTTAGCAGCAAGAGGGCTGTGGGGAAATCCGCCTTGCTATAAATAACCGTTTATACATGAACGGCTATTTTTAGCAGCAAGAGGGCTGTGGGGAAATCCGCCTTGCTATAAATAGCCGTTTATACATGAACGGCTATTTTTAGCAGCAAGAGGACTGTGGGGAAATCCGCCTTGCTATAAATAGCCGTTTATTACATGAACGGCTATTTTTAGCAGCATGGGTCTAACAGGATGTAGTGGTGCTCGTAACTGGGACAGATGCGCCCCACCCCACCCCACGCATGCACACCTCCTCCCACCCCCACCCCACGCATGCACACCTCCTCCTCCCACCCCACCCCACGCATGCACACCCCCGCCCCACGCATGCACACACTTAAGTTCTTAACTTAAGTCACCTCAAGTCACCCCAAGTTCTTAATTAAGTTTTTAATTAAGTTTTTAATTAAGTTTTTAATTAATACTTCAAGTTCTTAATAAGTTCTTGATTAAGTTTTTAATTAAGTTCTTGATTAAGTTACCTCAAGATCATAACTAAGTCATCCTTTAAGTACAACCAAGTTCTTATAATTATTAAAAAAATACAATCTATGTTTTTATCTTAAATAGCAGATGCCTAATATAGTACACACACGCCTCAAAAAACGCGTCATCGTTGAGGATGTCTTGCTCAGCGTTTTCTGCATAGATCTTAATGAAGGTCTTACATCCTAAGCAACCACATTGATTACAATTCTGGTCTATGGAAATGTCTTTTATAGACTCCATGTCTTTATTTATTGACTTTATCATTTTATAATACGCCATGATTTATTTTTATTAAAAAAATTTAAAATTAAGTTCTTAAAATATTATTCCATTATAAATGGATCAAAATGATGCTTTGTTATTGGCGGTTTTGGCGTGCAGTTGTGTTCGGCTTCTGTATTTAGCGGTGGAGATTGTTTGGGCTCTTGTTTTTGCCAGCGTTGTTTATATATTTTATAACCGTAATAACCGCCCCCAGCAGCAGCAAGAGCACCAAAATGACAACAGTTTTAAGTTCAATATTCCATGAAGACTTTGGTGCCCTTGAATCACATGGAGTTTTTATAGCGGGCATTGAATCAACTTGTTCTGGCGCTGGCGGTGTTATGTTTTCATTATGAGTTATATTCTGTAACATTAATTTTTTTGTCTGTTCCACTCTGCTAATTTTTTTCCTGCTTCAACACGCCCAGGATTTTTAATGGCCTCCACCTGATTCAGCGTTTTCTGCTGATTTTCTGGCTTGGTTACTTTCTCCACCTGATTCAGTGTTTTCTGATTCTGCTGATTTTCCAGCTCGGTCATTTGAAGGGAAATAAAATCTATATGATTAAAAGTTATTAATCCCATGATTAATGGCGATAACAATGTTCCAAATCTGTAGTATAAATCACATCCTAGAGACTCTAATGACTTTGTTAAAACTGGATCCTGCGTTAAATCATACATAAAATCCTGTTCAGAATCAATGGGCGCAAATCTACTAACTAGTTTAGTGTACAAACTAAGAACCGTTTGCCCCACACTTTTCACCATTCTAGACCCCAGCTGCGCTTCATACCTGTTATGATACTTTAAAATGTCTTGTGGCGACATCTGTTGAATCTGTTCAATGCTGAATTCAGTTCCGAGGAACTGTTTTGTTTTTCCACATGCTGCCAAAGAATACAACCTCTCCTTTTGGGGCATAACAGCTTGGCCATCAACTTGGTCATTCATAAGTTCAGGAAGGTTTAGGCCGCCTTGTAGCTGTAGGAGATCATCACTGTTCATGTTTTTTAATAATTATAATTATTTTTATTTTATAAAAATGAGCACCGAAAAAAACTGTTGCTAACCTTGTATACCATTCTGCTGTTATTGGAGGCCTAAGTGTAGGTACTCAATGCTTGGTAAAAGCTTGTTAAGAATTAAACCAGCAGATCTTGGCAAACTAGACTTTGAGGATTCAGCAAAGCTGATTGCTATCATTGCAGCTTCGGTTGCTACGAAAGATTTTCTAGTTAAGCAAGGAATAATTCCAGGACAATATAAATATGTAAGAAAAAAATACATTTATAAAAAATGGCTTCACTCGCAATAATGATAGGCGGCGCTGTGGTGAATGCGCTTGCTTTTAGCGGAAGTAATTTCGCATTTAGTAAACTGCGGGATGACAGCGAGAGAAAAAGACATAACAAAGCTATGGAGCAACTAGCAGCTGCACAAGACGCCTATGAAAGGCAGAGACTTGAGCAGTTAGATTTTATTAATGACACACTGAAAAAACAGGGGCATGCAGCTTACACATTTAAAAATGTTGATCAAGCAATAAAACAATATTATCTTGTAACAGGCAAACCAATCGAGACATTGCCCCCACCAAAATTCAGTGACTTTTATCAACCATCAGAAAAACAAAAGATGCAAGAAATCGCGTTTATTGTCGTTGGTATGACCGTTGTGTATTTTGTTGCACATAATATTGGCTGAATAAAAAATGAACAAAATCTATTATTCACCCAAAGGATATTGGAAGGGCATCACAGCAATTAAAAGCTAAGCCAAGCAGCGGGAGTCAGTGAACAAACAGCAAAAGAATGGTTATCTAAACAAGCGATTTGGCAAATTTATTTACCAGCGCCTAGACGAATACAGAGACCACACTTTGTCAATACAACTCCAAACGACACCCATCAAATGGATCTTCTATATTTTACCCTCTGATAGGATTAGACGAAAAAGATTTAAGTACGCACTTACAGTCATTGACATAGCTTCAAGATACAAAGATGCGGAGCCATTAACACAAAAGAGTGCTTCTGCTGTTGCTGTCGCTATACAACTGATATATCAACGAGGCCCTTTAACTTATCCTCGCATGATTCAAGTCGATGATGGAAAAGAATTTAAAGGCCAAGTGAATCAATTATTGTTAAAACATAGAGTTACCATTAAAAGAGGCATTCCCGGAGTTCACAGATCACAGGCTTTAGTTGAAAACTTAACAAACAGTTAGCCGAAAGACTTTTTTCCTTACAGTATCACAGAGAGCTGATTGACAATTCTCGCAAACACAGAATGGGTTAGAAGGACTGCCCTCAGTTTTGCGCGCAATGAATAATGAAGAATTTAAAGGGCTAAAGCCAGTACAAGCAATCAAAAGAAAAACAATAAATGTTGCTGAAGGAGAGTCTTCATCCGGCAAACTATTACCGTTTGGTTTAAAAGTAAGGTACCTTTATTTACCGGGGGAAGCAGAAGGGGACACTCGCATCAGGGCAAACCGATCCGGTTTGGAGTGTTGATCCATATGAAATAAAAAGAATTGTAAAATATAATCCGCCCGTGTATTATTTACGAGAAACTGACACAACAAAACAACCAGTCCTCAAAGATCTTTTGTGAAAGAAGAACTGCAGATAATCCCACCAGACACTGTTCCGCTTTAATTAATTTACGGTTCTCCAGTGCCCAATTGCATATGAAAACTCTGGATTAACAAACACCCGTTTTGTGTTTGTTCTATCTAACGAACTTCTTTGTTACAACCGTTGTGTTGATCTCATGGAGATTAGATCGCAGTTTTACGTTGTCATGATGAAAAGTCTTATTACCAAACAAATGCTTCTTTGTAGTTGTCATGTGATATGTTTGACTGCACAACGCTGCGAGATATTCCCTTTGCTTTCTTAATGATTTTCTCCTGGCTCGAAATACTGTACATTTTTGACCTTAACCCCACATACTCCTTGATCACCTTTCCAGATAATTCATCCTTCATCTTTCCTAAAACCTTCTTGTTAGTAATTGAATGTAAAGGCGAGTCTTTTGGATAATCGGACGTGTCATACCATCCTGCATGCCTTTAGCCACTTCTAATTCTATGTCTTTATAGATGTCTTCAGTAGGGATATCTATAACAAAAACTATCTGTATCTGTGTTAAAGTACTCTGGATCAGGATACAGGGGCTTAAAGTAGTCATAAAGAAACTCTAACATCAAAAGCTTTGATAATTCTAAAACAGTAAACCCAATAAATACAGGTTTGTCTAATTTGACTTTCTTTTTTTTCATCATTATGCCAAAAAGCTGATCATGAAATCTTCTGAAGTCCTGATAATTAGGTTTTGAAGTCAGCTTAATTGCTTCGTTCTCTTTGGTGACCAATCTAACATCTTTGCGCTTGTGCGGATTCTCCATAGTCTTTCCGAAACAGCTGTTGTTCATCAGCTTGAAAAAGTCTTTTTCTGAAGCATCTGCAGATTTAGTTCTGAGATCAGTGTTCTTCATGATGTATGGTTTCATGAACTGTTCTTGATCAAAAGCAATTATACGATGAACAGCTGTCAACTTTAAACCATGTCTTAAATAAAATTGTAGAAGTCTGTAATGACAGACATAATTTTTTTTGCCCCGAAGATTGGGCACAAGTTTAGGTGGCTCTCTTGGATCCATCTTTAGACTTTCTGCTGCTAATGGATAGTCATTATGCAGGTCATGGAGTTCATGAGGATATTCTAAGTCAACTTCTAGAATGAAGCCGCGCTGCTGATCAGGCGTTAAACTGTTCAACCACTTTAATGCCTTTTGAATATTTTTCGGGTCGCCGCCTGTGTACATCTTGAAGTTACGTAACGGAAGTGATTGCGCCATTGCCCAACCATACAGATTGTTTGCATCTAAATACATAAGATAGTTAGACCTTTTACTCGGATCATAGTCGTCCAAGTATTTGTTGTTTGCTTTACAGTAATGATGCGATGCCATACTAATTCCTCCACGCAATCCGTTTTCAATCATCTGAATCATTGGTAAATCAGACAATAAATCAATCTGTACTCCAGTAAACTTTAAGAAAGCATCCCAACTCATCCCGGGCGCAGAAATGTAATGCGCAGGATCCAAGCTATAATGTTTCATGCAGGTCTTCCTATAATTTTCAAAGACGTCCGCCAACAAACATACATCTGCCATTAAATAGGAGTCATGATAGTCTCCCATCGTTTTACACTCTAACTTTTGCCACGCATCTTGAGCATGCTGGTAATCAGAATCACTGATGTCCTTTCCTCTAAGACTAGAAAAGAACGCGCCTTTAGGTGGAAGTGTATTTTCATCAAACCTTTCCCAACTGTTCATATACTCAAAAGGGTAAACGCCCTTTCTAACAAGAGTTGGGTCAAAATTATTCTTCCGTTATTGGGCAGGACTTTAAAGGGACATAGCCAGCGACTCTAATGAACCCTTCATGTGCTGCATAGGTCATAAAAGACATGTTATTTAGATTAAAGCACATGTACTTTTCTGATGACTGTGCAATGCATGACACCTGAAGGATCGTCTATGTTTCATTATAAGATGAGAGTCGTAACCTCGCAAGTTATGAAAGAATACAGGCAGTTCCATGTCTTAGGATCAAACTTTAGTTGAAGATTGCATTTGTTATGCGCCGGCCTCTGAACTTTCCGCTAATGTGATCTTTGGTCTTTTACTGTTGGATTCTCTGCGTCTGATGAGGGGCCCTAAACCACAAATCCAACAGTGAGTGGCTGAGTATAATGTTGTTGGGCTTCAGGCGCCATTATGATTTCAGATAAGTTTAGTTATTAGAACAGGCGTTACGCACTTGCTGCATGCGTTTTAAGAATGTTTCTGCAGCATCTGGTCCTCTATATAATTCTGGTTCTGAAAAAAACGCCATCGCCTAACAATTAATGAAGGCAAATGAACAAATCTGATGATTACTCATTAAGACTGTTTTTCGAAGTTTTTTGGGGCGCTGGCCCTTCATAAGGAACAATAAGCGATCGAAGTCTGCGTAAACTACGTATGGACTTGTTTGCAGCCGTTTCCGTTCTTAAAACTAACTTAGATCCTGGCGGGGGGTAGTTAGTTCTGTCTTACAGTTACAGAACTTTTACAATTGTTTTTTTATGTTCGCTCGCGGCTTGAACAGATGGCATTCTTGTTAAACATTTTCTACAGATTCTTGTTTGCCTTTGATCTTTTGAAGTATGCGCTTTTAATCTGCTCATTGGGGCGTATCAATGTGTAATGAGGCAGCCTGCTGGCGAAAACATTAGGAGTAAATCCACATGGGCTTTTGGCTGGTTCGCCTATTGTTGGATGTTCTTGGACACTTTAATTGGCACCAAATTTGTTTCCCCATCCCATGTGTATACATTAACAGTTATTGGGTTGTTTTGTTCTTCAAACTGATCAATTTTGGTTTTACACTAACAGGAAAGGATATTCCATTGAAGTTAAGATCTTTGGCGTATTGCGATAGTTAGTCACTCTCTCGCGTGGTCGCGGACATGATGCAGCCTTGCAAGAACGCACCACATGAAACATTTTGTCGTCTGAATTCTTTTGTTTATAATGCTTTTTTCGCTGCCAGTGCTGGAGGTAGCGGAATGTTAAGCCTTGCCCACAATCGGTGCATACTTAGCCTGTTTTAATCTAATCTCTAAGACTTCGCCCTCTGACCAACCAGAGCCTCTCTTTTAGCTTCTTCAGCGGCAGCGTCAAACTGTGTAAGCAGTTCGTTTTGCCCAACCGGGTGTTAAGTCATTTTGAGAAAAGAATAGTCTGCTGTTTAGTTGAGACCCAGACTTCTAGATTTTCTTCATTTATTGTTACATAGTCGATTAAAACAGCTAACATTACTTTAAACTGGGGGGTCTATTGTTAGTTTGCCTGGAACTGGAAAAAAGCAGGAAAAACGTTTCCCTTTTCGTTTGTTGGGTCAATGACTTCAAAAATCAATACTTTCCCATTGCTCTTGTTTAAAAGCTCTCCTCGGGGCATTCCTTAAAACCCAATTCGTTGTCCTTCTTTAAAATCTTAGCCATGCGTCTTTTTTTCAAAGGGCCAAAAAATATTTTTTTAAAATTTAAAAAAAATACTTAACCCAGAACCAATATAACGGCCCTTTTTGCCTTGGACTCAAAAACTAAAAGTATAAAGGGCCCTTTTGGGCATTGTTAATGTGAGCTTTTTTTTAGCCAGAGTTTAATGTTTCGTTTACTTTTTTTAAGCACCCCCTTTTTTTTTTATCTGCTCGGGGTCTGGGGGTTGAAAAAAACCCTTGCCCTCACTCCCTTTTTTTTAAAAGATCAAACTTTTGTTTTTTGGGTAGTCTTCAAAATGGGCCCTTTGGTAAACAAATTAAAATTTTCTTCATCCGGGGATTTTTTGGGGTCAACAAGCGCTTTATTTATTGTCGGGTTTAAACGAACTAAGTTTACTGTTTTTTAGTTAACCATAGCTGTGTGTTTTTGGAGTTTATTTTTTAATTTTTTTTGGGGGCCAGCTGCACTTACAGCTAATGAACATAGGCCGAGAGCAAAAGAAAAAACCCCCTAGGGTTTTAAAGCGCGGGTGCCCCTTTTGCCCGTTGCAAGAGACCAAAAACTCTTTTCCTGTGTTTAAAAGCACTTATAGTCGATCCCCCCAGTTTTAAACATAAGTAACATTTTTAAAAGGGGGCAGCGAATCCCTTCTTTTGGGTTTTTGCTGTTTTTTGAAGTTTTGGCCTAGTACGGGCTGCATTTGTTTTAATTTTGGGTTTTAATCTAAAGGTTTTTAAATGTTGGGGTTTTTTCTACAAATTTTTCTTTTGGCGGCGCTGTAGGCACATTTGGATAAACCTGAACGGCATGCTTTTTTTTAAATGAATAAAATAATTTTTAGATATTTACAGTTTTTAATCTTTTTTGCTTAAATTATTCACTGGCATAAATATAATAAAAACAAATGTACATTAACCGGTTTTATCGGCTTCTTCTTTTTTTATAAATTTTTAAAATTTTTTATTAGTCTCTCAATTTTCCCCCCCCCCGTTTCCCATGAAACCGTTTATCCTCTGTTGCCCTTTAGGCAATCCAAAAAACCGAATTTTTTTTTTTAAATTATCACCCAAGTCTTACCGTGAAGGTGAAAATTCTTTAGCCAAAAGGGTCAACTGTTGGTTTTTCAAACCCCTCCCCCCTCCAACAGTTTTCTTATTTCTAAAAATGTGAAAAGGGTTTAACCCGCAACCCTTAGATTTGGTTGGGGGACCCCCTCAATCGAACATTGTACTTTCGTTTTTTTTTTGGATTAAAAAATTTTTCCTTCCTCTTTTGAAGGGTTTTTCCTTCATTTCCTCGAAATAAAATCCCTTTTAAAGGGGCGATCTTGCTGAGACGCTAAAACAAAAATTCCTTTTATTTCCCCTGCCCTGCTTCTAGGTTATGTTGTTTGTTTAATCACCTTTTTTAATTTATTGCTAATTTTGGGGAAAAAATTTTTTTCCCCCTTTTTTTAAAGGGGGGAAAAAAACCCAAAAAAAAAATTTTAAAAATTTTTTTCTTTGGTTTTTGCTGTTTCCTTTTTTTTAAATTTTTTTTTTCCCCCCTTTTTTTTTTTGGTTTTTTGGGGGGTTTTTCCCCCAAAAAAAAAAAGGGAAAAAAAAAACCCCAAAAAAAACCCAAATTTTTTCCCCCCTTTTTTTTGCCGGGTTTTTTTTTAAAATTTTTTTTTTTTTTTAAAAAATTTCCCCCCCAACCCCCCTTTTTAAAGGTTTTAAAAAATTTTAAAAAAGGGAAAAAAATTTTCTTTTAAAAATTTTTTTTAAAACCCCCAAAGTTTTTTTTTTTCCCCCCCCTTTTTTTTTTTTTTTTGGGAGGGGTTAAAAAAAACCCGGGGGAAATTTTTTTAAAAAAATTTAAATTTAAATTTTTAAATTTTTTAAAAAAGGAAAATTTTTGGGGGGGGAAAAAAAAGGGGGGGGGGGGGGGAAGGGGCCCTTTTTTTGGGGGTTTTTTTAAAAGGAAAAAAAAAATTTTTTTTAAAAAAAAAAATTAAAAAAAAATTTTTTTTTTTTAAAAAAAGGGGGGGAAAAATTTTTAAAAAAAGGGGGGTTTTTTTTTGGGCCCCAATTTAAAAAACCCTTTTTAAGGCCCTTTTAAAAATTTTTTGGGGAAAAAAAAAAGTTTAAAAAAGGGGGGGGCCCCCCAAAAAAAAATTTTTTAAAAAAAAAAAAAATTTTGGGGGAAAAAAAAAAACCCCAAAAATTTTTGCCGGGTTTTTTCCAAAAAAAGGGGGGGGGTTTTTTTTAAAAAAAAAAAAAAAAAAAATTAAAAAGGGAAAAAACCCCCCAAAAAAAAAAAAAAGGAAAAAAGTTTTAAAAAAAGGGAAAAAAATTTAAAAAGGGGAAAACCCGGTTTTAAAAAACCCCCAAACCCAAAAACCCCCAAAAAAAAACCCCTTTGGAAAAAGGGGAAAAGGGGGAAAAAAAAAAAAAAAAAGGGGGGGCCCAAAAAAAAAAGGGAAAAAAGGAAAAAAAAAAGGGGAAAAAAAAAAAAAAAAGGGGGAAAAAAAAAAAAGAAAATTGAAAAAGGGAAAAAAAAAACCAAAAAAAATTTTTGAAAAAAAGAAAAAAAAATTTTTTTTTAAAAATTTTAAAAAAGGGAAAAAGGGGGGGAAAAAAAAAGGGGAAAAACCCGGGGCGGGGGGTTGGGGAACCCCCCCCCCAAAAAAAAAAAAAAAACCCCTTTTTTTAAAAAAAAACCAAAAAAGGGGTTTTTTTTAAAAAATTTTCCCTTTTTCCCCCGGGGGGTTTTTTTTGGGTTTTTAGGAAAAATTTTTTTTTTGGGTTTTTTTAAAAAAAAATTTTTTTTTTTTTTCCAAAAAAGGGCCCCCCTTAAATTTCCCAAAAAAACCCCAAACCTTTTTTTTTCTTTGGGTTTTTTTTGGGGGGGCGGGTTTTTTTTTTTTGTTTTTTTTGGGGGTTTTTTTTTTAAAAAGGGTTTAAAATTTTTTTTTTTTTTTTTTTGGCCCGGTTTTTTTTTTTTAAATTTTTTTTTCCCAAAATTTTTAAAAAATTTAAAACCCCAAAAAGGGGGAAAAATTTTAAAAAAAAAATTTTTCCGGGAAAAAAAAATTTTTTTTCCTTTTTTTTTAAAAAAAATTTTTTTTTAAAATTTTTTTTTTTTGGGGGTTTGGGGTAGAAAACCCTTTTTAAAAAGGGGGTTTTTTCCCCCCCCCCCCCGTTGATGAACGCCGACTTAGGCTGATATAAAGAAAGAATAACCCAAAGACTAAAAGATCTTGAACAAGAAAGATCAGCAAGACTAGAAGTGCTAACTACTAACCGAGACCAATTTACGAACTCAAGTGAATAGAATAAGAGAAACTATCCGAAAAATTTTATATGAAGACGCAACGCTAGCAGAACGAATAAAACGCTGTTTAGAGAGCAAGGAGTCACATTAGTAAGCGTTATAACAGCCTTAGGATTTGCAATAAGTACACTGGTAATGGCTATTACAGGCGGCGGTGGCCAAAGTTCAGTACCTCCACCGCCATCGCCTCCACCTGATAAATCATGGGTAAAAAAACAGCTTGATCATCTTGCGGGTTTATTAAAAAAATTAGCCAGTAAAGCTATAGACTCTTTACCTGGCATATTAGGGGGCATTGTTAGCTGGCTTTTGTCTACTGCAAGCAAAGTAGTTGGCTTTATGGCCGAGCACTTATGGACATTAGTTCTCTTAATAGTTGGGTTACTATTTAGTAAGATAAAGACCAAGTAATCCTATGCCAGTTAATCCAAGAACAAGCGCTGTCTTTTCATATTCATGGTCATCGCGAACAGAGTCCGCAAGCTTTGCTGAGTCTTCAATGACTTTTGGGGTTTGGACTTCGGGAATTGGATGACTTAATCTTGGGTGTTCTTTTATTGTTTGTAATATTACTGGCCCAGAATTTATGTCGTTTTTCCCAACCTTCTGTTCATTGCCTGCTATAAGAATTTCATTATTATAGTTTATTATTGTACCTATCTGGAGTCTGAGGTCAGAAGGCAGCATGTATAAACCAGTGCCAACAGCAAAGTCTACTTTCGATCTTGCGTATTGTAAAACATGTTGGTACCTTTGAATACTTGAAGGTAAATCAACTGTAGAATTAATGGCGTCCTCTAAATTTGCTAAGTATTGTTTTTGCGCGTCAAAGCCAGTAGAAGGATCAGTTATGCTTGATCTTGCCTGTGCTTGCGAGCCTAGCAAACACCAAACGTAAGTACGAATAGAGTCGTTTATTCGTTCTATTCCCGCCCTAGTTAGGCCCTTAGAAGTGTCTAAGATAAATGTTGTCCATGCTGTTTTATGCTCTTGCTCTATGGACCCGGGCTCAGCAGTTATGCCTGAAAAGAAAGATTTGAAAGGATGATGCCAGTCATAGTTATCCTTTCTGTGAACGCCCCAAAAATGAGGGGTGCCTAGACCATGATTAGGATCCAACTTTTGTCTAAAGTCTGTCTTGATGTTAATATTAAATTCGTTACAGATCCTTTCAAAAGCCTTCATGTCTATTCTGTTGCTGAATGGATTAAACGGTTTGTCATTTGGTAATGGTGCTTGCAATTCAGACAAAATACGTCTGAAGGTGTAATAGAAATGAAATCTGTACACTGACCTCACCAAAGGAACAGGATGATTTAAGTGATCAGCATACGCCACTCCACACCCAGTTGATGCACAAGACACAGCAAAGTTTAACTGGTTCTGATAAAACTGCATCGGATGACTAAACCACGCTTTATGGATGTGCTCTTTTTCAATAGGGGGGTTAAGATAGCTCTTCAATGGAGTACTCACCTTTTTATGAAAAGAGGCAGTCTGGGTCACAGCAATGTCGAGGGTGTCAGTTGCTATATTTTTAAGATTGTAGTGCGGCCCAACAGAATATTTTGCGCCAGTATATTTGAATGCACTCATTTTTAATTTGTTTTAAAAAATGTTTGTAACAATAACAACTCAAGCCCGTCCTTCGTTTTTAGAACATGCTATTGATAACGAATGCGGAGCCAAAATGGTTGCACTTCATGAAATATTTTACAAAGTCGTATGGTTTAATATAAGTGAATCCAGGAAGAATAATAAGATTCAAAAAATTGATAATGCAGGAACATTAGTTAGCCAGTTAACAATAGCTGATGGTTATTACGGGTTTTGCTCACTAAAAGAAGCAATGAGTAACTTCGACATTACTCTCAAACTTAACAATGCGAATCTAAAAAACAATGTTAACATTCAAGCCTGAAGAAGAAGTAGGTTACTATTTTGATAAAGAACTAGCTAAAATGTTAGGCTTTACAGCTAACAATTATAAATTTAGAGTTACACCAACCCAAACTACTTATGAGGGGGAAAGTCCGCTCGATCTTGCATTACATTCATTACTCTATGTTCATTTGGATGAGCTGAGCACTGATGAAAACTTATATGACGGAAGGCCCTCAACTGTTTTAAGAGCTCTTCCATCAGGGAAAGCTGCATATTGCGATTATGAAATTATACAATTCCCTAATTTACAGTTTAAAAGATTAGTTTGTGGGAGGGTTGGATCATTTAATATAAAAATCAAAGACAAAGCGGGGAAAGTTGTGAAATGTGATAACCTACAACATTGTTTTGGAAATAAAATAATAAGTTGTTCTAAAAAATGTCGCGTGGGCCAGAAGAACCAGGAGTTACATTAGCGCCTGTAAGGTGTATAACTTTAGAATTAAAAGACCTTGCAGACGTTGCGGACTTTGAACAGAACGGTGAGATAGGCGCTTTGTATGGTTTTGAGTACACTAAAGATGGTGATTATAAACGCAAAGAGGTTGGCGACAACAAAAAGTTTCCTAAACTAGAACAACTACGCAATGTAGAAGCAAATAATGCTGGCCAGTATGAATATAAAATAGTTCGAAAGCCTGACCTCAAATGGCACTTAGAACCATATTTAGAATGGGAAATAAAATTTGAATTCATAAGCCCATTTACATTTTTTAGCCATCAAAAAAGTTTCAGAAAAGCATTCAACTCTGGCCCTTTACATGTAAGTCTTATGCCAGACGACAATAGTCGGAAAGAGATTGAAATAACGCCGTATGGGAAAAAAACAGTACATCCTCCACAGAAAAAAAACGGTTTTAAAGAAAGCTTCTACAAAATTACAGTTCTTTCCAAGCAGAAAATTAGGAGACACGTTCACAATGATATTTGAAATTTCTGTCTTTAAAGATGTGGAGAGGGATGGGGTTGTGGGCGTTAGTGATGACCTTATAAAAGGAATTAATATTAGCTGGCAAAACTTAGACGTTAAACGCCTTAACGTTACCATCGTCGTTCTTCACAATGGCGAGGATATTAAGATCATAACAACAAGCAACAAAATCAATGTTGACTTAAATAGAAACAATCTTACAGAACTGAATTGGATTAATCTTACACATTTAGGCCTCGTAGGGTTTTATTATACTGAACAAGTTTTGACGGAGAGTATGATAAAAATAATAACTGGATTAGATTAAATTCTTCTATAAAACCATGGAGCAGTTAAACTTTATGACAAAAACTCCTCATTGCTCATTGATTTGTGGGCAGACTGGTTGTGGAAAAACAATATTTGTCCTAGACCTATTACAAACAGTTTATCGCTATAATTTTAATCATATTGTGGTTTTCTGTCCAACACTTAAATGGAACAAAGCATATCATGATAGAAGGTTTATATGGACAGATGACAACATATATTTAGTTGATCCTAGCAATAAACTGAGTGAGTGTTTAGAACAGTTTTATAGACTGTTTGAAGGAACGCAGACACTATTTATTATAGATGACTGTTCGGCAGAAAGAGACATAATTAAAAAAAGAAATACTTTGTCAAAACTAGCTTTCAGTGGAAGACATGCTGGAATAAGTGTGTGGATTTTATGTCAAAAATATAACTCGGTTTTAAAAGACTTTAGAGAACAGTTAAAGACTGTAGTTCTATTTCATATGAAAGACAGAGACTCATTTGATGAATGTTTGCGCGAAAATGATATTATTGAAAATGACCAGGAAAAACACAGGATTAAACAAAAATTAAAGTCTGAAAAGTTTAGTAAATTAGTATTAAAAACAGATAACCCTACACAGTATGTTTGTTTGTAGATAATCGTTATTTTTTGGTTATTGAAGTCTTACTTGTCAGAGAACAGGGAAACCTTTATTCTGGGCCACTTTCGCCCGAAACTGGTTGAGGGCGAAGGTGGCCCAGAATGAAGGTTTCCCTGTTCTCTAAAACTCTTGGTACAACTTACCAATGAAGTGATGGATACATGTGTGCTGTATATATAATAATAATAATAATAATAATAATGAATACTTATATAGCGCCTATTCTCGGCTAGAGGCCAAGCTCTAAGCGCTTTACAATCAACACTCGTTTACACAACGGGCTGCCTACCTGGGTAGTGCTGACTGAAGAGCTGCCAGCTGGCGCTTCATTCAGTCGTTTCCCGTGTCATCCAGTCAGTATCATTCAATATCGATCACTCATTTTCCTTACTTCCTTCATTCTTTCCATTTCTCACGCAGGGTGCATGCTATGTGTAACGTGTCATCCATACCAACGGCCAAACTGGTCTACTCTTCCGGAAGTTGGTGATGGGATTTGACGTGTGTGCAAGATGTTATGCATGCGTTCACACACGGAACCTCGGTTTATAGTATCATTCGAAGGACTGTATGGGAAATGGAGTCAGAACCAATGTTAACTCTGAGGGAAAAATCCCCCTGCACCGAAACGCCCCGGCAGAGGTTCGAACCCGCAACCCCAGGATCACCAAGATTACGAGTCAGGCGCTCTACCAACTGAGCTATTCCGTATATATATGTACGTATGTGTACATGTGTGCATGTATATATGTACGTATGTATGTATACACACACACACACATATCTAAATCTCTCGCTCTCTCTCTCTCTCTCTCTCTATATATATATCTATATAAACATCTCTCTCTATATAGATCTACATAGATGTGTGTATGTGTGCGTGCGTGCATGCATGTGTGTGTGTGTGTATATATATATATATATTCACAATATATAAATAATATATATCTATATCTATCTATCTATCTATCTATCTATCTATCTATATATATATATATATATATATATATGCGCATATTTTCAAGGGAGATCAGCCAGGAAGACTAAGGGAATACTGAGGCATATTGAAGGACAGGATTAAGCTCCATTCACCCTTGATTTTATTTCGTTCTTATCCGGATATCTTTTTTGCAAAGGGCGTTGTTCAAGCCATATATAAATGATGACCTTGTCTGGACGGGGAAGTATGCAGAAAAAGGTGCGATCATACAGGAGACCAGTGTGTCTTGGTCCCCAGAGGGTCATGCTCACCTTACGCTGGTATACCAGACCCCTAGAGGGTCATGCTCACCTTACGCTGGTATACCAGACCCCTAGAGGGTCATGCTCACCTTACGCTGGTATACCAGACCCCCAGAGGGTCATGCTCACCTTACGCTGGTATACCAGACCCCTAGAGGGTCATGCTCACCTTACGCTGGTATACCAGACCCCCAGAGGGTCATGCTCACCTTACGCTGGTATACCAGATTGTGACATTCATTCATAAGCTCGGGTCATTTTTCATTAAGAAAATGACGCAATCGATACATGACGTCTATTCGCTCTGCCCTTGTTTAATATTTCTATGTCCAAACGACAAAACTAATTGTTAGTTTTTGCTTTACGGCAGTACGTTTATAATTTCAAGCGTCATGCAGACTTGTATTTGTATTAATAATAAAATACTTTACAATTGTAGGGTATGGAAAACCATCGTACTGACCAATCGCGATTGTCCAAGTGTCAGTGGTTTCTCCGTCCGCGCATGTGCAGTAAGTAGTAACCGTTGCATCTACGATCTTGGGACAACCCGGTCGCCGTGAAATTGGCTCCGTAGAAAAGGTCTAATTATTCGAGAGCAAGAAACCTTTTGAAGACATCAGTCATGGCCGGACTGAAGGGGCACCACAGGGCATAGGACGACACCCACAACTTTTTTCGGGGAAAGTCTGGACGAGTCTCATCGTTCCGTGGGCGAGTCCGTAGCTGTAGTCCAAGAAGGCTGTGTTGAGGTAAATAGACCAAAATCTTTTTTCCGTGTAGCGCAACAAAATTTATTTCAACATAATCGTATTAAGGCACATTTACCGATTCAATAATATTTTTGTGCGCGCGATCATTTAAGATGCTCTGAATTAAAATATTTCAGGTTTACCAGTCAACACGTATGATCGATCGTAGAGCTGTCATTTTCATCTGTTTGCTCTCATCATATCGTGTTGCCATGTACTAATCCGTATTATGTAAATTCTATTTCAGCTCACCGTTGTATGCAACCATATTTAGAAGATGTGATATTTGTGTGAATGCAGATTTATTATTTAAAGAATCGTAAACGAGTTCAAGCTATGAACGAAGCATTTTCTCGGATCTAAGTGATCTGTATAATATGAAGATTGACGCCATTTGATTTAATCTGTTCAAGGATTAAATATAATTGTAATTCATCAAGCATTAAGCCTTGGCGAATAACTCAGTCAAGGCAGATTGGAATATTCGTATACATTTTCCTTCTTTGTTAACGAGTTTTATCGTAAAGCAATTTTTTAAGGAAATCGATTGTAAATGATAGAGCAAGCTAGTGCAATTGTAAAGTGTGTTTAGAGCGTGTAATGGGTGGATTAGTGATGTGCCACTAAGTGCAAGATCTAAGACAATTGTTATCTTGCAGGTCCTGTATTCCTGAACTTTTGTATTCCTGCTCCTGTTTCTACTACCACTCCTGCTACTCTTTTTTCATCCCTCTTCGGCACACATCTTTATCCCGCTACATCCTTCGTCGAGAGGAACGTGCTGGTGTGTCAACCTTGCCGGGATCTGGAAGAAAGTTGTGAACGTCAGCGGAACTCCGGAACGCTACACGATTCCGTGAAGCTGAGTGGCAATTACATAAACACATCCCTCCACATCAAAGCACGCCATAACGCACTCAGACATTTTTTTTTGTATATTATCTTGTGTATGACTATATCCTGTGTGTCCTCCGGAAGATATTTTGTAGCACGAGCGGACAGTTGATATTTGTGCTACTGCAAGAAGAAAGAGGAGAGGGACAGAGACTTTGTTGTTATTAGTATATGTGCATGATTTATTTCTTTTGTATGTGATTCATTTCATAGGGAACAAGCGGACATCAACACTCAAAGCAACTATACGACATATTCATTGCAGATCACCATCATCTTTATTCATACTTAATTAAATTCAGTTGTTGTATCAAAGATCAAACCTCTTGTTTCCATCTGTAGAAAGAAAGTGAAGGGTGTGGACGAAAGCTTGACTTTCCTACTACGGTCTATCGTTCTTGCCTGAGCATTCAACCATCATTTATGAATGGGGTCTTATTAAAAACGTCACACAGACCCCCAGAGGGTCATGCTCACCTTACGCTGGTATACCAGACCCCCAGAGGGTCATGCTCACCTTACGCTGGTACACCAGACCCCCAGAGGGTCATGCTCACCTTACGCTGGTACACCAGACCCCTAGAGGGTCATGCTCACCTTACGCTGGTATACCAGACCCCCAGAGGGTCATGCTCACCTTACGCTGGTATACCAGACCCCTAGAGGGTCATGCTCACCTTACGCTGGTATACCAGACCCCCAGAGGGTCATGCTCACCTTACGCTGGTACACCAGACCCCTAGAGGGTCATGCTCACCTTACGCTGGTATACCAGACCCCCAGAGGGTCATGCTCACCTTACGCTGGTACACCAGACCCCCAGAGGGTCATGCTCACCTTACGCTGGTATACCAGACCCCCAGAGGGTCATGCTCACCTTACGCTGGTATACCAGACCCCCAGAGGGTCATGCTCACCTTACGCTGGTATACCAGACCCCCAGAGGGTCATGCTCACCTTACGCTGGTATACCAGACCCCCAGAGTGTCATGCTCACCTTACGCTGGTATACCAGACCCCTAGAGGGTCATGCTCACCTTACGCTGGTATACCAGACCCCCAGAGGGTCATGCTCACCTTACGCTGGTATACCAGACCCCTAGAGGGTCATGCTCACCTTACGCTGGTATACCAGACCCCCAGAGGGTCATGCTCACCTTACGCTGGTATACCAGACCCCCAGAGGGTCATGCTCACCTTACGCTGGTATACCAGACCCCCAGAGGGTCATGCTCACCTTACGCTGGTATACCAGACCCCTAGAGGGTCATGCTCACCTTACGCTGGTACACCAGACCCCCACAGGGTCATGCTCACCTTACGCTGGTATACCAGACCCCCAGAGGGTCATGCTCACCTTACGCTGGTATACCAGACCCCTAGAGGGTCATGCTCACCTTACGCTGGTACACCAGACCCCTAGAGGGTCATGCTCACCTTACGCTGGTATACCAGACCCCTAGAGGGTCATGCTCACCTTACGCTGGTATACCAGACCCCCAGAGGGTCATGCTCACCTTACGCTGGTATACCAGACCCCTAGAGGGTCATGCTCACCTTTTGCTGGTATACCAGACTCCCAGAGGGTCATGCTCACCTTACGCTGGTATACCAGACCCCCAGAGGGTCATGCTCACCTTACGCTGGTACACCAGACCCCTAGAGGGTCATGCTCACCTTACGCTGGTATATCAGACCCCCAGAGGGTCATGCTCACATTATGCTGGTACACCAGACCCCCAGAGGGTCATGCTCACCTTACGCTGGTATACCAGACCCCCAGAGGGTCATGCTCACCTTACGCTGGTACACCAGACCCCCAGAGGGTCATGCTAACCTTACGCTGGTATACCAGACCATCAGAGGGTCATGCTCACCTTACGCTGGTATACCAGACCCCTAGAGGGTCATGCTCACCTTACGCTGGTATACCAGACCCCCAGAGGGTCATGCTCACCTTACGCTGGTACACCAGACCAAATTCTCGCAGATGTTGCAGGAAGCGTAACTGTGAGTCGCTCATACCTTCTGTGGAATAATCCTGTTGAATAACAGAAACAAACTCTCATAAGGTCCACAATAAGGCACACTGCTATAAAACCTAGACTGGCTGTTTAAAAGATACAAGCGACATCCTCTTATACACACACACACATAATATACAAACACTTAAATCCACAGACAGCACAAACATACAGACACACTCACATACTGACACGCAAAACATGTACACTCATACAATACACTGCTTTACGAAAATACATACACACACATGCAGGCACACACACACTTCCATACACACACACACACTTACTCCTAGACACACACACACACACACACCACACACACACCACACACAAATACACACTCACATACACCTGCCACCCAACCACCAACTCACACAGACATACACATACACACAAAGATACATCACACACACACACACACACACACACACACACACATATACACACACACGCACAAACACACACATACATATACACACACACACATACACTACCAGCTCTCTGGCATACAAGGCCTTGTATGCTGACCTCTGTTCAAAATTCCCGTCTTCTCAGAAAATTTTCACTGACAGTTCCAAGTCTGAGGATGGAGTGGCCTGTGCAGCCTATTGCCCTGGGGCTCCTTCTCAGATACTGTTAGAACATATTCCTCCAGATGCTTCTGTCTATTCCGCTGAACTTACTGCTCTGGTTCTGGCACTGAGGATAATCTCACAATCCACTAAGAGGGACTTTCTGGTTCTGTCGGATTCGCTGTCAGCTTTGGAGGCCATAGCTGGCCGCAACCTTCAGCATCCAGAACTTTTACATTTCTTTGAACTTTTTAGCAAGTTGAAAGTGGATGGTTACAACATTACTCTAGCTTGGATTCCTGGTCATGTTGGTATCGGTGGGAACGAGATGGTTGATCGTTTAGCCAAGAATGCCACAAGGGAGAAACTGTCCAACATATATATCCCCTGGTCAGATCTGAAACCCAAAATTAATGATTATGTGAGAGACCTCTGGCAGGAGGACTGGATACGCAGATGGATAACAAACTCTTTCAGATCCGTCCAAACCTTAAGGAGCTCCTCCCATCTATGTCTGGTGGTCATAAAGAAGAAACAGTTCTGTGCCGGCTGCACACCGGCCATTCGTATTTGACCCATTTGTACCTTTTAAAGAATGAGGAAGCTCCGTGCTGCATTCCATGTCATGTGCCACTCACAATGAAACATATTCTTTTAGAGTGTTGGGACTTGCACGATGTGAGCCACAAACATTTTACAGCGGAGTCCATGAAGATCCTGTTCAGGGATGTCCCGCCTGACGTGATCCTTGAGTTTTTGAGAGAGATTAACATTTTTCATCTGATATAAGATTTTACGGAAAAAAGATTTTTAACGACGTTTCTGGTGCGTTTCTAGAAGATGTCATTTAAAGAGATGTGTGAAAGTTTGTTTTTTTTAATTTTTTTTTTTTTATGACTTGTGAGTTGATTTTAACGTGGTGACAGCCCTGATGTGGCCCCTTGCGGTCGGCTGGGCTATAAGCAACATTATCTTATCTTATCTTACACACATACACACACACACACACACACACACAAGCACATGTGTGTACACATATGCGCACTTGCACGCACTCATACCAAGAAACTTACATGCAACACAAAAAACACACAAAGCTTGCAAACACACACACACAATGAGGCAAACACAATGGCAGAATCTTGCACACATTAGCTCACACACACACACACACACACACACACACACACACACACACACACACACACACAGAGTACCTTGCCCAGCGTGGAGAAGGACAGCTGGAAGAGAAACGAGAGGCAAGTGACGAGGTCAAGGCCACGGGCATGGACGCTGTCCAGATACTGTAACAGGAAGTACCACACCTGTGCCGACGTGTCCATCAACAGGAACTGGAACCCTTCTTGCGTGATGGTGGGAATGCTCTCCCCTTCTTGTCTGAAACGTGCTCACACACACATGCACACGAACACACACACACCCACACGTACACACCCACACAAACTTGTGTGCATTTTTGTTTTACAATGCTAAACCCTCCTTTCCCCACCCCCACCCTCCAAGCATGTAAGTTTTGCATCTGAAATGTTTTCAACCCCCCTTTTATTTTACAAACTAACATCAATTTTCCTAAAAGCATCCAAATTTGTCTCTTTCTGACAGGTCTTTTGTCAAAGCATCCAAATTTCTCTCTTACTTACAGGTCTTTTGTCGAAGCATCCAAATGTGTCTTTCTTACAGGTCTATTGTCCCACTCCTGTTTTACAAATAAGCATCACTTTCCAACAAGCATCAAAGCTTTGCGTTTGCTTCTAAAATGTTTTTAGTCATAGTCTCGTTTTACAAAGCAACATCCCTTTCCTCAACGCTTTTTGAAATGTTTTCAGCACCTTCTAGTTTCACAAAGCAACAACTGTTCCTCAAAACCATGCGGGTTTGTTTCCGTCTAAAAATGTTTTTGGCTCCTCTCTTCTTTTACACAGCAAACCTGTTTCGCCAGAGCATCCAGGTTTCTTTCTGACAAAGCAACATCCATTTCCCAAAAAGCTTTTCAATGTGATGATTCTCAAATGAGTTTATTCCGTTCCAACTTTTCATCAACAAAGCATCACCTGTTCCCCCACCCATCCCCCATCTGAGTTCATGTTGCTCTGATGTGTTTTTCTCACACTTGCCTGGCCAATCAAGTGCCTGATTCCTGCTCAGCATAGCACTGCCTTAGCCAATCAGGATGCTGCTTTTTTTTTTTTAAATGTAAGAAAAGGGAGGTAAATCCATCCTTTAATCCTGACTCGGTAATACTCTGGTTCCCACAGTGTATAGTGATGTCTCTGGACTGTGAGTTGCAGTTTGTTTCTTTCTGAAATGTCTTTACACGCTTATTGAGTGGCACACGTCTCCTTCTTCTTCTGCGTATGCAGGCTGATACTCCTGCGAACACCCCCTGTATAGGGAGTGGAGTTTTGTGTGTATGACCGTTTTTTTTATCCCGCCATTAAGGCAGCCATACTCCAACTTCCGGGAAGGTGCATGCTATATGTAACGTGTCATCCATACCAACAGCCAAACTGGCCTTTTCTTCCGAAAGTTGGTGATGGGATTTTAGGTGTGTGCAAGATGTTATGCATGCATTCACACACGGAACCTCGGTTTATAGTCTCATTCGAAGGACTGTATGGGAAACGGAGTCAGAACCAACAGAGCTTAATCTAGGATTTTTCAAAAAGGGGGACAGTCCCCCCCTCATATCAAAAAAAGGGGGCACTCTCCCCCCCCCCCCCCCCCCCCCCTCCCCAGGCCACTTCTTCAGCCAATCGTTTTGAAGCCGGTGTTCCCTTACACTGGCACCCTTTTCGGGCTGCTTCTCCGAGCTTTTGGATGTAGTCGCGGTTTCTTCATGATCTTCTCCACCCTCGCATGGCACAGAATCTTTTTTTTCACTTTTCTTCCACGAAAGTCGAAGTCAAATAGGGTGGGTGCACGCTTCATTTTGGAAAATATCCAATATGGCGTCTTAAACTCTCGCAACTTCTCGTCGGTGATCGAGACGGAGGAGATGAACGCCGCCGATTGGTTGATTTACACTAACAGCCAATGAAATATCAAGAAATCGTTCGCTCCTGCTCAGTTCTAGTTTCAGTTTTTCAAGCAGACGACAAACGAGCGCCCGCAACGATCAGTGAACAGGGCGGGCAGTCCTGCAACTGTGCGGGAGTCTGCCCGTGTTAAGACTCGATAACTGCGGCAAGGAACAGATTTTCGGGGGATTGTACAAATCCCGCGCTCTAGAGTAAGCTCTGAACCAATGTTAACTCCGAGGGAAAGATCCCCCTGAACGAAAACGGCCCGGCGGAGATTCGAACCCGCAACACCAAGATTACGAGTCCGGCGCTCTACCAACTGAGCTATTCCGGCCCCCGCACACATGTCAAATAGGTGGGTTATTTCATGTCAGTCTAGTCATCTTCCTGTCTCTCTCTCCCTCCTTTCTTCCTATCTACGTTGTAGTGATTTCATGTAGATGGGATTTCTCTTCCACTCTCTTCAACTGTCTCCCTAAAAAAAAAAAAAAATCTAACATTCCTGGGGACTTTTTATTTGTTCAGTTTCCGTATATATTTCATTTCCAAACTTCATTTCACGATGAATGCTCACATTGCTCCTCTCCCAGGTTTGAAATTTCAGCCTTGTCATTTTCTTACCTGTTGTATGGTGTTCCACACTTTACTAGTGGTATTCTAAGTCTTTCATAGGAAGGTAGTCATTACAGGAGGTGAATTTAGTGTAAAGACAAAAATGGTTCAGAAAAGAAGTCTTTAGAGAGACAGGAATGTTTATTAAGAAATGAATTTAGCTAATATGGAAAAAGAGAAAAATGTTCGAGAACAAACAAGTCTTAAAAGGAAGGGAGTTTGTCTTCCAACAACTTTCACTTGAAGATTTAGCTGCATTTTCATTCTCCTGATCTCACCTTGCCATGAGGCAACTGTTGACCAGTACATCCATGATGTCACGGTTCACGCCCTCTGACCCCTCCGATGACCCCACCATGAAGTGAAGCACGCACTGCGCAAACATGTGAGCCCACACGCCCCACATACACATTCATTTGCAGTTCCACATTCACAGGAATGAACACACACACACACACACACACACACACACACACACACACACACACACACACACACACTCACACACACTGACATATATGCACTCATATACACACAGACACAAGTATGAATGGATGCATAAACAGAAACACACAAAATAAACACATGTCAAATCCCAAAGATCTGCATGAAAAGACGCTGAAAAATATCAAACATTCTAATAATTTGTCACACATATTCATTTATATCCATATACCTAAGCAGTTTTCACACACATCATAAGTGTTCTTTCTGTATCTCTCTTACAGATACACACGTTCATGTACACTCAGGACAAACACACATACACACACACACACACAGACACACACACACACACACACAGACAGGCAGACAGACAGACACACACACACACACAAACGCACACGCACACACACACACACACACACAAATACACATATATACACAAAAACCCCTACATGCATAAACATGCACAGACCTACAAATCAAACATGCATAACACACTCAGGCATGCACACCCCCATTCATACGCAATGATATACACAAAACACATACACACCACAGTATACAGAAATCATGCTAAGGAAATAGACGTCAACCTGGTCCACAAAAGACACAAACTGGATTACCTCCCATCTCTCCAAGGCATATCTGTCCAGGAACGGAATGTCACGGGCGTGTTTGTCCATCGCCATCGTCGTCCCTCCCACCCACGCCTGACCTCTGTCAACATCATCCCTATTACCACAATCTCCGTTATCATCATCATCTTCGTCATCACCTATGATGTCGACATCAAAACACTGGGTCATAATTCCCATCAGCATCACTATCATCATGGTCAGTTTCTAGATGTCAACGTCAAGATTGTCTTATCATCATCATCAGTAGCGATCATTAAATGTTCAGATGTCAACGCCAATCATTGTGTCATCATCCTCATCGTCATCATAATCACTTTCTCTCTAGATGTTTTCATCAATCCTTGTCATTTTCATCCCCATCATCATCATCATCCCTGTTGTCTCTGATGTCAACATCAATCATCATCGTCAATATCATCATCATCACTGTCATCTCTAAATGTTCACACCAACCACTGTCATCAACACTGCCATCATCACTATCATAGCTAGATGTCAATATTGTCCAAAGTCAACAATACCATCATCATCACCACCGTATCTCTAGATACCAAAATCAATCATGTCATAATCATCACCTTGATGTTAACTAAACCCATCTGAAAATGACTCTCACCCACCCAAAAAGCACCAGGTTACCCTACATCAATCTGAACAGGACTCTCACCCGCCCAAAAGTGCCATTTTCAGATTGTCACGGAACACAGGATTCAGAATCCATCCCATCATTCCCCCCACCACTGCCTGGGTGTGCCAGACACGGAGCTCTGTCAGCGAGGCGATCACTTCGTGTTGCTCCTGCCTGGAAATGACATGCAGGTCTTTTAACAACTGTAGACGTGCACTTTACAGCATCAGGTTCACCATAGCTAACAGTCTTCTGGGGTCTGTATTTGTGAGCCTGGGTTGAAAGACGCAGTTTGTCTGAATGCATTATTTGATCCTTTCTTCTTCAGCTGATGAAAGTAGGGCTGCAGAAAATATATTTCCCATTACATGCAGTTGTTGCTGACATTTGCAGAACATCATTTTGGTTTCTTTCTGCCATGTTTCATAAGCACTTTCTAAACACAATTTACCTCTAAAATCCACATTTTTTTTAAAACAAAGTGTCAAAATTCTTGTTTTTCTTTTTTTGTGTGATTGTTTTGTTATGTTTGTTTTGTTATGTTTTGCTTTGTTTTAACCACACTTGCATGGATTGGCAGCTACAGTTCTAAATGCAATTTTATGCATGTGTATGATAGCCACGAGAATTTTTTTTTAAAATGATGAAATGAGAAAATTTAAATAGAAACAAACTATGTTGTTGAAAGTTCATTACAACTCATGGTTTCTTGTTTGTTATTTTTTGTCTTTTCATTGTATTTCAGGTCCAGTACTGTGTCATGATAAACATCAATTGACAAACACAGGCAAATATCAACAAATGTTTATCACGACACATTATTGGACCTGAAATACAATGGCATCAAAGACATTTCTGGGCCTGACATAAACAATGCCAGAAGAAAAGACAAAAAACAACAACAAACAAACAAGAAACCATGAGTTGTAATGAACTTTCAACAACATAGTTGCAACTTAGTCCTGAATGTTCTACAAATTAGTTTCAACTTACACACTCACATTCGCAAAACACTGAATGCATATCTGAGAGCATAAAAATTGTTTCTGCATACATGGTAATTACGAGAACAAAATCGTAGACTTTCATCTTCTTGAAGAGCCTGGAGCCAAAATCTTGTTTATGTAAAATGTCACTTGAAACAGGTAGGTGCACAATCTAGTTTTCTACGTACCTTCCAGACTCTTAGTACTTTTGCTAAAAAAAAAGTATGATTTTCTTGTTCGGGCTGTTCTGCATTTGTACTGCATCATAGAGGATGATGGTTACAATAAAATGAAAAAGACAAGACAGACAGAAAATAGTGAAATACAGACAAACAAATAAACACAGGCAACACTTGGTTTTACTGTCAAAATCTAGAAATATTATGGACACATACATGTATATAAATAGATAGATATAAATATAGGTAGATAGATACATATATAGATAGATATAGAAAAAAGGTATACAGATATATATATATATATATATATATATATATATATACAACAAACTAATAAATTCCAAGGATAAGTACCGAGCACCGTTCCAGCAACTTACAGAGCAGCTTGGTGTTGCAATGACTGCAAGAAATATTGAATTATAAACAAAGCTTGCTCTTATGTCTTAGATTGAAGAAATAGGGGGAGATACGCATTCATACCTGCAGTGGCAGATGATTCTGCCTAACTAACAGTATGTGCTTGAGTGGGTGGATGGGGAAAAAATAAAATAAATGCTTCTCAAAATGAGCCTTCAGCAAGCTTTTGAGAAGCATTTATTTTATTTTTTCCCCATCCACCCACTCAAGCACATACTGTTAGTTAGGCAGAATCATCTGCCACTGCAGGTATGAATGCGTATCTCCCCCTATTTCTTCAATCTAAGACATAAGAGCAAGCTTTGTTTATAATTCAATATTTCTTGCAGTCATTGCAACACCAAGCTGCTCTGTAAGTTGCTGGAACGGTGCTCGGTACTTATCCTTGGAATTTATTAGTTTGTTGTATTTTAGTCCCTTGCGGATTCATTCCAAGAACTAGCCCTCAGCACTTGTGTCTTAGAGGTTATCGTTTTATATTTTCTACTTTTCACAAGAAAATGTAGCTTGTTTTGCTCTTTTATGATTTTCTTTTGCTTCTTAGATGGCACCTTTGGTTGGTTTTTTGAAAACTCAACAAACATACTACGGTATTGCACACCAGCTTTTTCTGGGATTGCATTCTTCTTAAAACTGAAAAGGCAGAGGAGTCAAATTACCACTTTCCGCGATCACTGAGGAGAAACCACCAAGTTTCGAAATATCGGTATATGACCAGGAGTTATATGTTAGTGAGTTTCCCTCCCTATTGGAGGATGTCTCTCTCCCCCTTGGAGAATATAAGCTTGCTGAAGGCTCATTTTGAGAAGCATTTATTTTATTTTTTCCCCATCCACCCACTCAAGCACATACTGTTAGTTAGGCAGAATCATCTGCCACTGCAGGTATGAATGCGTATCTCCCCCTATTTCTTCAATCTAAGACATAAGAGCAAGCTTTGTTTATAATTCTAATATATATATATATATATATATATATATTAGTTTGTTGTATTTAGTCCCTTGCGGATTCATTCCAAGAACTGGCCCTCAGCACTTGTGTCTTAGAGGATATACAGATTCATTCCAAGAACTGGCCCTCAGCACTTGTGTCTTAGAGGATATCTTTTTATTTTTCTACTTTTCACAAGAAAATGTAGCTTGTTTTGCTCTTTCATGATTTTCTTTTGCTTCTTAGATGGCACCTTTGGTTGGTTTTTTGAAAACTCAACAAACATACTACGGTATTGCACACCAGCCTTTTGTGGGATTGCATTCTTCTTAAAACTGAAAAGGCAGAGGAGTCAAATTACCACTTTCCGCGGTCACTGAGGAGAAACCACCAAGTTTCGAAATATCGGTATATGACCAGGAGTTATATGTTAGTGAGTTTCCCTCCCTATTGGAGGATGTCTCTCCCCCTTGGAGAATATAAGCTTGCTGAAGGCTCATTTTGAGAAGCATTTATTTTATTTTTTCCCCATTCACCCACTCAAGCACATACTGTTAGTTAGGCAGAATCATCTGCCACTGCAGGTATGAATGTGTATCTCCCCCTATTTCTTCAATCAAAGACATAAGAGCAAGCTTTGTTTATAATTCAATATATATATATTATTATTATATATATATATATATATATATAGATGGATAAATATTGATATATGTACATAGATAGATGTAGATAGATACTGATATATATATAGATATAATTAGATCGATAGATATTGATATATAGGTACATAGATATAGATAGATGGACAGATATACAGAATATTTTATTCATATAATGCAGTCTCAAACCAAAATGATGGCCAATCATAGCGCTTTTGTAACTGTTCTCCTCCTCATCAATAATCATAAGACAATTAAAAAAAACAAAATAGTGCAAAGTCAGCATTTCTTCATGACTGCAAACAGTGCCACAGCTTTTTCCCAGAAAGATTTATCATTCAAAATAAAGCGAAATATGAGAAATGCAATGCTGAAAGGAGTATACAAACAGTCACCACTCCAGTTCAAATTCATCACCGTCCTCCACCAAAGAAAGAAATTTTTAAAAATAAAGGGGGGGGGGGGGGGGGGGGGGGGGGGGGGAGGCATACAAATGGAACGGAAGGTGAACAGAGGGCTGAAGGAGGGGGTCGTAACATATTTGTGTTAGAGTCACGTCCCTTGGTAATTAAAGATCTGCATCCAACTTTGATTGGTCAAGCTGCTTGATGACAACAATGTCAACGATATTTGTTTGGAATTAAACGTCCACACAATATTATACAGTTTGTCATTCAAATTATATTGAATGGATGAACTTTCAACAGGGTCACATACTCAGCGTCTCTCATGATCCACTGCTGGACGACGGCCTGCGCCACAGGCTGCTCCACAAACAACAGCCGCATCACAAAATGCCGACCCAGCTCTGGAAGATTCCTGTAAACCACACAGACACCACTGCCTATTGAATTTCAGATTCATCAACTAGGTGTCACTGCGTGTGGACCAGTACATATACACTACACCGCATCCGCTAAGCTTTGAGACCACGCTGCGCATGATTTAAAGGTGATGAACAAATGAATTAATGACTCAGATGAGAATTTTTTAAGAAGAGGGCCTTGTGGCTACGACTTAGCAGATGTCTGACCTATGCATTAGCCCAACGCGCTGTCAGACCTTGAGTACCTACCTAACATTGGCTGTGCAATAATTATGATTGCATGTGTGTGTGGTGAGTGTACATGTGTGTGTGTGGGCGTGTGGACATGGGCCCATAAGTGTGTATGTGGTGCGCAAGCACATGTGTGTGCATGTATGATGTGTGTTTATGCGTGCATGTGTGTATTCCTGTGCATGTGTGTGTATGTGTGCACATGCCTGTTGACTAACAGATACGTGTAATAATTTTCATCATGCAGTGAAACAATATCACATGTCTGTATTTACTGCTTGCACTCCACACCTGTTAATACTATAGCAACCCTGGCCTTTACATTAAAGGTACAAGGACCAAAACAGGTATACTGCATATCTGTCAACCTTCTACAGTCAAAATTTGGACTAGCAGAGAGTACAGCAAAGGTCTGACTTTGAAATGGAAGCATTGTTGAACACATGAAACGAGAGATAACGAATATTCTCCAACATTCTGGATGGAAGTAGAACAGTTTATAAAAGAAAAATGCAGTAACTGTCATCAATTGTCATACGTCGCATTCAGCTACTTCTCTTTAATGTGGTAGATAACATTAAAACTGATGAGATAATTGACCTCATAATCCTACTAGAAAAAGTTTTCTTATAAAAGTCAAGAATACAAAAAATATAACCTAACCTACTATGGTAGTGTTGCTTATAGCCCACATCAGGGCTGTCACCATATTGAAGTCAACTCACAAGTCATTTTTTTTCTTAATTTTTAAAAACTCATTCACACAACTCTCTGAAATACACCTTCTAAAAACACACCAGAAATTTTATTGCGTTTTTGAAAGAAACAGATTTTAGATATGACACTGAAAAATATTCACTTTCCTTGGAGATGAAATATGCAGATATGAAAAGAGATATATCCTTATCGAGGCTTTATAGGTACCTAAAAAGAAGTATGTCAATAGCAGTAACAATGACAATATTACTTCAATATGAAAGTGGCAACAAACTTGATGATACAGAGTGCTGCATCACGCCTTTTATGATGTGTCATATTCACAGTTCATTATTAGAAGCTCTGACAAAATGAAATTCATCCACTTACCCATCTCACCGCAATACAGTGGCACATAAAACAAGATAAACTGTTGAATTCTATGCAAAAGTCAAGAACACAATGAATCTGTATCAACATGAACATTAACAACTGACAGATGATAAGTGATGTATGTTGCCCCTCATGTATCTTTATATGGGAGGGGGGGAGGTCTTCTATTTTAACAAGAATTACTCACTTCTTCCTAAATTCTTTAATTATTGATTTATTTATTTTTTTTTTTTTCCTTTTTTTTTTCACTTACTTTATAATCACAATTATTATCCTTTTATTATTCATTTTCTTTATCCTTTTTTGTGTGATAATGTACAATTGTTTCTTTTCTCGCTGAAAGCAAAACACCCCTTGTTAATCAGAACTCCCCTTGGATGTAAGTGTGCATAAATATATTTGCTTATATGTTTATGTGTGTATATACTACACAGGCACATATGTTTACACACCTCAGATAAGATAAGATAAGATAAGATAATGTTGCTTATAGCCCAGCCGACCGCAAAGGGCCACATCAGGGCTGTCACCACATTAAAATCAACTCACCAGTCATATAAAAAATAAAATAAAATAAAAAAACCAACTTTGACACATCTCGTTAAATGACATCGTCTACAAACGCACCAGAAACTTTGTTAAAAATCTTTCTGCCGTAAAATCTTAAATCAGATGAAAAATTTAATCTCTCTCAAAAACTCAAGGATCACGTCAGGCGGGACATCCCTGAACAGGATCTTCATGGACTCCGCTGTAAAATGTTTGTGTCTCACATCGTGCAAGTCCCAACACTCTAAAAGAACATGTTTCATTGTGAGTGGCGCATGACATGGAATGCACCACGGAGCTTCTTCACTCTTTAAAAGGTAAGAATGGTAAAATACGAATGGCCGGTGTGCAGCCGGCACAGAACCGTTTCCTCTTTACGACCACCCGACGTAGATGGGAGGAAGTCCTTAAGGTCTGGACGGATCTGAAAGAGTTTGTTATTCGTCTGTGTGTTCCAATCCTCCTGCCAGAGTCTCTCACATAATCGTTAATTTTGGGTTTCACATCTGAGCAGGGGATATAAGTGTTGGACAGTTTCTCTCTTGTGGCGTTCTTGGCTAAACGATCAACCATTTCGTTCCCGCCGATGCCAACATGGCCAGGAACCCAAGCAAGAGTAATGTTGTAACCGTCCGCCTTCAACTTGCTAAAAAGTTCAAAAAAAAGTAAAAGTTCTGGATGCTGAAGGTTGCGGCCAGCTATGGCCTCCAAAGCTGACAGCGAATCCGACAGAACCAGAAAGTCCCTCTTCGAAGAATGTGAGATTATCTTCAAAGCCAGTACTAGAGCAGTAAGTTCAGCAGAATAGACAGAAGCATCTGAATGTATATGTTCCAACAGTATCTGAGAAGGAGCCCCAGGGCAGTAGGCTGCACAGGCCACTCCATCCTCAGACTTGGAACCGTCAGTGAAAACTTTTTGATAGGATGGGAATTTGGAACAGAGCTCAGCATACAAAGCCTTGTACGCCAGAAAGCTGGTAGACTCTTTGCGAAAAGCTGCAAGATCGAAACGAATCTCTGGTGTGAAAAAGGTCCATGGAGGTTGATCCGGAAACTTGGAAAAATCGGAAACTACTCCCGGGTCTATACCTGCATTCCGCACGTGAGGCTGCATACGAAGACCAAACGCGGAATAACATTTCAGGTTGTTTTCAAACTTACTTTGGAACGGGGGGTCAAAGACACAGTCATAGGCAGGGTTTTCTGGTTCTGAGAACAGTCGGATATAATAATTCAAAGACAGTTTCAGTCTGCGGTTGGACAGTGAAGGCTCACCTGCCTCTGCGTACAGGCTGTACACAGGGTGGTGCGGAACGCTCCAAGACAGAGACGAACCCCTTGATGGTGGATAGGGTCCAAGAGTTTGAGGTAAGATGATCTTGCGGAGCCGTAGACAGCACAAACCGTAGTCCAGTTTGGAACGGACCAGGCTCTGTAGAGGTGCAACAAAGTTTTCTTATCAGCGCCCCAGTCGGTGTGTGCTACGACCCGCAGAATATTCAGTGCCTTTTGGCAAGCAGTTTGAGGTTTTTAATATGGCTGAGAAAATTAAGTTTTTGGTCAAAAATGACTCCCAGAAATTGGCCTCTTTAACAGCTGGGATGGGAGATTTCCCTACTTGAAGTTCAGGATCTGGGAAAAACTGACGGAAATTATGGAAGTGAATACACTGCGTCTTGTTGGAGAAAAGGTGAAACCGTTTTCATCCGCCCACCGATGGATTTTATCTACGCAAAGCTGGAGCCTGCGCTGGACACTCGGGTACAGGCTCCAGTTGCGTAGACAGCGAAATCATCCACAAACAATGAGCAGTCTGAACCCTGCTGAACTGATTTCACAATGTTGTTGATCTTTATGCTAAAGAGGGCAGGAGACAGTATGCTCCCCTGTGGAACACCCAACTCCTGCTCGTGAACATCAGAGAGAGTGGTGCCAACCCGGACCTGAAAACTGTCGTTCTGCCAAAAAATTTTGAATAAAAAGCGAAGATGACCTCGAAAACCCAGAACATGGAGATCATGAAGTATCCCCGACTTCCAGGTAGTATCGTAGGCCTTCTCCAAGTCGAAAAAATTGCCACAGCATGCTGTTTGTTCAGAAAGGCATTCCGAAGTGTAGATTCCAGACGAATCAAATGGTCAACTGTAGACCGATGTTTACGGAAACCACACTGTTCTTTTCGCCAAAAAGCCATGGGTTTTCGAGTTTCCACATGAGCCTAGCATTGACCATTTTCTCCATCAGTTTACAGGCACAGCTGGTCAAAGCTATGGGACGGTATTTGAAGGTTAGAAAAAATCTTTTCCAGGTTTGGGATGGGAATAATGAGGGCTTTCCGCCAAGAGGTGGAAAAAAACCTGTAGTCCACACATGTTTGTAGACCTGTAGCAGTGTGTTCAGACCTTCTAGCGGAAGATGTTTCAACAGCTGATAATGGATTTCATCTATACCTGGAGAGGAATCGCTGCAAGAAAGTAAGGCAGATTCAGCTCGTTTAACGTGAAAAGAAGATTGTAGTCTTCCATGTTATCGACGAAAAGTTGCAGGGTGATTTTCTTTTAGGGCTTTGTTTTTGACAAAAGTGGCTGATTTATTAGAAGATGAGGAATTCTTTTCAATGGTTGAAGCAAGCAGATTAGCAACTGCTTTCTTCTCTGTTATTAAAGAATCCGAAAACTTGAGATGGTTCACATGGACAGGTGTTCTTCCTTTGATTTCTTAATGATGTTCCACACTTTTTTCTTAGAAGTTTTTGATGTCAGCCTGGGGCAGAAGCTTCTCCAGGACCGACGTTTACTGATTTTAAAAGTGTGTCTTGATTTAGCACAGAGTTTCTGATGGCTCGAGCGTTGGGACCCGAAGGTCGTTGGTATACCTGACGCTGAGCCCGTTTTCTAACTTTAGAAATTTGTTGGCATTCTGAATCGAACCAGGTGTTTTGGCATTTGAAGTTTATCGGGAAAACACTGGAATACAGGCTTTAGCACATTTGATTATAGTGTTAGTCAGTGATTCTGCTGGTCCGGACTCTGAAGAAAATCAGTGTCCTGGAACTCCTGGGAAAAAGTGGCTGCAAATAGATCCCAGTTTGCTTTCTTATAATTGAGATGCTGAGAGACAGAGACATGTTCATTAATACAGGTTGTAGAAGGACAGGGAAATGGTCACTTCCGTGCAGATCGTCATGGACAGACCACTCATAGTCCAGGACCAGCGAGGGTCACAAACCGACAAATCTAAACACGAAAGTGAACCTGTGGAAGAGTGGAGGTAAGTGCTGATCCGTCGTTCAACAACACAAATCCAAGTCTGAAAGGACATCCTCAATAGCAGACCTCTGGATGACGTACCGGCACTACCCCAAAGAGGATTGTGACCGTTAAAGTCACCCAACAGCAAAAAAGGTCGAGGAAGTTCTCCTATCAGACTGACAAGGTCCTGACGACAAACCGGGACAGAAGGTGGGAGATAAAGGGAACAGATTGTCACAGTCTTGTGGAGAGTGACTCTCGCAGCTACAGCCTGAAGGGAGGTAGACAGAGCAACAGGACTATACAACAAAGTTTTATGTAGGAGAAGGGCAACACCGCCCGACAGTCCCAACGTGGATGGTTGTGCAGGTTTTGAAAGAATATTAAAGCCAGAAAGAGTAAAGGTCTTCTGGCTTTGAATTTGAGTTTCTTGAAGAGCCACGACGGAAGGTTTTATAGATTGACACAGAAGCTGCAGCTCCTCGAAGTTGGAATTTAGACCACGGATATTCCAATGGAATATAGTACTATCCATGGTGCAGAGGCGAAAAGGAGAGAGATCAGGTCATCTCCTCCTCAACGTCTGCTTCCAATGGAGTGAATTTATTTTGTAGTTTCACTGACTGTGTTCTTCAGACCTGCTGGCGGACTTGCCAACAGGTGAAGAAGGTCTGGATTTGGGAGATGGTGGAGGTTTCTTCCTCATCTCCACCATCTCCACACTGGGTTGTTGAACTCCCTTGCCCGCACGGGCACTGGACTGAGGAGTTCGAGGTGGGTGCTGGCTTTTTAATCTGCCCAGCAGCAATGTTGTAGACTGGACTGGGGCGATGGGTTGCCACGGGACATTTTCTCCGGGGCATTGATTGTGGGTTGGAAGTGGTGGACCATACCTACAGCAATGCTAGATCTTATTGAATGTCTTCGAAACAGAATTCATCAGTCTGGGCAGATGATCTAAGGAAACATGGGAATTTTCTTCGTCACTGGCAAACTGTCGGCGTCGATCCACAACCTGTTTCGGCTTCAAAAAATGTTTTCCGTTTTGACACGTTGGATAGCAGATTCTTGAATCCAAAGAGAAGCTTCGGAAGAGGGATGGGCACGGATGTCCACCGCCGTTTGCACAATGTGCCCGATCTTGCCGCCCTCAGGTTCCTTGCAGCAAATACCACACACTCCTGCCCAAACAGCGGTCCTGACATGGCCAAACCTCTGGCACCTAAACACCTCAACGGGACGGCACATACAGCTGAACACGAACACTCAGGTGCCGACTTTGATGACCGAGGCGCACAGGTTGCAGAATGTCAGAAAGAGGGTGTTGGTGGCCACTCTTTCTGCACCCTTCTTTACTGTCACCCTGCGCACCTCCGTCACAACCCTGGACGCCAGCTCCGATTTGATCTCTGCCTCTGTGACACCAATAAATCCCGGCAGCGAATCACGCCTTTCGATGAATTTAACTGTTTGTGGGAGTTACCTTGATCTCCCTGTCCACAAGTTTCGTTGCCTTCAGCAGCTGTTCAGACTGTTTTTTTTGTTCGACATTGAATGAGGAATGAGCCATTTCGCAATCTTTTGATGGATTGGAGGTCACCTGCTAAACCCTGAAAGCCCTTCTGGATAGCAAAAGGGCTCAGAGCTGAAAGGGGTCTTTCCTGCTCCGTCCCTTCCATCACGAGCCAGGAAGCCCAGAATCCTGTCCTTTGTCGCACCTCAGCATCTGAATCACGGTCACCTTCGAAATCCCCTGAAACAGGGGATGCTGCCTTCCTCTTCCTTTTGGGGGGATATTTTTTAAAGAAGTCATATTTAGTTTATTGTAATTCATCCCTCCCTTACCCACCCACCTTGGAGTCCAACTAAGGGGCCAGGGCCAAGAAACCAATGTCTTGACCCCTTCCAGGCTTCGGGAGAGATATACGACAAACAGAAAACCACCAACCCTATCCCCCCTGATCATGCTCAACTCCCGGGACAGAGAGCTGAGCACTGCAGAGGTTCACATGGCCAGCAGGGGACTGCCTGTCTTGACCCAGCCCCAAGAAGGGGAGCCGATTAGTACACCCGGGCCAAAGTGTACTCCCTGTCTAGGAGAGGTCCGAGCCAAAGTGATGTGTTGAGAGCGTGGCTCTCTCAACCACCAGGATCTCATTCCCCTCCGACACAGGTCGCACCGCACGGCAAACGCGGCGGATCTTAAGGAGACCACAGAGAGAAAAGGAGTGTGTAAAAGAAGACTTGAAGGGAGACGAAGATAGAAAAGGCCAAATAAGGAAGGCAGAAAACAAGAAAAGGAGAAAGGCGGGTTACTCTTAGTCAGGATCCTCACCCTTAGCCTATCTGACATGGGAAGCCCTACCAGGGGCATCAACTTCTTACCACGTTTCGCGTAGGCCATACAGCATCTTCACCTCTCAGGCCGACAAGCAGTGTGAAAAAACCCAGCCTATCTCCCAAGTATTGATGCCCCCGCCAGCAAAGCCTAAGGGATCACTGGACCGCGCAAGCCCTCCGATCACGACAAGGTCGCAACCCCCGGAGGGACACACCTCAGATGGATACATGTAAATTGGTTTGTGCAGGTGTGTAGGCGTGTGTGTGCACAAGTGTGCATGTATGTTTAAATGTTAATGTGTACACATGCACAGAAGTAACATTGTTACAGCTATTTTGTACCCGGTTTGGAGTTTCAGATGCTGTAAAACATTTCTTTGGAAGAAAAGAACTTTTTTTTCTTTGTAAGGAAGAAAAGTCACAGTAGAAAATACAGGCCTACCTTTGGAAGACACCTGCACTTGCTTGCATACACCACATGCTCCAAAAATTCCATTACACTACAGTGACAATGTGTCACACATGGCAAGAGCAGAGAACCCTGAGAAGTGTCTGGTCAGTACAGTCAGAAGTGCCTGACTGAGATAGAGTGGAGTGGGGGAAGAGAGGGAAGTCCCATTGTCTTGCATTACTTTTGCAGAAAGTATACCAGTGCCGTTAAATCGTGACTGTACACTTGAACATCACCGGACAGGAAGATGCACACACAACATTCACAACAAACAACACTTGTATGACAAAGCGTCAATCAACTCCTGAAAGATTCCTGCACACAACACCACAAAAAGCACTTGTATCACATTCTGTCTGCCCGGCCTGGGGAGGCCCCAACACACACACACACACACACACACACACACACACACACACACACACACACACACACATCATTTACCAAATGCATACAGACACTTACTCACAGTCATATACATGGATGCCAATTGTACACAAACACATGCCAGCAGTTTTGTTTCTATTGGCTATAATTAGTACAAACAACTCTGGCTGAAATAATGTGACCATGGAGCTGTAATACCTCACCACTGGAACATACCTAAAGACAGCCAGACAAGTGGCAGGGTGGTTGTATAGTTTGTCCAGAATGCTGGATCCCAAGGAGCGCAGGTAGCCATGGAGATCTTTACAATGCAGGCGTCGAGATGGGCCTCCTGATGCCATTCCTCCGTTCTCAACCACCACAGCACGAGCCCAGCCTCTTGGCAGCTCTCTGGAATCTGCTTCGCACAAGGTCTTTCCTGTAAATGGACAAATTCATCAATAGATTTTTTTGTCTACATCCAAGATCTTCTTGGCAGTTTACCCCTAGGTACTCTTCTACTTGAAGTCTGGAAAAGAAACATTCTCAAGTCTGCATGTAGCCATGCATATGCTAGTTGCTTCACCTTCTTCAACCAGAAGAGCAGTTAGGTTAAAAGATTAAAGTCCCATGAATAGCCTTACGGCTGTAGGGGTAGTGAACTACTAGAAGTTCCCCATGTCTGAGGCATGGCATGATAGAAGGCAGGTCCCATCCCTCCTTTCTGCTGCTTTTACCCTTCCCTGACCTGAATCAGTTATATACCATGTATTGCTGGGTGGACAGAGGGGGTTTTCAAGCATACCACAAAAAAAACCCACAAAAATCTCATGATGTAGCATGAGCAGTGGCTGAGGGCAGGGTGTTCCATCTTGGATGTTCCTGGGGAAGAATTTTTGCAGTAGTCAGTGGTGACAGGAAATGTGATGGTACAGCTCGTTGTAATGGCTTCTTCTTCTTCCACTGAAGGGCAGAGATTTTAGGTCTTTGCACCTCACACACGCCATGAGAGAAGGCCACTGCAGGCATTAATGTATTCCTGTGTCTGTCCAGGACATACCTGGCTGCTCAAGGAGGACACACAATCAATGTCAGGGGTGTGCCCATGAACAGTGTAGTCCGCATTCCGCAGATTCATTGCCCACATTAAATAGTAGGTGGAGGAATAAAATTGGCTGACAGTATGAAGATTCTATTTCCCTTTTCTTCACTTTCATTTAATAAATCCATCAAGTTCATCAAATTTGTTGTCAATTGGTTCAATTGTTGAGCATGTGCGCTAATGACAATAATCAAACTCAGAATTCTGGGTCAGGATTTTTTTTTTAAAGAAAATTAAAAAACAAAAATGAAAAAAGAAAAAGAAGGAAAAAAAGAAAGAAAGTTGACCAATACCACATTATTCTTCTGTGATTTTAGATCCCTCCTCCCTTTCCTTTTGGTATGATCCTGCTGCGGTGAAGGAATTTCCAAAACAAGCACAAATGCCTTTCGTTCCAATGGGGACTCAGCTGAGCAAGTGACTGACCAATGTCATCGTGCCAGGCAGCCACAGGTTCATCCTGGCCCTCACCATTGCCAGACTCTGAGTGGTCTTTAAAGCCAATATTACCTAACCTCCGGCTGGAATGGTTAAATACTAGATCATGGAATGGAGTAAACCTCTCGGTTTATTACCCCATGATGGAAGACGGTCCACTGAAATTCGAACTGCGCTTCTTTCCGTCTGGATCTGATCTGGCTGCATACATCGCTGAACCAACTTGATAATATTGCAACGGAAAACAGGGGAGTGCAAAGCACACACACACACACACACACACACACAAAATTCTTTTATGGATTAGCTAGTTGTGAAGCTGCCGGATCACTACTACTTTTCGCTTTGCACATACAGGCAAGCCTGTATATTACCCCGCCCTGACCTTACAGAAGGTAGTGCCGAGCCCCCCGCCCCCCCCCCCCCCCCCCCCCACCTCCAAAAAAAAGGACCCCACCCCCACCCTTTCCCCACCTACCTAACTAATGTACAGCAGGGGTTTAGTGGAGGGCTGCAGAAACTGCCCACCGCTGCTGTGAATGCGGCGACAGTACTGGACTATTGTTTCTTCCAGGTGGTTCCAGGCTGGTAGTCTTAACTCAGCTTAGGCAATTAAGGTTTACGACACTAATTTAGTAGTAACCTGCACATCAATTGTTTGTGCACATCTCTTCGTGATGTTTTCGTAATTTGCAGAAAACAATGCCATCTTACCTGCTGCTGTTCAAGATGCAACCCGCGGCATCTTCCGTCTGCTTTTATTTTCTTCCGATTCCGGAAGTACAGTATAGTTATTTCCCATTAATGAAGTCGGCGTGAGCACTCACACATTCCACCATCTAAATCTGGACCCTGGCGTATTTTTTCATCAGTGAATGTTGTACCTCTCTCTCTCTCTCTCCTCCTCTCTCTCTCTCTCTCTCTCTCTCTCTCTCCTCTCTCTCTCTGCTCATTTTACATTGTTGACCCTACTCAGGGCAGGACTGGATGTAAAAAAGCACATCAGTGCTTATCTATTATCCTCGTAAATAAATAATTTTGTCTTGTCTTGTCCTCTCTCTCTCTCTCTCTCTCTCCTCTCTCTCTCTCTCTCTCTCTCTCTCTCTCTCTCTCTCTCTCTCTCTCTCTCTCTCTCGTGTGTGCTATATGTATATATACACTCGTGTGGAAAGTGCAGAGTTTGAACTATATGCATCTGGCGAACTGTGTAATTCCGAATCTGCCGACTATCTGATAAACTGAGAAGAAAAAGTGGTTGCGAACTACATTATTAGCATTTCTGAAGAAAGAGAGACTTTATATCATAGTTTTATTTGTACCTGAATGGTGTGTGAGCATGCTCAGAAAACCTGTGGTGTAGATAAAGCTTCGGTGACACTTCTTCGGTGACACTTGCCACAAGCGTGTTACGTAACTTCGTGAATTTAACTTTTGTCCCTTTTCATATTCATTATCCTTTTTCATTGTGCATTGTTGGATTTGGTGTGTAAGTGTGTTGTATCACACTTATTTGTAGTTTTCACTTGCGTGTTTCTCATATTCCTTATCCTTTTGAATTGAAGATAGTTGTTGTGTGTATACCATACGACACATTGAGTTTGTATTCAAGTGTATCCTTGCTATATTTGTTTTAGTTGCTATATTTGTTTTAGGTTGACACAAATGGTGCAATCATCTTCAAAATGGCCACAGGAAGACGGACTACGTATTGGACATCTTAATATAAACCATATACAAAACAAGTTACAGGAGGTACCCACTATATTGTACAATCAAGACAAACCCTTTCATATATTTGGCTTCACTGAATCAAGACTTTCAGATATTGTCCCTGATGCCACTGTCTTAATCTCTGGCTACAATATTGTACGCAGAGATCCCACCGAATCCAAATCTACAGGCATATTACTTTACGTTCATGAAACATTAAATGCCCAACGTTTGTATGATCTTGAAGGTTTTGGAATTGAAGCAGTTTGGTTAGTAATCAAGTTGAAGAGAACAAAACCGATCAAAATAGGATTTGTATATCGAAACCCAGCGGAAAATGCTGGTTGGATGGACAAGTTTACGGCTATGATGGATGCAGCATCGCTTGATGCCACAGAATTAATACTCTTAGGTGATTTCAACATTGATCTATTGAAGTGCCAAACATCATGGTCAGATAGGACTACCTCATACAACCTATCCCAAATTATAGACATCCCAACCAGAGTAACATTCACTAGCAAAACATTAATTGACCACATCTATCTTTCTGAACCACAAAACGTCATTGAGAAATGTGTGCCTTTGAATGGATGCAGCGACCACTTTCCAGTATGCATAACGTGGAAAAGAAGTGGAATCAAAATTCCTAAAACTGGCCACAAACATATCACTTACAGATCTTTTGGACACTTCCAAGAAGATACCTTTCTCACTGACCTCATGAATTCCCCCCTTATAAATGTTTATAATTACACTGATCCAGAGAAAGCGCTTGAGTACTGGCTACACACGTTTAATTCTGTTTATGACAAGCATGCGCCATTCAAAACGCGTCGAGTTAAACATAGTGCACAACCAAAGTGGATGACTGATGAAATACAAGCTGCTTGTTTCTTACGCGACGATCTGCTTGAAGCAGAAGGGAAGTCGGATGGATTTAAAAGGCAACGTAATAAAGTCAATTCACTCAAACGGACAGCAAAAATGAATTTTTTTCGTGAACTTGTAGCCAACAAAAAAAATTCGAAGTCCATATGGCAAGCAATAAATGAACTTACAAATAAAACTTCACAGTCAAAGACAAGTCCCATTACCAGCATAACACCAAATGAACTCAACCAACACTTTACAACAGTTGCAGAACACGTTGTCAAAGAAAAGAATACTGACTCAAATGAATTACAAAAATTAAAAACTTTTTGCAATGCTATGAACATTCGTCCAGCAACACCAGTTCCACCTATGACAGTTAGTGAAGTTTGCCAAGCTTTATGCCAATTAAAGCAGACAGGAAGCCGCGGACTTGACGGGATTGATGGAAAAATACTGAAACTATCAGCACCTGTTATATGTGAAACTCTTACCTACATTTACAATTTTATGCATTGATAAATGTCACTTTCCCGCTCAGTTCAAAGTTGCAAAAGTTATACCCATTTTCAAATCTGGAGACAAATCTGAACCTTCGAACTACAGACCTATATCCATTTTGCCAGTTCTGTCCAAGCCCTTGGAAAAACACATAAATAAGCATCTTTGCCACCATTTTAACTCCTCCAACCTACTAAATAAAAATCAATCGGGATTCAGGAAAAATCATTCTTGTCATACAGCGCTTACAAACCTAGTAGATCAATGGCTAGCCAGTGTTAATGAGAATAAATATTGTGGCGCACTGTTTGTTGATTTTGCAAAGGCTTTTGATGTCATTGACCACAAATTGTTATTTCAGGAAGCTTTTATCATATGGTATAACAGGAAATACCTTCCAACTGATAACATCATTCCAGAAGACCGTCAACAAATCGTTTGTGTCAACAACAATTTATCAGAGAAGTTACCTATCCAACATGGCGTACCCCAGGGTTCTGTGTTAGGTCCTTTGCTGTTCTCAGTTTATATAAATGATCTCCCTCTTTATATTGAGGATTCATGTGAACTCTTTGTGATGATACCACTGTCCATACAAGTAGCCCCAGCTTGGAAACTGTTTCACTTCATTACAGAAGAATGCTAATATCTTAAGTAATTGGGGCAATGTAATCACATGTCACTGAATCCTAACAAAACAAAACTAATGCTGATAACAACAAGGCAGAGAAGACAAAACATAACCACACAGCCCCCATCTGTTTTTATTAATAATCAGGAAATTGAAGTGGTGGATAGCCATCGAGTTCTAGGTGTATATGTTGATAATAATCTTTCTTGGTCTCATCACCTTCGCAGTTTATGTAAATCAATATCCAGACAAACATATCAGCTGTGCAAGATTAAGCATTTCTTAAACCTTCATGCGAGGAAATTGTTCCTACACGCACATATTCTCTCTTCAATCAATTATTGTTCAACACTATTTGATTCCGCTAGTGCTAATGCCATGAAACCTCTTAAGAGTGTCTACAAAAGAGCACTTAAAGCAGTTCTATTAAAATCATCTAGTCTTAGTGAAGGGGATTAACTAAAGCGGGGCTCTTCCGTTACAAGAAATGTTTGCTGTCAACAAATGTCAGCTAATGCAAAAAATTGCATCGGGTTTAGCACCACAAACTCTTCAGTCCAAATTTAGCATAAACCCTAGGGATTCAACCAAATTCCAGGTTCCCACACCTAGAATAGATCTATTTAAATCAAGCTTATCTTACTCAGGTAGCGTGGTTTGGAATTCACTTCCACTACATTTCCGATGTACTCATATTACAGAATCCTTCAGGGAAAAACTAATCACACATTTCACAGCAGACCATTGCTATTAGAACAAAATACATATACCAGGGCACACCCTCTGTTTTGCTGCATATTAAACTGATACGCGTTTCCTTTCCACTGATGTTTTTAAAAAACAGATAATGATAAATGAGAGATATGGTTACTATTGGTTATATTAATGATTGAAATCATATTATGATGAATGACTATTGTGGTCACTGGTTTTATTGGTGCATTGTCACGAATAGATTGATGTCTTAATACTTTTATTTCTTTGAGCACTGTAACTGCAAGGTGATAAATGTGTGTCCGGATTACTGTTGATCATATTGATGTATTGCTCTTTATTCAAATTTATAGTAATGTTTAGCATGTGATATTTTGGATAGAAAAATGGAATTATAATCTCTCTCTCTCTCTCTCTCTCTCATCTTCTCTCTCTCACTCTCTCTCTCTCTCTCTCTCTCCCCTCTCTCTCTCTCTCTCTCTTCGTTCACTACGGCTGCGTTTCGATGGATTGTCGCTTTAATTAATAATTATAAATTTGGGTTGTGTATGAATGGTAAAGAAGAAAACAAAAAAGATGGGGGAAGGTAAATAATAATGGCATCTCTCTCTGTCTCTCTCTCTCTCCCTCTCTCTCTCTCTCTCTCTCTCTCTCTCACACACACACACACACACACACACACACACACACACACACACACACACACACAACACACACACACGCACACACACACACACACACACACACACACACACACACACACACACACACACGCACGCACTACACACACACACACACACACACACACACACACACACACACACACACACACACACACACACACACACACACACACACACACACACACACACATACACGCACGCATCATGAAAAATAAATGTTATAATTATTGATGCTAGGAATTTATTGCTGCTTACTGATAATTGATTGTTCGTTCTCGTTTTGCCTTATAACCACATCATATAAATGTAAAAGAAAGAACAAATGTTGATATTATTGATGCATTGTAATTGTCTTAGTTTATTATTCTTAGCAGGTTGTTGTATGTTAATCTTTTACAAAAGGAATGTAATTCTCTCTCTCTCTCTCTCTCTCTCTCTCTCTCTCTCCTCTCTCTCTCTCTCTCTCCTCCTCTCTCTCTCTCTCTCCCTCTCTCTCTCTCTCTCTCTCTCTCTCTCTCTCTCTCTCCCCTTCGATAGGAGGATCGCTTATTCCATATATCTGTGTGTGCTAACTCTTTTCTTCTTTGTAATCAATTTCTTTATTCTTGTTTGTTATTTAAATCGGTTCCTTTTCCTTTTAAAGTCATCTACGCCTGAACTGTTAATGCATAAACTTTTTAATGTTGTGAATATAAGTGTGTTTGTTAAAAGTTTTGTAAGTTTTCGTCGCTAGTCATACTTAGTCCCTTAACGGGCAAGGGCCGGATGAAAAAAAGCATGTGTTTGCTTATCTGTTACCCTTGGAAATAAAGATTATCATCATCATCATCTCTCTCTCTCTCCCCTCTTTTCTCTCTCTCTCTCTCTCCCCTCTCCCCTCTCTCTCTCTCTCTCTCTCTCTCTCTCTCTCTCTCTCTCTCTTGTCATAGTTTGATTAGTTAAAGTTTGTTCGTTGGTTGATGTCGTTTTCACTGACTCATTCCAGTTTCCGATTTATCATAATCCAACCGACCATACAGAGACCTTTCACGGCAGACACCACGTGCATGTGGTATTCGTCCCGAGATGACAAAAATATATGAACAACAAAGGCTATGAGTACGTTTATGCGTAACATGAATAGTTGTCTGTGGAGGTACAGACCATGACAACTGTGGAGGTACAGACAATGATAACTCTTGTCATGCAGACAATGATAACTCTGGTGGTACACACGATGATAACTCTGGTGGTACAGACGATGATAATTCTGGTGATACGGATGATGATAACTCTGATAGTACAGACAAGGATAACTCTGGCGGTACAGACAAGGATAACTCTGATGGTACAGACAATGATGTCTCTGGTGGTACAGACAATGATAACTCTGGTGGTACAGACAAGGATAACTCTGGTGGTACAGACGATGATAATTCTGGTGATACGGATGATGATAACTCTGATAGTACAGACAAGGATAACTCTGGCGGTACAGACAATGATAACTCTGATGGTACAGACAATGATGTCTCTGGTGGTACAGACAAGGATAACTCTGATGGTACAGACAATGATGTCTCTGGTGGTACAGACAATGATAACTCCAGTGATACAGACAATGATAACTCTGGTGGTACAGACAATGATAACTCTGATGGCACAGACAATGATAACTCTGGTGATACAGACAATGATAACTCTGGTGATACAGACAATGATAACTCTAGTGATATAGACTATAATCACTCTGGTGGTACAGACAATGATAACTCCAGTGATACAGACAATGATCACTCTGGTGGTACAGACAATGATAACCCTGATGGCACAGACATTGATAACGCTGATGGTACAGACGATGATAACTCTGGTGATACAGACAATGATAACTCTAGTGATACAGACTATAATCACTCTGGTGGTACAGACGATGATAACTCTGGTGGTACAGACAGTGATAACTCTGGTGGTACATAAAATTATAGCTCTGATGGTACGGACAATGATAACAGATAGTGATACAGACTATAATCACTCTGGTGGTACAGACAATGATTTCTTTGGTGGTACAGACAATGATCACTTTGGTGGTACAGTACAGACAATGATAACTCTGGTGGTACATGTTGTGTTTGTTATTGCCGACTGGTGGGCTATTATTCGATGGAGTTCATCCAGACAATATCAGACAAACCGCAGCCAAGATTGCAGAGCATCAAGCTAACTTTATTTATTCCTAAACGGCATGCGCAACGTACAAGGGAAGTAATCAAGGAATAGAGAGGTGGACAATACAATAAAGTAAAGGTTGTCTTTCTTTACACAACAGTGCAGACAATGATCACTCTGGTGGTACAGACAATAATCACTCTTCTAGTACAATGATACCTCTGGTGGTACAGACAATGATCACTCTAGTGGTACAGACAATGATCACTCTTCAGATACAGACAATGATCACTCTTCTGGTACAATGATACCTCTGGTGGTACAGACAATGATACCTCTGGTGGTACAGACAATGATACCTCTTCTGGTACAGACAATGATCACTCTGGTGGTACAGACAATAATCACTCTTCTAGTACAATGATGCCTCTGGTGGTACAGACAATGATCACTCTGGTGGTACAGACAATGATCACTCTGGTGGTACAGACAATGATCACTCTTCTGGTACAGACAATGATCACTCTTCTGGTACTGACAATGATCACTATTCCGGCACAATGATAACTATGGTGGTGTAAACAATGATAAGTCTGGTGGTACAGACAATGGTAACTCTGGAGTTACAAACAATGATAACTCTTGTGGTATAGACAATGATAACTCTAGTGATACATACAATGATAATCATGGTGGTATAGACAATGATAACTCTAGTGATACAGACAATGATAACTCTAGTGGTGATACAGACAATGATAACTCTGGTAGTATAGACAATGATAACTCTAGTGATACAGACAATGATAACTCTGGTGGTATAGACAATGATAACTCTAGTGATACAGACAATGATAACTCTGGTGGTATAGACAATGATTACTCTAGTGATACAGACAATGATAACTCTGGTGGTATAGACAATGATAACTCTGGTGGTATAGACATTGATAACTCTAGTGATACAGACAATGATAACTCTGATGGTATAGACAATGACAACTCTGGTGGTACAGACATTGATAACTCTGGTGGTATAGACAATGATAACTCTAGTGATACAGACAATGATAACTCTGGTGGTATAGACAATGATAACTCTGGGGGTATAGACATTGATAACTCTAGTGATACAGTCAATGATAACTCTGGTGGTATAGACAATGATAACTCTGGTGGTACAGACATTGATAACTCTGGTGGTATAGACAATGATAACTCTAGTGATGTAGACAATGATAACTCTAGTGGTACAGACAATGATAACTCTAGTGATACAGACGATGGTAACTCTAGTGATACAGACAATGATATCTCTAGTGATACAGACAATGATAATCATGGTGGTATAGACAATGATAACTCTAGTGAGACAGACAATGATAACTCTAGTGATACAGACAATGATAACTCTAGTGATATAGACAATGATAACTGTAGTAATATAGACAACGATAACTCTAGTGATACAGACAATGATTACTCTGATAGTATAGACAATGATAACTCTAGTGATACAGACAATGATAACTCTAGTGATACAGACAATGATAACTCTAGTGGTATAGACAATGATAACGCTAGTGATACAGACAATTATAACTCTAGTGAGACAGACAATGATAACTCTAGTGATACAGACAATGATAACTCTATTGATATAGACAATGATAACTCTAGTGGTATAGACTATGATAACTTTAGTGATATAGACAATGGTAACTTTAGTGATATAGACAATGATAACTCTAGTGATATAGACAATGATAACTCCGGCGGTACAGACGATGATAAAACTGGTGGTACAGACAATGATAAATCTGGTGGTACAAACAATGATAACTGTAGTGATACATACTATGATAATCATGGTGGTACAGACAATGATCATTCTGGTGGTGTAGACAATGATAACTCTGGTGGTACAGCGTTAAACACACACTCTATGGAAACCTTGACTAGAGATGTTTTTACCAGGTTTTCTGTGTGGGGTTTTGTTTGCTTCTTTGTTGGTTTTTAGTTCCTGAAACATTAATGTTTTTTCTTCAGGCCTTAGATTTTTCACTGACGGAAAAGTTTTAAGCAATTTTTGACGTGTGTTCGAAAATCTGGTTTAATGAGGGGTTTTGTTGGTATGGCGATGTTCTGTTTGTTCGTTTGTTTGTTTGTTTGTTTTTCTGTGTAATGAATTGACTTTGACAAGACGACAGTCGTGATATGACTCCTCTTGTCTGACTGGTTAAACGGTACGAATGAGTGAGTAAATTCGGTGGTGCATGTCGATGTTTGTTGTTGGTGTTGTGTTGTTTGCCTGTGTGGTTGACTGACTGGTAAGAGTGTGTTGTGTGTGTGTGTGGTGTGTGTGTGAGGAGAGAGAGAGGGGGGAGAGGGAGAAAAGTGTGTGTGTGTGTGTGTGTGAGAGAGAGAGAGGAAGAGAGAGGAGGGTGTGTGGTGTGTGTGTGTGTGTGTGTGTGTGTGTGTGTGTGTGTGGTGTGTGTGCGTGATGTGCGTGCATGTGGTGCATGTGCTGAGTGCGTGCGTGCGTGCGTTTGTGTGTGTGTGTCGTGTGTGTTGCTGCTCTGTATGTGTGTTTGTGTGTGTACGTGCATGCGTGCATGCGTGCGTGTGTGTGGATGTACGTGAGCCTGTCTCTTTGTGTGTATTGCACGCGCGTATACTGGTAAACGCATGCTGAAAGTGCACAGTCGAGTGTCTGGTGAAACGACTACGTGTATTTGGTATAAGTATGTGCCAGCACTTCACAGATCGTTCGTAATAGCTTAACTAGCGTTGTGTGCCGTTAGTGTGGCTTAATTTGCTGCTGCAAGTTGTATACTAAATGAATTTTGGTTTTTGAAATTCATAGGAGAAAAGATTACGTGGCTATAGATGTATCATGTGTAGAAGAAGAAAAAAAACTAACAAGATTTTGCCAACAATGAAGAGATGAGAGAGAGAAGAGAGAGAGAGAGAGGAGGAGGAGAGACAGACAGACAGACACAGACGACAAGACAGAGATAGACAGACAGACAGACAGACAGAGACAAAAAGAAGAGAAGAGAAAGAGAGATGAGGGAGGAGAGGAGAAGAGAAAACGACAGACAGACAGTTACAACTACTACTCCACCATTACTTGAAATAGTTTCTTCCAACTTTATTTTTTTTATTTGACCATTTATTCAAATGAACACAAAAATCAATTTTCTTTGATACTGTATAAGAACAATAATAGCCATCGACATAATCTTTGGGTAAAATGTTTATGAAGTTCAAACTCAAGCAGAAGAAATGACAGCTCCTCTCTCTCTCTCTCTCCTGCATCAGCTCTCTCCGTCTCCTCTTCTCTCTCTCTCTTGCTTGCTTCCTCGCTCACATCACAGGTCATTATGGCGATAGCAAATCATAACAGTGTCAACTGAGAACACATTAATTTCTTTCACATTTCCCCTTCTCTTCCTCATATAACACTTACATACATTTTGTTTGTTTGTTTTTTTTTGTTTTTGTCTAATATCACCATCGTTGTGAACAGACTTTAAATTAAATTAATCAAAATCAATTCTCTTTCTTTTTTTCTTTTTTTTTTTTTTTTTTTCTCTCTCTCTCTCTCTCTTTCTGGGGTGGGTGGGCGAGTGTTGTTTTGCTCTTGTGTTCAGCATGTTTCTTTGGTTGTTGTATGGTCTTGTCTATTTGTTTCAGAAAGATAAGCGATATCATCATTCAAAGCACAATAGTGCAGGTTATAAAAAAAAGTCCATATACATTCATTTCACAACAAAAATCATACATGACTTTAGTTACTTAATGAGCATCAACATGAGTGGTGTCGCCAAGACTGGTCCCAGTGACAGCCCAGGTCATTATCAACCGATCATCATAACAAACTAACGATAAATAAATAACAACATGAATAAGAACTTCCGGCAAGCACGAACAATATGCTGAAGAATGAACGTGCGACCATTTTGTTCGTTTGATTGCCATTCGTTTCTTTGTAAATGATTTTGAAGTATTTCCCCTTCCTGCTAAGGTCTCTATCCAAGGTTTTGTTTGTTCGTTTGTTTTTTTGGGTTTTTGGGTTTGTTTTGTTTTTTAGGTAAAAAAAAAATCAAGTTCAGCATATCAAGTTCACCTATAGGCCTACCCTTCTGGTCCTTCTGTTCACAATAACTACACAAGTTACAATTTCATTAAAATCTCCACACACGCACACACGCACACACACAATCTCGAAGTGAAACAGTTTTTCTTTCAACACCACATTCAACCTCATACATTCAAAATATGTCCGACAAATATGCAAAAATCAGGTGACGCTGCCTTTCTCTTGGTCGAACAGAAGTAGTAGCCTGTTACCGTGGCGACCTTCGCCATGTCGGTAAAGACTCAGTGGTGCTGTGGCCGTCTGGCCTGTCTGAAGGCATGGTTCCCATGGTGACCATTGCCATGGTGTCCGTGATGACGTGTTGGTGGGTCTTGCTGCTCACTGCCGTCCTCCTCCACTGTGGGACTTGACACATTTTGACCTGGACACAATGTAAATAATAAATAAATAAAATGAAAATCCCGACACATACAGCAGAATCATACTTAGGCTGCAACACTGGTCTTTGAACTCGAAAGAAATTTTTTTTTAACGTGTAGGGGAGTGGAAGTTGGGGATGGGGAAGATATAGGAAATGACGTACATATACGTGTGTGAGCGCATGCGTGCGAGCGTGCGCCTGGTAGCAAAACAGATAGGTCTATATGTGTGTGGTGGTGGTGTGTGTGTGTGTGTGTGTGTGTGCGTGTGTGTGTGTGGTGTGTGTGGTGTGTGTGTGGTGTGTGTGTGTGGTGTGTGTGTGTGTGTGGGGCGCGTGTGTGGGAGAGAGAAGAAAGGAGGTGGGCAAGGATTGGAGTTCATGCTTGCGTGTAAACATGTGTGTAGGTGTGTGTGTGCGCGCGCGCGCGCGCGCGTGCGAGTGTGCACACATATGTGTAGTGTGCCTGCGTCCGTGCGCTCGGGAGCACGTGCGAGCGCGCGTTTGAGTGTATGCGTGCGTGCGCGCGCGCGCGTGCGTATGTGTATAGTATTGGGCCTATGCGTGCGAGACATGGCGGCTTACATGCGTCTCTCTCCTCGTCACTGCCGTCAAAGCAGTCGGGCGCCTCGTCACACAGCCAATCGTTAGGGATGCATTCTAGGTTGTCGGCACATCGGAACTCATCGTCGTCGCAGGATGGAGCATCTGGAGATTGAACATAAATATGTACATTTCTATTTTACTTGTTCATTCGTTTATTTGTTTATTTATTTACTTAGAAAACTGTGTACATTTTTATTTATTTATTTTGGTGAGATTACATTTATCTGTTTAGAAAATTGTGCACATTTTTATTCACTTATTTATTTATGCATTTATATATGTAATTATTTACTTATCTATTTAGAAAATTATGTACATTTTTTGGTTCATTTATATGTTTACTCATTCATGCATGAGTTGGTTGATCTATTGATCTGCTGATCTATTCATTTATTTACCTGTTTACAATTTCTGCCATTTTCACATTCTCGGTTTCCCCCCCTTTCCTTCACTTCGACTCTCCCTTTCCCTATCTCTCGGTTATTTTTCTTTGGCTTTAACTACGATGCTTGAATACGGTGGCTGTCCATCTGGTATCACAGTAAAGAGAGTCTTGTACCCGATTTCTTTTTTCTGCGTACGCAGGCTGATACTCCCGCGGACACTCCATGTACAGACAGGCAAGGATTAATCCCATCTACCCAATAAAGGGAGTGAGTTTTGTTGTATGACCGTTTGTTTTTTATCCCGCCATTAAGGCAGCCATACTCCAGCTTCGGTGAAGGTGCATACTATTGTGTAACGTGTCATCCATACCAACGGCCAGACGGCCTGCTCTTCCGAAAGTTGGTGATGGGATTTGACGTGTGTGCAAGATGTTGGGATGCGTGCGTCCACACACGGAACCTCGAATTATCGTCTCATTCGAAGGACTGTATGGGAAATGGAGTCAGAACCAATGTTACCTCCGAGGAAAAAAATCCCCCCCGAACCGAAACGGCCCGGCGGAGATTCGAATCAGCAACCCCAGGATCACCAAGATTAAGAGTCCGGCGCACTACCACTGAGCTATTCCGGCCCCCGTACTTGATCGTTTTGTCTCTTCCAACCCAATCATTAAAATAACACTGTGTGTGTGTGTGTGTGTGTGTGTGTGTGTGTGTGTGTGTGTGCGCGCGCGCGCGTGTGTGTGTGTATGTGTGTGTGTGTGTTGTGTGTGTGTGTGTGTGTGTGTGGTGTGTGTGGTGCGCGCGTGTGCGTGTGTCACGAGTTTTTTAGCACGTATGTAACCGAGCGCGCGCGCGTGTGTGTGTGTGTGTGTGTGTGTGTGGTGTGGTGCGCGTGTGTGTGCGCGCGCTTCAGTGAGCGCATACGTGCGTATATGTGAAGGTATGTATGTGTTTATGTACGCGTATGCGTGCGCGCGACCGTATGTTCGCACTCTGTGTGTGTGTGTGTGTGTGTGTGTGTGTGTGTGTGTGTGTGTGTGTGTGTGTGCGCGTGCGTGCGTGTGTGTGCTGTGTGTGTGTGTGTGTGTGTCAGTGTGTGCGTGCACACTTGCGTGTATACGTGTGTTTACACATGCGTTCGTGTGTGCGCGTGACTCACGGTCGCAGTTCTGTTCATCCTCGCCCCCTTCACAGTCGGCAGTGTGGTCGCACTGCCAGTAGTCGGGAATGCAGTTTTGTCCGGGGGACGAATGACACTGGAACTCACCCTCCTCACACTCCGGCCGATCTGCAACAAATTCCATCATCCACCGTCATCACCACTGTTATCATTCTCATCGTACTACTGTACCCTTGCGTTGTTGTTGTTGTTTTTGTTTGTTTGTTTTTGTCTGTTTGTTTGTGTGTGTTCATTATTGTTGGTTTTTGTCTTGGTCACATGATGCCGTTACCCATGGTGTGTGTGTGTGTGGTTTTGTGGTGTGTGTGTGTTGTGTGTTCCATGCTTCTTCAGAAAACGTTGAGGACCAGCCGACCGCACAAGGCCCATTTCTAAGGCCCCTACGGACTGCACAAGGATTCGTAGGCGTGCTTATCCAAAACAAACTATATTTCTCTGATAAATGCATACACAGATAAGTAGGCCTACATGACTGCGAGCCACGCCAGTTTGAACTCGCGCGACGCGTACACAGGCGCTACTGTCAGCACTGAAGCGAGCGGCGATGTACGATAGGCCCCAACGTATAGTAGAGCTGACCGCTCTGACTGTTCGTACTTTTTGACTCTTCTTGTATTGCTTTCAAAGTGGGGTAACTGCGGGCGGAAATGGAACGAGAGCAAATAGAGAATTACCGCGCCGCCACACGAAGGAGAATAAATACATTACAATGCAAATGAACGCGTTCTACCCCAGGCCGCGGAACGCGTTGTTTTTCTTTTAAATTTTTCTTTTTCCTTGTTTTATAATGTGTTCATTCTTTCGTTTGTTTTATAATGTGTTCATCTTTTTTTGTTTTTATAAGTATTCATTCTTTCGTTTGTTTATA
>CM031618.1:62271389-62276389 GCA_018398815.1 Conus ventricosus
TCCCCTTCTCTCTCTCTCTCTCTTTTCTCTCTCTCTTCTTGAATGGCTGACGACACCACAGAAGGTCAGTGTCGCTGTGTCAGCCATGCGCGTGTACTTACTTAACCCCTTTTGTAGTTTTCTTTGTTTCTTTTTCTGCTTTTTTTTCCCCCACCCCTCTCGAAGTCGGCCAGACAGTACCGCTGACCGTTGGTTAGCTTAGCTGCACCGTGGCCAGCAGTAGCCTACTTGTGGTGATCTGTTGTGACGCTGGCATTGGTCTCGACACTGACGGATTGGGTTGAGAGATCTTGACAACCACTCCCGTAGACTACTTAGGTAAGGTAATGTTGCTTATTAGCCCAGCCGACCGCAAAGGGCCGTATCAGGGCTGTCACCACGTGAAAGTCAACTCACAAGTCATTTAAAAACAAAAAATCTCATTGACACAACCCTTTAAAATACACCTTCTAAAACCACGTGAACCGGAAATTTGGTTAAGAAACTCTTTTTTTTTTGTAAAATCTTAGATCAGATAACAAATGTTAATCTCTTTCAGAAATTCAAATATCACATCAGGTGGGACATCTCCGAATAAGGTTTTCATGGAGTCTGCTGTAAAGTGTTTTATGTCTCATCACGTTGACCACCTCGCTTTGTGGATGGAAAAGGGGAGTGGGGTGAAGTTCTGGTGGTTATTATGGAGAATACTTGAGACAAAATTCTGCATTTTATACATTTCTTGAGGGACAAAAATCTCTGTCATGAACAAATGTCTCTCTGTGCAAGACATAATAATTCTCGCGCCTATTCTTGAAAAAAATAAAATGGGTGTGTTTAAGTTTATGCGAACAATTCGCCATTTAGAGCCCAACTTTGATCAAGAGCGAGCTGTTGTGATGTGTGCCACACGACACGACACAGCACAACACAACGCAACACGACACAGCACAACACAACGCAACACAGCACAGCACAGCACAGCACAGCACAGCACAGCACAGCACAACACAACACAACACAATACAACGCAACACAACACAGCACAACGCAACACAGCACAGCACAACACAACGCAACACAACACATCACAACGCAACGCAACGCAGCACAGCACAACGCAACGCGACACAGCACAACACAACGCAACACAACACAGCAAACACAACGCAACACAGCACAGCACAACGTAGCACAGCACAACACAACGCAACACAGCACAACACAACGAAAACACAGCACAACACAGTACAACACAACGTAACACAGCACAACACAACGTAGCACAGCACAACACAGCACAACACAACGCAACACAGCACAGCACAGCACAGCACAACACAACACAGCACAGCACAACACAACACAACACAACGTAACACAGCACAACACAACGTAACACAGCACAACGCAGCACAACGCAGCACAGCACAGCACAGCACAGCACAGCACAGCACAGCACAACGCAACACAACACAGCACAACACAATGCAACACAACACAGCACAACACAATGCAACACAACACAGCACAGCACAACGCAACACAACACAGCACAACACAATGCAACACAACACAGCACAACACAACGCAACACAACACAGTTGAATGCGACACCATGCTTTTTGCGCACTGATTTTGAGTAAGGTACGCGTGACGTACGTGCACGATCGTTGGAGGAACAGCTGAAAGGCATCATCATAGTATTTTTTTTTATTGGGGTAAAAAAAAAAAGAAAGGAAGAAGAAAAAGATGCCGAATAGATGGCAAAGTTCTGTCAATTCGCGCACCTGGGGGGTGGGGGGGGGGGGGAGGATGTTAATACTAATGGATCATGGGATGAACAATAATACCGATACATAATCAGAAACGACTTCCTGTCTGTCTTGCAGACAACTCTGAGTAAAACAGATGAAGTAGATTTTAAACGGAACGAAGGTGAATCAGAGAGATTAGCTATTCGGTGTAAACTTTGTCTGTTGGTCTCTGCCTCTTCTTATTGGTAGATGTGAGTGTATGTGTCGGACTACACGATTCGCCAGAATCTGTAAAAGTTCTGGTGATTGGTCCTTACGTGTGACACCAGTGAAATACGCACGTCACACCAAAAAGGTTCACTGGGGTTGTTTCGTTTCTTTGACATGCTGTCTTTTCGATGGACTTATGATAGAATCGGAGGCAGTTACGAATTCTTGTATGACGAATTGATTGTCAAAGAATGTAATTATATCATCAAAATTATAGTTTTCATGGAGAAATTTGCTCTTTCATGAGGAACGTTCGCCTGTTCATGAAAAATAAAAATAACCTTTCCATGACGAAAATGACGCTTCATTTGCATGTAGTCACTTTTATCATGAAGAAAATCACTTTTAACAGAGGAAATAACTTTTTTTTTAGTTACAGATAATTTCTTTTTATGAAGAATATCCTTCTTCATATTCATATTTTCTCTTTTCGTGACAAAAATGACTATTTTTGTGAATGAAATTATTCTTTTTGTGAAAAAAGCTACTCTTGTCTGAAGGAAATAACACTTTTATGGAAAAAAAAAATTCATAAAGAAAACGACTTTTTCTTGAAGAGCATCACCCTTTACATGAAAAACACCACTCTTTTTTTTTTCAGGAAGAAAACAAGTCTCTTCGTAAACAAAACTTGAAATTTACTCGTTAATGGCAAAATTTACAAAATGCCTTTTTTCCTCAGTGAAGAAAATTACTTTTAGTGAAAACAGGTATTCTTTACGTACAAAAAAGTACTGTATTCTGAAGAAAACTATTCCTTTCAAGAGGATCATTAGATCTATTATGAATTGAAACAAATGTACACAACAACCTGTCATTGCCACGAGTTCTTCGGTTTGAATAGTGTCCCTTCATCGTACGCTATTTAAGCTCGATATTTGTCACTCTCTCTGTACGTTGTTGCTGTTCATGTCGGTTTTTTTTTTTTGTTTTTGTTTTTTTGTCTTGATTTTTTTTTTTCGTTTTTTTTTAATTTTAAGTTTTGTAGTTTCCCTTTCTATCCCCAGCCGCATTTTTTTTTTTTTTTTTTTTAGGGGTGGGGGGTGGGGGTGTTTCCTGCCTCCCTGACCTATTTGTGTATCATGGTCCAGGAATGTCTTTATTAATCATGGATAAATTGTTGCCCCCCCCCCCCACCCACCACCACCTCACCCCCCCCCCCACCACCACCTCACCCCCCCCCCCACCCACCACCCCCCGTACGAAACACTCTTCTCGCCAGAATATCTCAAGAGCAAATCAGCAAAGGAAACGAATACAAACTGAGCAAGGAAACACCACAAACCCCGACAAATGTCAGTTAGCTCTGCTACCGTGAAGTATGAGAGTTCTGCTGTGTTTTCAGGGAGTAGGAAACAATGAAACAATGGGTCTGACAAGATCTGCTTGTGAAAAATGATAAATTTGAAACAGGTGAAGCACCGGGAAGACGAAACAAAGATATGAGAGAATAGGAAGGGCACACACACACACACACACACACACACACACACACACACAAGCTATTCAAATCACTGTCGAAGAATCACTTTGAAGAAGGTGGGCGAGGTAGGGAAAGTGTGTGTGTGGTGGGGGGGGGGGGGGGGGGGGCGAGGTGTTTACGCATAGCAACCACAGACCTCTTACCCATGCCAGCAACAGAAAGACCCCCCACCCCCACCCACCCACCCAAACGCCTCCAACCACCAGCCTTTGTCCACCCTCTCTCCCTCCACTGCCCGCCCCCCCCCCCCCCCCCCACCTCATCCTTTCCCGTCCCCTCCTTTCTCTTCCTCCACCCCCACCCCCTCCCCCCTCCCCGCCCCCACCGCTTCCCTTCAAAGGCATGTCGGTCTCATTGGACAATACCTCTCGGTGTTGTTCTGATGTGTGGGGGTGCCCTTCGATTCATTACGCAAGAACGCTAACCACTACAACAAACACTTCTGATTCAGTTATGTCCCCTGAAGAAACAGACTTGGAGCCAAAGGTTTTGGGCAGCTTAGGATTCGTGGTGTGATGATGAAAGACCGCACGAAACCCACCTCTCCCTCGCTCGGTTCTCGGACTCCAGTTCCATTCATCCGAACAAAGATAGTTCGCCCTACGGACGTAGGGCGTACAGTCTTTGATCCGAAGTACAGTGACCTTTGACCAAGAAGAAAAAGAAACACCCGAAGGTGCTGGGGAGGACCCAGAGAAGCACTGTCTTCACCTGCCTTTAGAGCAGCCCTGTACCACCCTTGGAGGCCTGCGCTGTGATGACGATGGGTACAGGCACGCGCAGGACACTCCATTAAGATATCAAGGGACATAACTGCTCCTGAACAGAGGTAAATCAGACTGCAGGATGCAACTCATAACAGCCTTAAAATAGCATCCCCCATGGGTGTACCAGCCCGTATTTCATGACTGCAGAGCCCACCGGCGAGAAACACCACCCTCCAGCTGCCGAGCACACCCCACAGACCCAACCACCCATGCCCACGGACAGATGAAGACAGTGCCACTCCAGACACAGCCAAGCTTTCGCCATACGGTCTTATGTGCCCTCAAGAGAGAATCCAAAGTTGTAGTCTTTCCCACTGTCAACAGGACTTTCCCTGTGGTCAGTGGGTCTTTCCTCACCGTCACTGGACCTTTCTCCAGGGTCAGCCTAGTTAAGGCAAAGAAGAAAAAGAAACACCCGAAGGTGCTGGGGAGGACCCAGAGAAGCACTGTCTTCACCTGCCTTTAGAGCAGCCCTGTACCACCCTTGGAGGCCTGCGCTGTGTTGACGATGGGTACAGGCACGCGCAGGACACTCCATTAAGATATCAAGGGACATAACTGCTCCTGAACAGAGGTAAATCAGACTGCAGGATGCAACTCATAACAGCCTTAAAATAGCATCCCCCATGGGTGTACCAGCCCGTATTTCATGACTGCAGAGCCCACCGGCGAGAAACACCACCCTCCAGCTGCCGAGCACACCCCACAGACCCAACCACCCATGCCCACGGACAGATGAAGACA
>CM031618.1:62281389-62313889 GCA_018398815.1 Conus ventricosus
TGGACGAAGTATATTAGGTAATGAAATTAGTCATGTCAAGTCTTTTTGTTTTCTTGTTCTTTGGTACCTTATATAATTTGTTGATTATGGTACTTAGCATGTTTTTGATTATTGTTGTTTGGTTCTTGTTTTGCTTTTTCCTCACGTAATATCACGTCTGGGTTAAAAGACGCCAAATAAATGATTAGTTCATTCTTTTTCCTTAGAGTGAGTGTAAATTACAGTGCTTTTAACCTTTCTAAAGAACACCTGTTTATGCACCCATTTAGGTTTAATCGCTCTTCTTGGGAATTTCCAGTGCTTGTTAATTTCTTTAGAAAAAAGGTGTTAATTTTGGCTAAAACTGACATGAGATGGACGTGATTTGTATGTGAAAAGGGGGGTTTTCGTGCAAAATAAGATGGGTGGCCTTGAACATAGATATTTACATTCTCTCCCATCTACTCAACAAAGGCAGTGGAGTTTTGTGTGTATGACCGTTTTTTTTACCCTGCCATTAAGGCAGCCACACTCCATCTTCGGGGAAGTTGCCCGCAAGTGAACCTCGAGTCTAACCTGAGATGTTGACACTACCACCCCGCTGTGAAGGGTGATGAGCGGACAGCCAGCGCGTGAACAGGGGACAGACATAGAGCCAGTGAGACCGACAGGAAAAGGTCTATGCCTCCCGGAAGTATGTACAATACAGCTGCGCAAATCGTGACAGGCACTGGGAGACTTAGATACAGTTCCAACTGCTCGATTTCTTTGCCTCAATCCAGCGTACAGTCACACATAGACAGATTACACGCCCTCTTTGATTGACCTTTGCCCTCACGAGACAATAGCACGGAATCAGCAGCCGGTGTAAAGGTTTACACGCAAAGCCAGGGGAAGAACTGAGACCGAAAGGCAGGATGATGCAGACAAGATTACAATAGTGCATGGGAGGCACACAAAATCATTCGTGTAGATGAGGTACGCACAGAGGCATGCGGACACGCACACATTTGTACAGACTGGATACGCACAGAGGCAAGCGGACACACACACACACACACACACACACACACACACACACACACACACACACACACACACACACACACACTCTCTCTCTCTCTCTCTCTCTCTCTCTCTTCTCTTCCACATCAAAACCATTTGTAGTTTCCTAGTTTGATCATTAGGGTTTGGTTTGTTTGTTTGGGGGTTGATGGGGTGGTGTCTTTTTTTGTTTGTTTGTTTTTTGGGTGTTTTTTTTTTGTCTAATATAACGCGGAGTGGATAGACGTTAAATTTGAAATTAACACACAGTGTACAAGGAAAATGCCCGGGTAAGATCTAACACTACGACAATTCTCCCGATCACCGATTGTAACCAAGGGTATTCACTCTCATTTGCAATAAGCGGTGTCCTGTCAAAATGGCGTCTGTCTGGGAAGGAGTGGGCGCTCAAATCCCTACATCGGCTTCAACAGCGATTACTTCGCCTCAGGTCTGAAATCTTCACTGATATACCTGTCTAGAATAGTTAGGCCGTTGACTTTTTTGTTCGTTCTATGACAGAAAGTCTTTCAATGAGTAGTCATTGCTGAATCATCCATTCAATAACAGCGTGATCAGACGCTCAACAGTGAAGTCGATGTCATTCATTCATTCATCATTGTCAGTCCCACCAACTACGTTACTAGGTGTGGGATCACACGAGTAAGAGTTTCGATGAACATATAGATTATTGATTCAAATCCGTCGCAGGTAGCGGTTGACGACCTACTAACCTCTGAATAAAGCGTTTTCAAGGCTACACTACGATCGTTAAACTAAAGGTCGTTTATTCGATTTTACTATGGAACCAGAACAGCATGCAAAATAGAAAAGGGAAACTAGCATTACATTTTAAAGACAATTTCTTAACTGAATGCGGTTCAATATTTGAACCTACGTACGTGTAGTTTGCTATCTCGGCGATTTTTTTGTACCTTCTTTTAATTGCCTGATCTTTTGGTTTACAGTCCTTTGGTGAAGTTCATGGAAACACTTTCACTCACTCACACTCAGCCTCAGAGTAAACACACTTCATATGTGAGTAAATGTAAAGACTTTAAAAGTGCACTTTCACAAGGAATAATAACACATTATTATGTACAGGAGACCTGTGTTAGCCTACATGTTGATGTGGACATTCAACAGACGTAAAATCTTTGTGTGTGTGCTGGTGAATTGAGGGTCTTACAGCACAGATTTTCTATCTTTCCCATCCCCTCTGCACAGACAGACAGAGAGAACTCTCTCTCACACACACACACACACACATACACACACACACACACACACACACACACACACACACACACACACACACACACACACTGACAACACACACACATGCACGCACGCACGCGCATACACACACACACACACACACACACACACACACACACACACTCAAATACACACTGACAACACACACACACACACACACACATGCACTCCCCCCCCCCACACACACACACACACACCACATGCATACATACACTTGTATTCACACAATCCACTGACAAGGACTGTCATGCCATTACCAATGCCCATTTTGGTGTCATGGGGCAGTACTCAAGAAATCAACAGTTAACAAGGAGCAACATAAAAATGGACAGTGCCAGTGTTTGTTATTTCAGGATACTTAACAAAAAACGAAACTGATTTTACTTTGAGCATAATGTCTAAGGAGTGTGCCAATGTATTTTTATTTCAGGATATTCAGCAAGAAGTGAAGTTGTTTTTGCAAGGAGCGACATGTCAGCGTAAGGTGCCTGTGGACAGTTTGGCCCAGTCGGCTCTTTTCCTGCTGCAGCGTGTGCCTGCAGCTCGACACGCCGTGTTGGAACACTTCTGCAATGTCTTCGACGATGCTGCCGGGACTTACATCAGACAGATGGACATGGGCAAGAAGCATGAAGGTTTGTAATCGGATTCTGTCAAAAATATGTTTAGTGCACCAAACATAATATTTGTTATAAGATTTCGTAAAATAATGTGTTCAGTACACCAAACATAACATTTGTCATCAGATTTCATCAAAAATGTGTTTAGTACACTAAACATAACATGCATAGAGAAGTTTCATGTGTTTGTATATGTGTGTTAGCATTGATTTCTGATTTGTGTATTTCATATATGATTGAAGTTATCACAAGTGAATGTGTTTATCAGTGTGTAAGAAAATGCAACGTTGTATAACTTGAAATCTTGAGTACATAATGTGTTAGACTTTCTCTTTTAAGATCCAGTTGGAAGATACGAGCTCTCAACACAGCATTGTTATCCCATGGTATATGTCTCACTAACTAAAAAACCTACCTGATGTTTTTCTTCACATTTGGCATCCATTATGTGTGCTTTTCAAGTCTCTCTAACCAGTGTATGCTATTATTCAAACTTCTTTTCAGGACTTGCTATTTTCAGGAATCCATTTTTGATTCAAGTCAGATGATAAACAGATGTTCTTTATGTATGTTTGTTTGTTCGCTTGTTTGTTACTTTCTCGTCTTATTTGTCCCCTCAGAGGCGATATTCCCACGCTGCTCATTCTTCCTCCCCCACACAAGCACCACCCAGTTTTCTCCAGTCACAGTCCCAGCACCACAGTCCCAGGAAGCAGTCTGTTTCAGGTCATCGTATGGCAACCCACCTCAGAAGACGCTGCGCTGTTGTAGAGTCACTTTGGTGGCGTTCATTGGTACCTGTTCTGGTCCAACACATACATGACACCACCCACTTAACCCCTGCTGATGATAATAATTGATTAATTGTAGAGGCAGGCGAGCGAGCGTCCCCATTAGTAGGACGCCACCAGGTCCAGGTAAAAAACAGGTCTTAGAATATGCTGTCATTTCTTACACTCTCAGATTTTGTGTTCTTACATATGAGTGTGTGTGTACATGTGTATCACGGTGTGTGTGTATGACGATATCACTGTGTGTGTGTATGCACATGTATGCATAGAGCATGTATATAGCATATATTATATGTGGAGTGTGTGTGTGTGTGTGTGGCGCGCGCATGTGGGTGTGTGTGTGTGTGTGTGTGTGTGTATGAGTGTGTGTGTTGTGTGTATGCAGAGGTGAAAGAAAAGATAGAAGTGTCGGTGCTGCAGGATGTCACCCGGGTCCTCCTCGGCTTCATCAGCACCACCCGGATGCCTGGGCTCCCATTGTGTCCACTGTGAGTAGAGACGCTGCACTCTTCCAGACTTCCAGACAATGCACACTTTCAGACTTTCTCCTTATGGAGGCTTGCTTTCATTTTTTTTGTTGCCAATTATCATTTTAATCTGTATCCATTCCTTCCATTCACTTCCTCTTATTTTTTTGTTTGGTAATTTTAATCTTTCACCCTGCCCGTCATATTTACTTATACTATTACTATTAAAGTATTGTCATGTGATTATGATATCATGGTAACCATTGTCTCGCAAAGCGTATGGATACTAATACCATTATCTTTCCTCCTTTTTTTAAAACTGTTTTTTTTATCATTTTAACCTGTACCCTCTCCCTCCATCCTGTTCCCTGTTCTCTTTCCATTCCATGGTTTTTAGTTTTCACCCACGCCACCAAGATTGAAGGGGTAAGTGACTGGTTGTTTGTTCTTTGTTTCCATTTTTGGATGGTGTTTTGTCTGGTCTGAAGAAGACCCACTAGATTGAAATTGCATAGTGTCTATTTGTATTTGTTTCGTTGTTTGGAAGCACGACTGACATGCAGAGGTGTCTGTTTTGTCATTTGTTTGTTTCATTGTTTGGCAGCATGATTGAAATGCATAGTGTCTGTTTTGTCATTTGTTTCCTTGTTTGGCTGCTCAGTAATTTCATTTTTGCTTTAATGTTTCGGTTACAAAGTGACTGACTGCAGGCGGAAATCTAAACAAATCTTAAATAATGTTAGGGAACTGCCAAAAAAAACGTGGACAAATGAGTCACAAGACAAAACTGACGCGTTTCGACCTCTTAGTTCTTCTTCAGGCAAGACACAAACAAATATGACATGTGTCTTGCCTGAAGAAGACCTAAGAGGTCAAAACACGATGTTTGTGTCTTGCCTGAAGAAGACCTAAGAGGTCAATATGCATCGTGTTTTGTCTTGTGACTCGTTTGTCCATGTTTCTCTTGGCGGTTTGCTAACATTTATTTAAGATTTTTTTTTATGTTTCAATTTCTGCCTGCAGTCAACCCACTTCAAAACCTTCAGGTTTTGAATTTTCTGGAACAATTTAGTCATTGTCTGTGCTAGATTTGCTCACAATTGATAATCCTTCCTATTCAAAGGATTTCTGGAACTGTAATTGAGAGGTTTCACCAGCATCCAAATGTTTAAAATGGAAGCTCAGCTGTGAAAGTTGCTTATTTAGGGGGAAAAAGAAAGAAGAAAAAGCTCATCAGCGTAACAGGAACGAAAGAAAAATGGGTCATGTCTTCATGACTTTTCAAGCCATGACTTGTTCACACATGTAACAGAATGGTGGATGCAAATGGCAGATTTTGCTTAAGTTTACTAAGACACCCAGTATCGGCAAATTCGTGGGGGCTGTCGCTGGACGGACGTGGTGGCACCCTCCGGAGGGAGAGCTCACTCACGCCGGCTCCGCGACTAAGCAATTATTGTCGTCAGTAGGGGGCTTAGTAGGTGGTGTCCTGTGTATGTTAGATCAGAACAGGCGCCACTGAACACCACCGAAGTGACTCGGCAGCAGTGCAGTGTCTCCTCCGGTGGGTTGCCTCTTGACGACTTGACATTGACTGCTTCCTGTGGATTGCCGGTGCGGGGCTGCGGCTGGACTGTGGCTGTGGACGGGGTGTCGGAATGAGCGGTGTGGGTGCACTGCCTCTGAGGTGGCGCAGAGGTTGGGACAGCAAAAAAAAAAAAAAAAAAAAGTTTACTAAGACACTGATTATGAATTTGTACAAATCATAGGGGATTGTTGGTGTAAAGAACTTGATTTTCAACATCATCACACACCCATATACACACTCCCAAAATAAGAATGAAAATGAAGAGTAAGTGTATGAATTCTGTGAAATTGTAATACATTGGTATTAGAGGTGAGCAGGCCAATCACTTTGATACCAACATTTGCACACACACACACACACACACACACACACACACACACACACACACACACACATACAAATTCAATTTCATAGATCATCATGAACAATATAAAACAAGTGCAGAATATGAATACTGTTGAATATGCAAAACTGATTTGAAAGATTAATCTGTGACATCGTTTTTCCTGAAAATCACCAGCTGCTAGAAAATATTTGGTGAATAATATGACAATAACACATATTTTCATTGGATAAAATTGCCATGAGATCTTTTCTCTGCTCTGCTGGCTTATTGAATATCTTACACACTCTTCGATAACCAGAAGTGAAATGTGTATCCTCCTGAGTGCTATCTCTCACTGCACATGAGGAAGAGAGAGTATTGAGGAAAGACAGGGCAAGTCAGGACTGATCAGTTCCATGCCACACCTTGTCGGTGTCGCTGAAACAAAATGGAGGGCGAGTGGGAGGGGTGGGGACGGGAGGGGAGAGAATTATATAGTGAATACATAGTGACACCAACCTACTCCTCTCAACGTTTTGCCTCCACTGGTCGGTAAAACTCACCTCACCAGTCTTCCCCTATTTCTATCAGTGGTCGCTGACCCTGCTAGGTCAGATCAGCAGCAAGTACGCCAAGCAGCGTGCCATGACCATGTCCAACTCCCTGAACGACGTCCTGCAGCTGTGGATGACCTGCCCTGCAACCAAGCTCCTCATGGACCTGGCCACGGAGTGCTTTGCTGCCATGTGAGTGTTAACCTGTTAACTTACTAACTTTGATCATGTTAGTTTTGATGTGTTCCACATCCATCGTGGCCGATTTTGACAAGATGAGTGATAGCTGTTCTTCATTTATTGTTGTCTTGAGTGTTGTTTATCTTGCCTGAAGAAGACCTAAGAGGTTGGAATGCATCATGTTTTGTCTTGTGATTCGTTTGCCCTTGTTGTCTGGTGGAGTTATTTCAAATTATCTTTTAAATTTTAAAATCTTGTTACTGCTTTAAAATGAGTTTTTTTTTTCTTTGCTTTCATATCCATTTGAAATTAATTCAAGTTTTGTTAACTGAAGCAGACGATCAGCTTATCGATATGACATGTTTGTATGTCCTGTTCTGTGATCAGTATGGCAGTGTGTATAGTGTCCTGCTTTTTGTGATGTGGATTTCAATGTGTTACAATGTGGAAAACTGCTGTTGCAGGGTGGGCGGGGCTCCTGACAGCTGCGTGGATGCCTTGTTGGAAGCCTCTGTGCAGTACTCGCCCCATTTCGACTGGGTGGTGGCTCGTATCGGGTATGTGCCTGCTGCCTTGAAAGCTTCAGTATGATTCCAAGGTTACTCACTCTTGTTTACAATCAGCAGTGTCCTATGAAAATGCCGTCTGTCTGGGAAGGAGTGGGTGTTCAAATCCCAACATTGGCTTCAACAGCGATGACTTCGCCTCAGGTGTTTTGCTGCACAGAGGGGAACCATACTGTACTGAAATTAAAGTAGTGCAGGTTGTTGGTTCTGGAAAGAACCTGTCACTATATTTAGTATTACTCTCTTTTCCCAGGTTGAAAGAGTGTTATATATGTCTTGTATATCATCGTCCAAGCCCTGTGCACAGCAATATTTCTATGATCGCCTCTTCTTGGCTTCCCTTCATACAGTCACTCAACAGCTCACCCAGTCCCAGGAAGCAGTCAGCAGGAGGTCATGATGACAAACCCACCAGAGGAGATGCTGCACTGAACTCGAGTCACTTTGGTGGTGTGTCAGAGACTGCTGGGTGCATCTTGTCAAGTTTTACTAGAACGTTTGTCATCTCAGTGTTGGAATTTTGATGTTTCTAGAATCAAAAGTGATAAACTGCATTGTTTGATACTTCAGTATCTAGAAATATTCGAAATTTTGAGGTTTCTTGGGGAAAAAAACCTGATGAAATGTGTTGTTTGTCATCTCAGTAACAAGAAATTTTAATTTTGAAGCAAAACTGATTAACGTGTGTTGTTTATCATGCCAGTGTCTATAAATGTTCAAAATATTTAGGATTCTAAACGCAGAACTGGTGGAATAGACTGTTTGTTTTCTTAATGTCCAGAATGGTTTGAATTTTGAGCTTACAAAGTTCTTGGGGTAAAATCGACAAAGTGTGTTATCGTCTCACTTTCTAAATTAGTATGAATTTTCAAGTTTTCAGAGACAAAGCTAATGAAATGTGTTGTTTGCGGTTTCATTATCTAGATGCCTCAGCATTTTCAAGTTTTTGGGGCACAACTGATTAACCGTCTTTAGTATGCACTTACCTGAGCTTAGTTACGCCGAAAACCCATCGGCAAGGTAAGTAACTCCGTAATTTGAACATGGTTACCCAATTTAAAAATTAATTTAAAAGAGAGGAAAGGAAATAGTGAAATGAAAATAATTTTAAAAATTCCTACGAATATATATGTTGCTATATCATAAGTTTGAAGAATATCATATGAGCCATTTACTCGGGAAAAAAAAAAAATCTTCTACAGACTTCCGAATCATACCTGGAACATCATCCCAGTCGAAATCTAGGTCACTCTAAGCTTCATTATCCAGCACTTTCACTAAGTCTTATGCCGTAAATCCTACAAATCACAGTATCTTCATCACTAAATCTCGTTATAGAACGGCAGAAATCAAGGTTAGCGATGGCGAAAAACAGCATTTCGACCACAAAACTTTAAAAATTCGTAACTCGAGAACTACGGCACGTATTGACTCGCGGTTTTTTTGCAAACGGAAGTAAATGGCCACAGGAAGAAGGAAGTCACGTTCTCGCGAGACTTCCTTTTCTACGAGAAATACGGCGGTGCCCATTGTTGCCACGTGTTTTACCGGGCGCTGGCAGTTGCTCAGCGTTTTAGCCGTGTGATTTCCGGTTGGGCGCTAGCGGGTTCTCGCCTGTCAAGAGGGTTAATGTGCTGTTTGGTTATCTCAGTAATTAGAAGTGTTTTAATAATCAGTAGATTTATGTCTGTCACTTTACATTGAACAGATGGATGTAACTTATTCACTTTTTACATTGTGTTTTTCCTAGCCTGGAAATAAAGAACAGTTTGGGATAGGAAGCAGCACGAACAGCAAAACAATGAAGAAAAGAAAAACGATCTGTTCTCAAAAGCTTTCTCCTGATGAGTGACTGTTCCTTGCAGGTCCTGCTACCCCACCACCATCATCACCCGGGTGCTGAACTGCGGGCTGAAAGATTTCTGTAGCGCTGGCCGGGGCGACCCCACCGAGCGCGACCCAGGGGCGCGCAGAAAGGTGCCCAAGATGGCGTCGGTGGTTGGCATCCTGGGACATTTGGCGTCCAAACATCAGCAGGACATTCGCAAAGCCCTCATGGCCCTGTTTGAGGTGAGAGAGTGGGGAGGAGAGGAGAAGGGAGGTAAGAAAGAGAAGAGGGAAAAAGAAAGTTGTGTCTGAGGTGACTATGAGAGTGTTGCAGTGAAGATAGAGAGGGAAAGGGAGGTAAGAAAGAGAAGAGGGAAAAAGAAACTTGTGTCTGAGGTGGGATAAGATAAGATAATGTTGCTTATAGCCCAGCCGACCGCAAAGGGCCACATTAGGGCTGTCACCACGTTAAAATCAACTCACCAGTCATTTTAAAAAAAAAAAAAAAAAAAAAAAAATCCAACTTTCACACATCTCGTTAAATGACATCGTCTACAAACGCACCAGAAACTTTGTTAAAAATCTTTCTGCCGTAAAATCTTAAATCAGATGAAAAATGTTAATCTCTCTCAAAAACTCAAGGATCACGTCAGGCGGGACATCCCTGAACAGGATCTTCATGGACTCCGCCGTAAAATGTTTGTGTCTCACATCGTGCAAGTCCCAACACTCTAAAAGAACATGTTTCATTGTGAGTGGCTCATGACATGGAATGCACCACGGAGCTTCTTCACTCTTTAAAAGGTAAGAATGGGTAAAATACGAATGGCCGGTGTGCAGCCGGCACAGAACCGTTTCCTCTTTACGACCACCCGACGTAGATGGGAGGAAGTCCTTAAGGTTTGGACGGATCTGAAGAGTTTGTTATTCGTCTGTGTGTCCAATCCTCCTGCCAGAGGTCTCTCACATAATCGTTAATTTTGGGTTTCACATCTGAGCAGGGGATATAAGTGTTGGACAGTTTCTCTCTTGTGGCGTTCTTGGCTAAACGATCAACCATTTCGTTCCCGCCGATGCCAACATGACCAGGAACCCAAGCAAGAGTAATGTTGTAACCGTCCGCCTTCAACTTGCTAAAAAGTTAAAAAAAAAGTAAAAGTTCTGGATGCTGAAGGTTGCGGCCAGCTATGGCCTCCAAAGCCGACAGCGAATCGACAGAACCAGAAAGTCCCTCTTCGAAGAATGTGAGATTATCTTCAAAGCCAGTACCAGAGCAGTAAGTTCAGCAGAATAGACAGAAGCATCTGAATGTATATGTTCCAACAATATCTGAGAAGGAGCCCCAGGGCAGTAGGCTGCACAGGCCACTCCATCCTCAGACTTGGAACCTTCAGTGAAAAACTTTTTGATAGGATGGAAATTTGGAACAGAGCTCAGCATACAAAGCCTTGTACGCCAGAGAGCTGGTAGACTCTTTGCGAAAAGCTGCAAGATCGAAACGAATCGCTGGTGGGGAAAAAAGGTCCACGGAGGTTGATCCGGAAACTTGGAAAAATCCGACACAACTCCTAGGTCTAGACCTGCATTCCGCACGTGAGGCCGCATACGAAGACCAAACGGCGGAATACATTTCGGGTTGTTTTCAAACTTACTTTGGAACGGAGGGTCAAAGACACAGTCATAGCAGGATTCTGCGGTTTGAGAACAGTCGGATATAATAATTCAAAGACAGTTTCAGCCTGCGGTTGGACAGTGAAGGTTCACCCGCCTCTGCGTACAGGCTGTACACAGGGTGGTGCGGAACGCTCCAAGACAGAGACGAAGCCCTTGATGGTGGATAGGGTCCAAGAGTTTGAGGTAAGATGATCTTGCGGAGCCGTACACAGCACAACCGTAGTCCAGTTTGGAACGGACCAGGGCTCTGTAGAGGTGCAACAAAGTTTTCTTATCAGCGCCCCAGTCGGTGTGCGCTACGACCCGCAGAATATTCAGTGCTTTCTGGCAAGCAGTTTTGAGGTTTTTAATATGGCTGAGAAAGTTAAGTTTCTGGTCAAAAACAACTCCTAGAAATTTGGCTTCTTTAACAGCTGGAATGGGAGATTTCCCTACTTGAAGTTCAGGATCTGGAAAAAACTGACGGAAATTATGGAAGTGAATACACTGCGTCTTTGTTGGAAAAAGGTGAAACCGTTTTCATCTGCCCACCGATGGATTTTATCTACGCAAAGCTGGAGCCTGCGCTGGACACTCGGGTACAGGCTTCCAGTTGCGTAGACAGCAAAATCATCCACAAACAATGAGCAGTCTGAACCCTGCTGAACTGATTGAACAATGTTGTTGATTTTAATACTAAGAGGGCAGGAGACAGTATGCTCCCTGTGGAACACCCAACTCCTGCTCGTGGACATCAGAGAGAGTGGTGCCAACCCGGACCTGAAACTGTCGTTCTGCCAAAAATTTTGAATGAAAAGCGGAAGATGACCCGAAAACCCAGATCATGGAGATCATGAAGTATCCCCGACTTCCAGGTGGTATCGTAGGCCTTCTCCAAGTCAAAGAAAATTGCCACTGCATGCTGTCTGTTCAAAAAAAAGCGTTCCGAAGTGTAGATTCCAGACGAATCAAATGGTCAACGGTAGTCTGATGTTTGCGGAAACCACACTGTTCTTTCGCCAATAAGGCCATCGGTTTTCGAGTTTCCACATGAGCCTAGCATTGACCATTTTCTCCATCATTTGCAGACACAGCTGGTCAAAGCTATGGGACGGTAGTTTGATGGATTAGAAAGATCTTTTCCAGGTTTGGGGATGGGAATAAATGAGGGCTTTCCGCCAAGAGGGTGGAAAGAAACCTGTAGTCCACACATGGTTGTATATCTGTAGCAGTATGTTCAGACCTTCTTGCGGAAGATGTTTCAACAGTTGATAATGAATTTCATCTATACCTGGAGAGGAATCGCTGCAAGAAAGTAAGGCAGATTTCAGCTCGTTTAACATGAAAGGAAGATTGTAGTCTTCCATGTTGTCGGACGAAAAGTTGCAGGGTGATTTTTCTTTTAGGGCTTTGTTTTGACAAAAGTGGCTGATTTGTTAGAAGAGGAGGAATTCTTTTCAATGGTTGAAGCAAGCAGATTAGCAACTGCTTTTTTGTCTGTTTATAAGAGTCAGAAAACTTGAGATGGTTCACAGTGGGACAGGTGTTCTTCCCTTTGATTTTCTTAATGATGTTCCACACTTTTTTCTTGGAAGTTTTCGATGTCAGCCTGGAGCAGAAACTTCTCCAGGACGGACTTTTACTGATTTTAAAAGTGTGTCTCGATTTGGCACGGAGTTTCTGATGGGCTCGAGCGTTGGGACCCGAAGGTCGTTGATACACTGACGCTGAGCCCGTTTTCGAACTTGGAAATTTGTTGGCAGTCTGAATCAAACCAGGGTGTTTTTGGCATTTGAAGTTTATCGGAAGACACTGGAATACAAGCTTTAGCACACTTGATCACAGTGTTAGTCAGTGATTCTGCTGGGTCCGGACTCTGAAGAAAATCAGTGTCCTGGAATTCCGTAGAAATAGTGGCTGCAAATAGATCCCAGTTTGCTTTCTTATAATTTAGGTGTTGAGAGACAGAGACGTGTTCAGTTATTACAGGTTGTAGGAGGACAGGGAAATGGTCACTTCCGTGCAGATCGTCATGGACAGACCACTCATAGTCCAGGACCAGCAAGGGGTCACAAACCGACAAATCTAAACACGAAAGTGAACCTGTGGAAGAGTGGAGGTAAGTTGCAGATCCATCGTTCAGACAACACAAATCTAAATCCGAAAGGACATCCTCATTAGCAGACCTCTGGATGACGTACTGACACTACCCCAAAGAGGATTGTGACCGTTTAAGTCACCCAACAGCAAAAAAGGTCGAGGAAGTTCTCCTATCAGACTGACAAGGTCCTGACGACAAACCGGGACTGAAGGAGGTAGATAAATGGAACAGATTGTGACAGTCTTGTGGAGAGTGACTCTCGCAGCAACAGCTTGAAGGGGAGTAGACAGAGCGACAGGACTATACAGTAGAGTTTTTGTGTATGAGAAGGGCAACACCGCCCGACAGTCCCAACGTGGATGGTTGTGCAGGTTTCGAAAGAATATTAAAGCCAGAAAAAGTGAAGGTCTTCTGGCTTTGAATTTGAGTTTCTTGAAGAGCCACGACGGAAGGTTTTATAGATTGACACAGAAGCTTCAGCTCCTCAAAGTTGGAATTTAATCCACGGATATTCCAATGGAATATTGTACTATCCATGGTGCAGAGGGTGAAAAGGAGAGAGATCAGGTCATCTCCTCTTCAACATCTGCGTCTAAGGGTGTAAATTTGTTGGTTAGTTTCACTGGACTGTGGTCTTCAGACCTGCTGGCAGACTTGCCAACAGGTGAAGAGGGTCTGGATTTGGGAGACGGTGGAGGTTTCTTCCTCATCTCCACCATCTCCACACTGGATTGAACTCCTTGCCCGCACGGGCACTGGACAGAGGAGTTCGAGGTAGGGGTGCTGGTTTTTTAATCTGCCCAGCAGCAGATGTTGTAGACTGCTGGGCAGTCTGAGGGGTGGCGGATTTTTTGCCTCCACCAGGGGCATTCACTTTGGGTTGGGAGGTGGTGGATCTGCTACCACCAGGATTGACAATTCTACCTTGTAATGTCTTCGAAAACATGAATTTTATCAGTCTGGCAGCAGACTGACCGAGTAGGAACTGTGGGAACTTTCTTTACGGCCGAAGCATAGGAAGAGGCTGTCGGCGTCTGACTGCCCACAACCTGTTTGCGGGCCTCAAAAAAGGAAATTTTCTTTTCAGTTTTTATTCGTTGTATAGTGGATTCTTGAATCCAAAGAGGGCAGTTTCGTGAAGAGGAGGGATGGTCGCCACCGCAGTTAGCACAATGTGCCGGATCTTGACACGGCCCATCATGGGTTGCCTTGCAGCAAACACCGCATACCTCTTGCCCTGAACAGCGGTCCCTGACATGGCCAAACTTCTGGCACCTGAAGCACCTCAACGGGGACGGAACATATAACTGAAACCCGGACATTCAGGTAGCCGACTTTGATGACCGGAGGCAGCACAGGGTTGCAGAATGTCAGAAAGAGGGTGTTGGTGGCCACTCTTTCTGCACCCTTCTTTACAGTCACCCTGCGCACCTCCGTCACACCGTGGGATGCCAGCTCCGTTTTGATCTCTACCTCTGAGACACCTGATAAATCCCGGCAGCGAATCACGCCTTTCGATGAATTTATAACTGTTTGTGGGGAGTTACCCTGATCTCCCTGTCCACTAGTTTTGTAGCCTTCAGCAGCTGTTCAGATTGTTTTTGTGATTTACATTGAATTAGAAACGAGCCATTTCTCAACCTCTTGATGGACCGAGGGTCACCTGCTATACCTTGAAAGCCCTTTTGGATAGCAAAAGGGCTCGGAGCTGAAAGGGGTCTTTCCTGCTCCGTCCCTTCCATCACGAGCCAGGAAGCCCAGAAACCTGTCTTCTGTCGTACCTCAGTATCTGAATCACTGTCAGAATTTGAAATCCCCTGAAATAGGGGATGCTGCCTTCCTCTTCTTTTTGGGGGGGATATTTTTTGAAAAAGCCATATTGAGTTTATTGTGTTTCATCCCTCCCTTACCCACCCACCTTGGAGTCCAACTAAGGGGCCAGGGCCAAGAAACCAATGTCTTGACCCCTTCCAGGCTTCGGGAGAGACATATGACAAACAGAAGCCACCAACCCTATCCCCCCCTGATCATGCTCAACTCCCGGGAACAGAGAGCTGAGCACTGCAGGGGTTTACTTGGCCAGTAGGGGGACTGTCTGTCTTGACCCAGCCCCAAGAAGGGGAGCCGATTAGTACACCCGGGCCAAAGTGTAGTCCCTGTCTAGGAGAGGTCCGAGCCAAAGTGATGTGTTGAGAGCGCTGGCCCTCTCAATCACCAGGATCTCATTCCCCTCCGACACAGGTCGCACCGCACGGCAAACGCGGCGGATCTTAAGGAGACCACAGAGAGAAAAGGAGTGTGGAAAAGAAGGCTTGAAGGGGAGACGAAGATAGAAAAGGGCCAAATAAGAAGGCAGAAAACAAGAAAAGGAGAAAGGGGGTTACTCTTAGTCAGGATCCTCACCCTTAGCCTATCTGACATGGGAAGCCCTACCAGGGGCATCAACTCCTTACCACGTTACGCTTAGGCCAGACAGCATCTTGGCTTTTCGGACCTAGAAGCAGTTTGAAAAAAAAACCCAGCCTATCTCCAAGTATTGATGCCCCCGCCAGCAAAGCCTAAGGGATCACTGGACCGCGCAAGCCCTCCGACCACGACAAGGTCGCAACCCCCGGAGGGTGTGTCTGAGGTGACTATGAGAGTGTTGCAGTGAAGATAGGGAAAGGGAGGTAAGAAAGAGAAGAGGGGAAAAAGAAACTTGTGTCTGAGGTGACTATGAGAGTGTTGCAGTGAAGATAGAGAGGAAAATGGAGGTAAGAAGAGAAGAGGGAAAAAGAAACTTCTGACTGAGGTGACTATGAGAGTGTTGCAGTGAAGATAGAGAGGAAAAAGGGGACTGACAGAGAGAAGGTGAAGAGGAGGTGATGATAAACTGGCATGGTTATTGTTTGAATGTTATATTTTTGTTATGATTAATCTGTATTACAAATAATGTTTCGGTGATGATATTGCAGTGAGAAGAATAAAAAAAAAAAGACGTTTCTGTTACGATTGGCCTTCATGTATCACACATCATCATCAACATTACTGTTGTCATCCTTACATCACCCTCATCATCATCATTGTCCTCAACACCAACATTGTGATTGTAGGAATGGTTACAGTCATCAGGCAATGGGTTGCATGTAACAGCGGTTCCTGTTCTGTTACAGTAGACATCGATCTGTCATATCGATCATCATCATGATCATCGTTATTTGCAACACCATGATTACTGTGATCATAGGAAGGGTCACAGTTGTCGTGTGATGCAATGGTGGTAAACCACAGCCCCATCTCTGTTAAATCCATATCTAGTATCATCGTTATCATCATTATCATTGTTGTCCTTAACATTATATCATCATCTTGATTTCAGGAAGGGTCACACAGTCATCAGGTGACACACTGTGTGTGTTACAGTGCTCCCTTTCCTGTTACAAGCAGCCTCCAGGTCTCCTTATCGTCTTTGTCATGATCAACAGCACCATCATCATCATTGTAAAAAAATTGCGGAAAGGTTACAATCTTCAAATCAGGGAATGTGTGTTGACAACAGTCCTCATTCTGTTAAAACTGGCATCCATGTCATTGTTACCATCAGTGTTATTGCTGTGTTTGCAGGAAGGGTTACAGTCGTCAGGTGTTGCCAAGGGTACTGTTACAACAGTCTCCATTCTGTTAAATTTGGCGTCCAAGTAACCATGTCATAGTTACCATTAGTATTATTGCTGTGATTGCAGGAAGGGTTACAGTTGTCAGGTGTTGCCATGCATGTTACAACATACCCCGCTCTGTTAAAGACTGCCACCCAAGTAACCATGTCATTGTTACCATCGTATCGTTCTGGTGATTGCAGGAAGGGTTACAGTCGTCAGGTGATGCAATGCGTGTTACGACGGTCCCCTTCCTGTTACAGCTGGCCTCCATGTCTCCCATGCTGCTCCAGGTGCTGACCACAGACCTCATTTCAGCCTGTAAGTTCTCTACACCACTCCAGGCAGTGCCATCTGGAGTTTATTTTCCACTCATTAGTGATCTCTAGCAAGGTTGGAAGACGATGAAGCTATGGAGCTCCATCTTTGGTAAGAGACTCCATTGCATGGCTGGCCTCCTTGCTTTTATGATATATCCTAGTGTCAATCAACAAAGACAGCAGGTGTCTTGGTCAGGAAATTGGAACAGTTCCGTCAAGGACAGATCCAACCGTTACGTGGAAGAACTCAGATGTGCATCCTCTTCTTTCCTTAGAGCCTACAGAACTCTCATCCAGCTGGGTAGGAGTAGCAGCGCTTAGGCTGCAACAGGATGAACCTGGATGTGCTTGAGTTTGAGGTGGCCGGAATGGTGGTTAGCGTATGAAGAATGCCGCTTAGGAACACACTAGAGGAGACTGCGTAAGAAAAAAATGGGAATTTGCGTGGCCTGAAAAGTATGATGATGATAACGGTTCTGAAGAGGCTCAAACCTGGAACCCCTCAGCCCCATGAGATGTCATTAACCGTTAGGTCATGGTGGCTGGTTGCAGTGTGGATGGTACCCCACGTTACAAAGGTCTTAACCTCAAAATTGTTTGGAGAGAAACAAGTTCCTGTCATGACCAGATTAATGTTCCAGAGCGCTAGACAAACTGGATATGCTGGTTTTGTTTATTTGTTTAAAAAAAAAAAAGAAAGAAGAAAAGCCAAAAAACTCCTACCAGCCAGAGTCGCATTAAATCTGGAAGAAAAATTCAGTCATGGATGTAGTTTGAAGTGCATGGTTAATTTTCTGGTGTTTGTGACTGACCATCATGGTCCCCACTTGGGTTACAGTGACTCAGCACATCCACTCCAGCTTAGTGCACTTGGATTACCTAAGTCATTGTCACTGTTAGTGTTGTCCTGGCTAGGTCAGGTCCATTCTCATTCAGCCCTGCAGTAACGTCTTAGACACTGTTGTCTAAATTATGCGCAAAGGCAGCTAGATTGTCCTCAGTCATGCATGTGCTTTTACTGCCACCATTATTTCTTCTTGTCATTCACACTCAATACAAGGTTAAGAAAATTTTGTTTTTTTTTAATTCACTAAATGCATATTCAGTTCAGTGCAGATAGCTGCTGTACAAAAGCTGGCTTCCAGGATTGGAATGCGATGTCTTAAAGCTCAGTTCTTCTAAAACAATAGGTATGATGACCCCTTGAACAGACGGAACAGAGTGGATTAATAGTTGGTGAGCTATAACAGAAAAGGGGAGGACAGCGATCAGTAATTTAAAGGTTAAAACCGTTGTCACACTAACCAAGTCTGTCACTGAAGTGCAGAAGCATGACAGTTCTTGTGCGCACTCTTTCACTCACTTTGCCATTTTGTAGACACATGAGGCAGGTATTCAGGAAATCGACTAGTCATGAAGCATGGTTGCAGAAGTTACTCATTGCTTGGCTGGGTTCATTTTGTGGCTGCTCAACTTCAAGTAGAATCATCTTACACACAGAATCTGAAAAAACAAAGGTGAATCTCGATTTTGGCTGCAACTGTATTTGAAGAAAAGCTAAGAAAAAAACGGGGGGAAAAAGGCAGAAGAAAAATCGTGCCCAGAAGAGATGGTGTTTTTCAGAATACATGACTTCACCTTTGCCCTGATCGGATAATCACATTGTCTGCAAAAGGGTCTTGCCTCGCAAGTTATGTTCAACATTCCCAAACTGAGAGAGCGCTCACTTTTGTGCTCATTTACCTAGGTAGGTGGTCAAACCAGTCAAGTTTTTAAAAAGTTAGAACGCAAGAGTGAGTATTTGAGTGAGAAACTCATCTAATGATATGACAGGGGCATAAGAGACAATGGGAATTCGCTTTTTGAGCGTATGATGTGGAAGATACACAGATGCAATCATAGAAGGTAGCAGGAGTTGTGCGATCAGTTCGTGATGTACAGGTGTATGTGGGCGATATGTTTCAGTGACCCCGGGGGTGCTGAACCGTCTTCACCATCAGTTCCTGTCCTGGGCCATGACCAGTCCTGGAGACTACAACAGGTGGGAAAAAATGACCGGCGTGGAAAGAGGAGGGTGGGGGAGGGGTGGTGGAGGAGGGGTGGTGGGGGGGGGGGTATGGTAAGAGGATAGGAGAGTAGGAAGGAAGGAAAGGATGAGAAAGTCTGGGATGTTGTTGTTGTTGTTGTCATCATACCCTGACTAAAAGACTCCAGGGATCATCCAAACAGCCGAAGTACTTGAACACTATGGTAAAAATGCATCAGCTGGGGATGAGAACATTACTTGTGTGACCGTTTTTTATTACCCCGCCACATGGGCAGCCACACTCTGACTTCAGGGGATTTTAGAAACTGATAATGCTATGCTAGGAGCTTGTCACAACTGAAGACAATCCCCGCATAAGTATGCAGAGCATAACAACATTTTGATGTAGCCTTGGTGTTCTAGCCTATGTCAGTTGGCCTGACACAGCCTTAAGCCAAGGCTAAGTCTGGGATTAGGAAGGCTGTGAGACAGCATGATTCAGGGCAGTGTGGTGAAACAAGGAGAGAGGTGACCGGAGGGCGAGATGTGGCAGAAGAGGGGGAAGCGTGTGGGGAGAGACATGAAAGGGCGAGCCTGGAAAGGCCGGGCTGGAACCGGTCAAATGATGGAAGCCAGAAGAGAAGGGGCGTTCTGATGTGCGGGGAAAGAGTGCGTTGGGACAGAAGGGAAAGAAGAGAGAAGTGAAAGGGCTTCAGGGCGGAGGGAGGGAGGTAGAATGTGAAGTGTGATCAAGACATGGTTGGGGGGTACAGACTGTTGGACAGGTGTGTGTGTGTGTGTGTGTAGGGAGGGGTGTGAGTAGGCAGATGGTCAGGGCTGAATAAGGATGTGTGTGTGTGTGTTGGAGGGTGGGGTGGGGGGGTTGGCAAGAGTTAGGGGGAGAGAAATGGAGATTGGAGTGAATTGTAACAAGTAAAGGAAAAGACTTATTGAGGGGGTGGGGGGGGGGGTGTTAATAAAACAGGATGATAAGAGGGTGGGGGAGGATTCTTTGATTTTTTTTTAATTTTATTGATTTTTGTTTGTTTAACACGGCCAATAGCTTATGCATATTCTTTTTACATTTGTTATTGGTCTAATCTTACCTAATGTTTTTTCTTGTGCTGTCGATTTGTCCATTGTGTTGCTAGTTAATTCGTGAGGTAATTGGTGTGTCTGTTGTAGACCATTGCTGTTTGTGTTTTACTTTGTTAGATTACTGGTTTGACCATTATGCTATTGGCGTTTGGTTTGTCTGTAGGTTACTGGTTTGTCCATTATGCTATTGGCGTTTGGTTTGTCTGTAGGTTACTGGTTTGTCCATTATGCTATTGGCGTTTGGTTTGTCTGTAGGTTACTGGTTTGACCATTATGCTATTGGCGTTTGGTTTGTCTGTAGGTTACTGGTTTGTCCATTGTGGGATTTATTTATCCTCTGTGTTAATGGTTTTACCATTGTGTAGCTGCTCTGTCCATCATGTCATTACCTTGTTGTGTTATCAGTGTGTCCATTGTGCTATTTCTGTGTACATGTGCATGATATTATAGGTTTATTTGTTATGTTTTCAGCATATTCATTACGCTACTGGCTTGTTATCTTGTCAACTTTGTCCATTGTTATTGGTTTGTTATCAACGTGTTCATCATGTTATTAGCTGTTCCTTTACACATAATTGTGTTATTGTTTAATTCTGTACGTGATTGGTGTGTTTACTGTGTTACTGGTTTATCCATGACATAACTGGCATTAAGATATTTTGTTTGTCCTTTATGTTGTTGGTTTCTTCTTTTATTTGTTATTGTGAGGAGTTTGTTTTGATGTTCATGGCGGCAGTTTTCTGAGTCTGGTGGTGCACCTGCTGACGAAGTGTGACGTCGGTGCCTTTGACATTCTCAGCTTCATTGTGTCTGCTGCTGCTCCTTCTGAGACTGGTGAGTTGGGTTGATGGTGTGTGTGTGTGTGTGTGTGTGTGTGTGTGTGTGTGTGTGTGTGTGTGTGTGTGTGTGATGGGTGTGTGTGTTGTGTGCATGTGGGTGTGTATGTTGGTGTGGTGTGTGTGTGTGTGTGGGGGGGGGGTTTGTGTGTGTGTGTGTGATTGTAATGGTGTGATGGTGTGTGTGTGTGTGTGTGTGTACACACGATGGTGATGGTGTGTGGGTGTGTGTGTGAGAGAGAGAGAGAGAGCGAGTGTGTGCTTTTCTGTATGTGTAGGTGTATGTGTGTATGTGTCCTTTTTCTTTTGCTTTTCCTTTTTTGTGTTTATTTAATGTTCTTGAAATCTGGTAAAAAATCCTTTAAAATTCTTCTTTTTTTTGTATGTGCAAGATTTCAGGCCAGGTGTTGATTTAAAGACGTATTACTTAAAAGGGATATCAATGTTATTTGCTCTTACCCCATAATCGATGAAAAGCCGTGTTAATCTGTTAAAAAGTAAATCATGTCTGTTTGTATGCATACATAATTATGTGCACGTGCCTGTGTGCATGCATGTGCCTGTGTGACCAGAACCACCACTGGGAGAACGGGTGCTGGAGGAAGTCCAGGAGACCTGTGTGGAACTGATCGTAAGTGACCAATCAGGGGAAGCCGGTGGCATGTGTGTGGAGATGCTGTTTGCTGGGAGAATGGGGAGATGCTGATTGTGAACCAGATACTAGGGAGCATTTGGAGAGGACAGGTCGACTGCACGTCAGAGACATGAAAAGGGGATGAGGGGAGAGAGAGGAGGGGGAGGATTCAGGAGGAGGATGAAAAGGGGAGAGATAGGAGGGGGAGGATTCAGGAGGAGGATGAAAAGGGGAGAGAGAGGAGGGGGAGGATTCAGGAGGAGGATGAAAAGGGGAGAGAGAGGAGGGGGAGGATTCAGGAGGAGGATGAAAAGGGGATGAGGGGAGAGAGAGGAGGGGAAAGGATTCAGGAGGAGGATGAAAAGGGGAGAGAGAGGAGGGGGAGGATTCAGGAGGAGGATGAAAAGGGGAGAGAGGGAGGGGAAGGATTCAGGAGGAGGATGAAAAGTGGAGAGAGAGGAGGGAAGGATTCAGGAGGAGGATGAAAAGGGGAGAGAGAGGAGGGGGAGGATTCAGGAGGAGGATGAAAAGGGGAGAGAGAGGAGGGGGAGGATTCAGGAGGATGGAAAGGGGAGAGAGAGGAGGGGGAGGATTCAGGAGGAGGATGAAGAGGGGAGAGAGAGGAGGGGGGAGGATTCAGGAGGAGGATGAAAAGGGGAGAGAGAGGAGGGGGGAGGATTCAGGAGGAGGATGAAAAGGGGAGAGAGAGGAGGGGAAAGGATTCAGGAGGAGGATGAAAAGGGTGAGGAGAGAGAGGAGGGGGAGGATTCAGGAGGAGGATGAAAAGGGGAGAGAGAGGAGGGGGAGGATTCAGGAGGAGGATGAAAAGGGGAGAGAGAGGAGGGGGGGATTCAGGAGGAGGATGAAAAGGGGATAGAGAGGAGGGGGAGGATTCAGGAGGAGGATGAAAAGGGGAGAGAGAGGAGGGGGAGGATTCAGGAGGAGGATGAAAAGGGGAGAGAGAGGAGGGGAAAGGATTCAGGAGGAGGATGAAAAGGGGAGAGAGAGGAGGGGGAGGATTCAGGAGGAGGATGAAAAGGGGAGAGAGAGGAGGGGGAGGATTCAGGAGGAGGATGAAAGGGGAGAGAGAGGAGGGGGAGGATTCAGGAGGAGGATGAAAGGGGAGAGAGAGGAGGGGGAGGATTAGGAGGAGGATGAAAAAGGGGGAGAGAGAGGAGGAGGGAGGATTCAGGAGGATGAAAAGGGGAGGAGAGAGAGAGGGGGGAGGATTCAGGAGGAGGAAAAGGGGAGAGAGAGGAGGGGAGGATTCAGGAGGAGGATGAAAAGGGGATGAGGGGAGAGAGAGGAGGGGAAAGGATTCAGGAGGAGGATGAAAAGGGGAGAGAGAGGAGGGGGGAGAATTCATGAGGAGGATGAAGAGGGGAGAGAGAGGAGGGGAGGATTCAGGAGGAGGATGAAAAGGGGAGAGAGAGGAGGGGGGGATTCAGGAGAGGATGAAAAGGGGAGAGAGGAGGGGAGGATTCAGGAGGAGGATGAAAAGGGGAGAGAGAGAGGGGGAGGATTCAGGAGGAGGATGAAAAGGTGAAGAGAGGAGGGGAGGATTCAAGAGGAGGATAAAAAGGGGAGAGAGAGGAGGGGGAGGATTCAGGAGGAGGATGAAAAGGGGAGAGAGGAGGAGGGGGAGGATTCAGGAGGAGGATGAAAAGGGGAGAGGAGAGGAGGGGGAAAGGATTCAGGAGGAGGATAAAAAGGGGGAAAAGAGGAGGGGGAGGATTCAGGAGGATGAAAAGGGGAGAGAGAGGGGGGGGAGGATTCAGGAGGAGGATGAAGAGGGGAGAGAGGGAGGGGGGAGGATTCAGGAGGAGGATGAAAAGGGGAGAGAGAGGAGGGGAAAGGATTCAGGAGGAGGATGAAAGGGGATGAGGGGAGAGAGAGAGGAGGGGGGGAAATTTCAGGAGGAGGATGAAAAAAGGGAGAGAGAGGAGGGGGAGGATTCAGGAGGAGGATGAAAAGGGGATGAGGGGAGAGAGAGGAGGGGGGGAGGATTCAGGGGGGAGGATGAAAAGTGGAAGAGGGGAGAGAGAGGAGGGGGAGAATTCAGGAGGAGGATGAAAAGGGGAGAGAGAGGAGGGGGGAGGATTCAGGAGGATGAAAAGGGATGAGGGGGAGGGGGGGGATTCAGGAGAGGATGAAAAGGGGAGAGAGAGGAGGGGGAGGATTCAGGAGGAGGATGAAAAGGGGAGAGAGAGGAGGGGGAGAATTCAGGAGGGAGGATGAAAAGGGGATGAGGGGAGAGAGAGGAGGGGGGAGGATTCAGGAGGAGGATGAAGAGGGGAGAGAGATGAGGGGGAGAATTCAGGAGGAGGATGAAAAGGGGATGGGGGAGAGAGAGGAAGGGGAGAATTCAGGAGGGGGGATGAAAAGGGGAAAGGAGAGAGGAGGGGGAGAATTCAGGAGGAGGATGGGGGGAGAGAGGGGGAGGGGGAGAATTCAGGGGAGGATGAAAAGGGGAGAGAGAGGAGGGGGAGGATTCAGGAGGAGGATGAAAAGGGGATGAGGGGGAGAGAGAGGGGGGGGAAGGATTCAGGAGGAGGATGAAAAAGGGATGAGGGGAGAGGAGGAGGAGGGGGGAGAATTCAGGAGGATGAAAAGGGGAGGAGAGAGGAGGGGGGAGAATTCAGGAGGATGAAAGGGGATTGAGGGGGAGAGAGGGAGGGGGAGGATTCAGGAGGAGGATGAAAAGGGGAGAGAGAGGAGGGGGAGGATTCATGAGGAGGATAAAAGGGGAGGGGAGAGGAGGGGGGAGGATTCAGGAGGAGGATGAAAAGGGGAGAGGGGGAGGAGGGGGGAGGATTCATGGAGGGGAGGGGAGGAGGGAAGAGGGATGAGGGGAGAGAGGGAGGGGGGAGAATTCAGGAGGAGGATGAAGGGGGGAGAGAGAGGAGGGGGGGGGGAGGATTCAGGAGGGGAGGGGGGGATGAAGAGGGGATGAGGGGAGAGAGAGGAGGGGGGAGGATTCAGGAGGGAGGGGAGGATGAAGAGGGGATGAGGGGGAGAGAGAGGGGGGGGAGGATTCAGGAGGGGAGGGGAGGATGAAGAGGGGATGAGGGGAGAGAGAGGAGGGGGGAAAATTCAGGAGGAGGATGAAGAGGGGAGAGAGAGGAGGGGGGGGGAGGATTCAGGAGGGGAGGGGAGGATGAATTGTTCAAACCCAAAACGTCATTTTAGAGCTGTGTAACAGGGATTGATCCAAAGCCAGAGACGTTGAGGGGAAGAGGGGGGGGAGGGGGGGGGGATGGAATTGAAAAGAAGTGATATAGCGTGGAGCTGTAACTGACAGTAAATGAGGGGAAAAGGATGGGGAAAGATCTTTTGTAGTTTGAGAGTAAGGAGAGGGCGATGAAATGAAGAGAAGGGGGAAAGGGACAACGTGGAGAGTGGGTGTAGGAAGATTGGTGATTATAAGTTGGAGAGAGGGGGTGGGACAGTGGGGAGAAACTGTTCTGTGTTTGAAATAGTAAAGAATTTCGTGTGGCTTGATTGTAAAGCTGCCGTAGGGGACAAGAGATGGGCTAGAGTAAAACAAATGTAAGAGATGGTGTGTGTGTGTGTGTGTGTGGTTTTAAGTGTGTGTATGCTTTACATGTGTGCACACACGAGTGCTGTGTTGTCCATGTATTAGAGTAAGAAAAGATCCTGTTCGACTATGTATGTGTGTATATGGATTGCTGTGCAGGAGAAGAAAAATATGCCCAAGTTTACTTTATTGGAATTTAAAATTTTTAAGACTGAAATTATCATTTGGATTTGTTTATTTTAGATTAAGAAAAATTGGCTCGGTCAATAAAGCTGATGAAACCAATGAATCAGTTTATATTAATGAAATTTTAGCTTATCATGTCTGTTTTGAGGCATGAAGTGTACTCTGCTATTAGTTGGTACTCCCAGTGTCTTATTCTGTCATTCATACACATCACAAAAAAAAACAACCACAAACATGTGTCCCATTGTACATGTCGACAGCACATGCTGCTCTTCGAGCTGCAGCGTGGGGTTCACGGCAAGCGTCGAGAGGGTATGGGTGAGCTTCCCCTTCTGCAGGGGCTCAGTCGAGAGACGGATAAGTGGTACCCTCTTACTGCAGTCAGCACAGCCCAAACGGTGAGTTGTCACACCTTTACGTTCAGAACTGATAAAAATGCTTTGGGTGGAAATGGACATGTCCAGACCTCCCTTTATCCATACATTTTGGTTTTATTTTGTATATCATTTTACACAGAATACAACAAAAACACCTCTCGAATGAAAAACACGCCAAGCGAAAATTCTAGTAAAGTTTCGTTTAGTACACTACATCAGAGTTTCTTGAATCTGAATCTGAGGACACTTACCGTGGATTATTGTTTACAGGGACTGCCCATGCGTGTCCGTTCCACTGTTTGTACTTGGCTCTATTTTTAGTCAGCACAGCTCAATGGTATTAGTTTGTGAATACACAGAATGTGATGAAACTGATTTGAGTATTAGTTTTAGTATTTATTGAAACTGCTTCCAAAAAGAAAATGAAATGCACCTTTTTTTCTTTGTCAAAATACACCGTTTGTGTGAGAAAGTGTCAAAAAACACCCGTTTGTGTGAGAAGTTGTCAAAAAAACACCTGTTTGTGTGAGAAAGTACTCCCTAGGCTTTTTTGGAGGGTAGGCAGGTTGCATGTCAGTCTGATGAACTGCTGGAAATGCTCATTGGAAATTGAAAATAACTCATTTTAAATTTTTACTGAGGTTCCTGGTAACAGAGATGTGTTCACAACTGGTAGAATTGTGGCACCTGTTTTGACTTGTAAGTATTTTGGAGAAAAAAGAAATCACTTTAGCATGAAAAAATTTCTGGCTTTAAAAAGAACACTGGACAATCTTGGAACATGGATAGAAACTAAATTTACTTTCCTGACTCTTGAGATTTGATTGTTTCATGATTTATCCCGTATGTGGTTTTTTTTTTTAACTGTCTTCAAGTCATGTCTTGATGTTCCTGAAATGTGAGTGATGGTGCTTTGTGGCAGGTGCCTTGGCTGGAGAAGCTGCTGGTGTTCACGGCGGTGAGGTCAGGACAGAACTTCTCTGCTGCCGTGCTGTCCAGATCATCATCAGTGCCACCCCTCCTCACAGGTAATCATCTCTCCCTCAGGTGTCCGTCCGTGCCACCTCTCCCCCACAGGTTGTCCGTCCGTGCCACCTCTCCCTCACAGGTAATCATCTCTCCCTCAGGTAGTCCGTCAGTGCCACCTGTCCCTCACAGGTAGTCCATCCGTGCCACCGCTCCCCCACAGGTAATCATCTCTCCCTAGGTAGTCGGTCAGTGCCACCTCTCCCTCATAGGTAGTCCATTTAGAGGCCACCTCTCCCTCACAGGTAATCATCTCTCCCTCAGGTAGTCCGTCTGTGCCACCTCTCCCTCACAGGTAGTCCCTCAGAGCCACCTCTCCCTCACAGGTAGTCCATCAGTGCCCCCTCTCCCTCACAGGTAGTCCATCCATGTCACCTCTCCCTCACAGGTGTCCATCCGTGCCACTCTCCCTCACAGGTAGTCCATCCGGGGCCACCCCTTCCTCACAGGTAGTCCACAGTGCCACCTCTCCCTCACAGGTAGTCATTGTGCCACCTTCCCCCACAGGTAGTCCATCAGTGCCACTCTCCCTCACAGGTAGTCCTCAGTGCCACCTCTCCCTCACAGGTAGTCCAATTTAGTGCCACCTCTCCCTACAGGTAGTCCGTCGTGCCACCTCTCCCCCACAGGTAGTCCATCAGTGCCACCTCTCCTCACAGGTAGTCCATCAGTGCCACCTCTCCCTCACAGGTGTCCATCAGAGCCACCTCTCCTCACAGGTAGTCCATTTAGTGCCACCTCTCCCTCACAGGTAGTTTCCCTCAGTGCACCTCTCCCTCACAGGTAGTCATCAGTGCCACCTCTCCCTCACAGGTAGTCCGTCAGTGCCACCTCTCCCTCACAGGTAGTCATCTGTGCCACCTCTCCCTCACAGGTTTGTCCCTCAGTGCCACCTCTCCCTCACAGGTAGTCCCTCAGTGCCACCTCTCCCTCACAGGTAGTCCATCAGTGCCACCTCTCCCTCACAGGTAGTCCATCAGTGCCACCTCTCCTCACAGGTAGTCCGTCAGTGCCACCTCTCCCTCACGGTAGTCCATCAGTGCCACCTCTCTCACAGGTAGTCCATCAGTGCCCCTCTCCCCCAAAGCAGTCCATCTGTGCCATCTCTTTCTTACAGGTAGTCCGTCTGTGCCCCCTCTCCCTCAAGGTAGTCCATCCCTGCCACCTCTCCCTCACAGGTAGTCCATCGTGCACCTCTCCTCACAGGTAGTCCATCAGTGCCACCTCTCCCTCACAGGTTTCTCCATCAGTGCCACCTCTCCCCCACAGGTAGTCCATCAGTGCCACCTCCCTCACAAGTAGTCATCTGTGCATGTCTTTCTACAGGTAGTGGGAATGAACTGACCAACTGTCTTTTGCCTTTTTCCCTCCTCATCTTTCATGCCAGTCAGTGACACTACCCCGTTGTTCGTTCTGGCTCACCCATGTGCTGTCACACCAGGAAATCCCGTTATAGTGGCAGTGCCGGTGTCAACAGGGAGTTGTCATTTTCAGTCCATCAGAAGGCAGCTCACAAGAGGACGCCCTGCCCAGCTTCTAAATGACTTCAGTGGTGTTCAGTGGTGCTTTTTTTGATTTGAAAACTCGGGGCATCACCTACTAAGCCTCATATGATAACAATGGGCTTGCTTAATTTCAAGATGATTTTGAAGTGAGCGTTACCCTTGGTAGGCAATCACCCCACCATGTCACAGCGAGAAAGTCTCCTATAACTTTGGGGACTTGGAAGACTTTGAAAAACAAACTCGCCATAGCCTTGCATGTGAGGGTGGGGGTGAGGACATGGGGGGATGGATACCTAGCCCAAATGTGAAACCTCTTCGATGGACTGGCTGAATGATGTGCCTTGGAAATCCATTGACTCCCCACCCCCACCCCTCTCCCTTCCCCCACATGTGGTTTACCTAAATTTTAAAGAAATCTGCACCCGCGGGGAATGATTGCTTGTCTTCTCTCTCAAAATTACCGCACAAAGTTAGTTTTTCAAAGATCATTAATGCTAATTGAAAAAAAGATGTGTTTGGTTTATGAACGAGGAAGAGGTGATAGTTTCAGCATGGACAAGAATTTTTTCAAAAAACCACTGCGCGTGTGTGTGAGCACGCATGCGTTTCTTTTGTCGTGCGTTTCGTGTGTGTGCGCTTTCAGCAAAGGAAAAGAATTTCTTCAAAAATTTTCACTGCATGTGTGTGTGTTTGCATGCGCGCGCGTGTGTGTGTGTGTATGTGTGTTTGCGGGGCGTGTGTATGTGCATGTGTGCGCATGTGTGTGTGTGTGTGTTTTGCGAAGAAATGTATAATTGTGTGTATGTGTGTGTGCATACATATGTATATGGTTGTGTGTTACCTTTTGTGTGCATTTTCTTGGGGGCCTGTGATATGCAGGCAGCTAGAAATTTTGCTTGGGGTTCGTTGATAGCCAGAGCGTTTTGGACCCCACCAGCACCCATGGCATGTTTGTGCATGAAATCAGCGCTTTTGTTTTCTTTCTACTTTGGGGGCGAGACTAAAACTTTTTCAGCAGACTCCATGAAAACCTTACTCAGAGATGTCGCACCTGATGTGATCTGTGAATTTCTGAAGAGATTAACATTTTTCATCTCATCTAAGATTTTACGGAGGAAATATTTTTAACAAGATTTCTGGTGTGTTTTTAGAAGGTGTGTTTTAAAGGGTTGTGTGAGTGAGTTTTTTTTAAAAAATTTATTTTTATTGAAATTTTTTTTTTTTAATAAATAAAATAATGGCTTGTGAGTTGACTTCAACGCGGAGAAAGCCCTGTATGGCCCTTTGCGGTGGGCTGGGCTGTAAGCAACATTACTTTACTTTACTTTGGAGCTGTGGAGAAAACTTTTATCTGATCCTCTGCTGTGCAGTTGGCCTTGTACTTCCACATGCAAGAAAGCATTGAAAAGAGCCTGAAAAATGTCACCAAGGCAACCGTCGAGAATCTCTTTGGCTCCATGTCCACCAGCCAGGGGCAAAACTGGTGCGGACACTGCGCAACCTGGAGCGAGTGGTCCAAGGGGAACAGAAGCGATGCCAGTTGTTGAAGGCTTCAGAGAGGTCGGTTCTGTCTGACCGTTGACTGAGACATCGTTCTTTTTGTTGTTTGTTGAAATATTTTCATCGTCATCACTGTTTTCTCGATTATTGCTATCATTATCATTATTATTGTCATCATTGGTATTTTAACTCCCATGGTCCCCTTCCCAACGGCCTCGTTTTCCTTCAACACCCATTTTGCATCGAATATTCTTTTCTTTCGCGTTCATGGCCATGCTGTATCCTCAGTCTGGTTAGTAAGGCGAAGTCCACAAGGGTACTGGTCAGTGTGAGAGAGGCACCGAATATGAGAAGATAAGTGGTTGCTCATTCTTCGTTTTCATTGTCTTAAATGTTGTTTGTCTTGCCTGAAGAAGACCCAAGAGGTTGAAGTGCGTCGTGTTTTGTCCTGCAACATGTTTGTCTGGTTTGTCTCGCAGAACTAATAACGTTTCTTTTAAAAAAAATTTGAGGGCTTTTTTGTTTGTTCGTTTTGTTTTTGTTTCATTTTGATTTTTTTGTGTTTTCATAAATCATATGACCTTTGTTTTCTTTAACATTATGATTATTAATTCTTTAAGATCAGTGTTTGATTTTTGATTCTTCCTTTTTTCTTTGACTTTATGGTTGAGTTTTTCATTTGTTTGTTTTTTTCATGAATTATTTGTCTTTTTTTTCCCTCGATTTTATTTGATGATTTCATAATGATTCTAGTTTTGTGTATGTTGTTCTTGTTGATGATTGATCTTTGTTTTCTTTCTTTCACTTCATGATTATGACGTTTTAAAAGTCACTGTTTTATCGTGCTTTTTTTTCTGGTTGACTTTATGATTGTGTGAAAGTCTTTCCTTTTCTGTTGTTTTAATAATTAATCATCTTTTGTCATTTTCTCTCTTTTTGTGGATTATGTAGTAATCATCCTGCTTCCTTTTCTTTTTTGATAATTTGTGTGTGCATGTGTGTGTGTGTGTGTGTGTGTGTGTGTGTGTGTGTGTGTGTGTGTGTGTGTGTGTGTGTGGAGACAGCCCCTTGACAAGCAGCATCCGGAGCAATCTGCACAAGGTGTGCGACGTTCTTCAGCATCCCGACATCAACGTCAGTGTGGCGTGCCTGCGCCTGGTAAAATCTGTTGGCATCCCAGCCTCCACCAGCATCGCCATCCTGTCCCAGCTGTCTGCCGTCATCGTCTCCATGCTGTTCCGTGTCCTGTGGGCTCGCGTGGAGAAGGGGGACAACTCCCGTAAGTTTGGGGAAGTGTCGGGACGTGGTTTTTTTTCATTCGGGGGATGGAAATGTGGTTCTTCTTGCCCAATATTTGTGGGCAGGGTCACAGTGAGAGCTGTATCGTTAACACATCTGTCCTTAAGCGTCATCTCCAATGTTCTGTGTTGAATCTCACAGTTGTTCAAGTGACAGTGCTATACCTGCATAGCCAGGACAAAATCCTTTCAGGGGAAAACTCTTTTTCTTGTGTCTTTTTGGTGTCATCAGTATGATGTCTCAGTAGTGTTTGGTAGGTGAAAACAAACCCCCTCCACCTCCTACCCCCATCACACCCTGCTTTAACAAAAAAAATTGGGAGATAGTCTCCAGCGCCCCTGTCCATCTCTGCTTTTGCAAAAAAAAATTGGAGGATGTGCCCACACACTTTGTAGAAAAGAATGTGTATTTTAGTTGAAAAAAAAGTACATCGATAGCAGTTTTAGGGCAAACAGATCTGGCTGTATCGTGTATGAGTATGTGTGTGTGTGGCTGGCTGTATCGTGTATGAGTATGTGTGTGTGGCTGGCTGTATCGTGTATGAGTATGTGTGTGTGTGGCTGGCTGTATAGTGTATAAGTATGTGTGTGTGTGTGGCAGGAGAGACGGGCCAGACTGGAGTCCTGCTGTGTCATGCCTGTATCCAACAGCTGGGCTGTCAGGCCTTCACCCAGAGCCAGGTGCTCCATCACCTTGTGGCGGGATCGCTCAGTCAGGTGAGCGTGGGGCAGGAAGGGTGCCTGCTTTTGTGTGAGGTGTCTCAGTCAGGTGAGCGTGGGGCAGGAAGGGTGCCTGCTTTTGTGTGAGGTGTCTCAGTCAGGTGAGCGTGGGGCAGGAAGGGTGCCTGCTTTTGTGTGAGGTGTCTCAGTCAGGTGAGCGTGGGCAGGAAGGGTGCCTGCTTTTGTGTGAGGTGTCTCATCAGGTGGCGTGGGCAGGAAGGGTGCCTGCTTTGTGAGTGTCTCAGTCAGTGAGCGTGGGCAGGAAGGTGCCTGCTTTTGTGAGTTCTCAGTCAGGTGAGCGTGGGCAGGAAGGGTGCCTGCTTTTGTGTGAGGTGTCTCACCCAAGTGAGCATGGACAGGATGGTGCCTGCTTTGTGTGAGGTGTCTCAGTCAGGTGAGCGTGGGGCAGGAAGGGTGCCTGCTTTTGTGTGAGGTGTCTCAGTCAGGTGAGCGTGGGCAGGAAGGGTGCCTGCTTTTGTGTGAGGTGTCTCAGTCAGGTGAGCATGGGGCAGGGAGGTGCCTGCTTTTGTGTGAGGTGTCTCATCCAGGTGAGCATGGGCAGGCTGCCTGCTTTTGTGTGAGGTGTCTCAGTCAGGTGAGCATGGGGCAGGAAGGGTGCCTGCTTTTGTGTGAGGTGTCTCAGTCAGGTGAGCATGGGCAGGGAGGATGCCTGCTTTTGTATGAGGTGTCCCAGTCAGATGAGCATGGGGCAGGAAGGGTGCCTGCTTTTGTGTGAGGTGTCTCAGTCAGGTGAGCGTGGGCAGGAAGGGTGCCTGCTTTTGTGTGAGGTGTCACAGTCAGGTGAGCATGGGGCAGGAAGGGTGCCTG
>CM031618.1:62316389-62383889 GCA_018398815.1 Conus ventricosus
TCCATGTTTCTCTCCATTGGTGTTAAATATCCCTTCCTTTGATTTGGTGGTCCATGTCAACCCCTTTGTGCAGTACTAGTGTGCTACATCAAACGTTCTCCACAATTCTTTATTTGCTTTTCCTTTTCACTCTTTTTTTTTTGCTAACGACTCGTCATTTTCCGTGTGTTATCCCATACCATGTAGGATGTAAGAGTGCTGCTGCAAATGCCGGAAACAACCTGACATTGATGTCCATTGTGGCATTCCAGTTGGCGGTAGAATGTGTGGTGACATGCATCGTCTCACAAACAACCTTGATGCATGTAGGATTGATTTGGGTGGGGGAGAGGGTTCCATAATGCTCAGAACCGGTCAGTTTTTGATAGAACCTTCAACATGCTTGTCACATCCTTCACATGTGGATATGCATAAAAGGGAAACAACAGATACCATGAGCTTAACTCGCAAGTTGACCTGGGAGGTGAACAAACTCCTGCTGCACATTTTACCCAACAGGAGCAGGTCCACACAAAGTAAAAACATGCACAAATCATTGGCTGTCTTGGGTCAGGGGTCATTGTTATGGGCTTGCGGGCGAAATCGTTGTGAATTAAAGCCCCTGTAGAGGCATTTTTGGTTGGGGTTCTTGGCTAGTGTTGAGTATGCTGCAAGCTTCTCTAGGAAGATTGGAACCACACAGTTGAGTTTCATCCACTTTAAAGGATGCATCTGCGAGAATTGATCAAATTTTCTGTCTATATCTCTCAGGCTTGGTTGACACAGGAATGCATTCATTATAGAAAAAAAACAAGATGCGAAGCATATAATAAACGTACTCCCAGTTTTCCAAACCGCTTATAAATCGGCCAAGTGCTTTGTGAGATAAGAAATAAAGGCAAAATAACGGTTTTAACGTTATTTAACCGATGTACACTTTCGAAACTGGTATTTTAGTCCTCACTGGGCTAAAGCCTGTGTTCATACCAAATTTCATCCAAATCGGACAATATGTCAAGAATAACGGTTTTGAACGGTCAGATTTTGAAACACTACATGGAAGTGCCATTTGTGTGTGATGACCTTTCTATGTACCAAATTTCATTAAAACCCACCAATATATAAAAAAATAACGGGAAAATAACGGTTTAACGGTTATATAACCGATATACACTTTTGAAACCGGTATTTTAGTCCTCACTGGGCTAAAGCCTGTGTACATACCAAATTTCATCCAAATCGGACAGTATGTCAAGAATAACTGTTTTTAACGGTCAAATTTTGAAACACTACATGGAAGTGCCATTTGTGTGTGATAACCTTTCTCTATACCAAATTTCATTAAAACCCACCAATATATATAAAATAACGGAAAATAACGGTTTAACAGTTATATAACCGATATACACTTTTGAAACCGGTATTTTAGTCCTCACTGAGCTAAAGCCTGTGTACATATCAAATTTCATCCAAATCGGACAATATGCCAAGAATAACGTTTTTAACGGTCAAATTTTGAAACACTATATAGAAGTGCCATTTGTGTGTTATAACATTTTTATATACCAAATTTCATTAAAATCCACCTATATATAAGAAATAACGGTTTTTAACGTTTGTTTAATCCATTTTCAGCATTACATCACTTACATATGGACAGAGGATCCGATTTGTCACAAGATCATCCAAACCGCTTATAAATTGGCCAAGTACTTTCTGAGATATTCCATAAAGAAGAAAAACCGTTACAGGCCGTTACAACCGTTAGTAACGGCTATAACGGGCAAACTAAAACATCAGGCATCATCCGTGACCCATAATGAACAGACCTGCTAAATTTCATAAAGGTCGGCCAAGTACTTTCTGAGATATTCCATAAAGAAGAAAAACCATTACAGGCCGTTACAGCCTTAGTAACGGTTATAACGGTAAACTAAAACATCGGCATTATTCGTGACCCATAATGAACATACCTACAAATTTTCAGAAAGATCGGCCAAGTACTTTCTGAGATATTCCATAAAGAAGAAAAACTGTTACAGGCCGTCACAGCCGTTAGTAACGGCTATAATGAGGTAAACTAAAACATCGGGCATCATCCGTGACCCATAATGAACGTAACTGCTCATTTTTACAAAGATCGGCTAAGTACTTTCTGAGATATTCCGTAAAGAAGAAAAACCGTTACAGCTGTTAGTAACGGCTATAGCGGCAGACTAAAACATCGGGCATCATCCTTGACCCATAATGAACATACCTACAAATTTTCATAAAGATTGGCCCAGTAGTTTTGTCTGGAGCGAGTGGAACACATTTTGACCACGACACACAGACAGACAGACACACACACACACACACACACCACACACACACACACACACACACACACACACACACACACACATACAGCATTTCTTCGTTCCCATTCTAAAGTACTCCCTGTTCTATAAGAACTGGAGTACAAAAAAGAAGACAAAGACACTGGGTGTGAAGAAAGAAGAAAAACAAACTAAGACCCAGAGTCTTAAGAAGAAGAAACACAAACAAACAGATGGCTACCTTTTCAATGTGACATTTACAATTTTCGTTTTTTCTTCAGGAGAATAGTCAGCTGTTTGGTGGGAAAGTGGACGCGCCATCTAACCCATTGAACGCAAACGCAGGGGGGACCTGCTGAGCGGGAATCAACGCATCGGCCTGTCGCTGCAGCTGCCCCGCAACCATGCCAGCGTCTTCCATGCTGGGGTCGTGGGTCAGGGGTTAAAAAAGGCCTCCTCTGCCATACGGGTCTCCAAAGTGAGTTTCTCACTCTTTTTTTCTCTCTTCTTATTGCAAGAGTGCAGCGGTGTGATTGATTGGGTGTGTGCATGGGTGGGTGTAATTTAAGGAAATATTGTCAATGGTGAGAAGAATCTCGGATCTTGTCAGTTGTACATTTTACGTTGCAAGGCTTGTGTGTAAGCATGTGTTGTGTGTGGTGTGTTGGTGTTGTGTGTGTGTGTGTGTGTGTGTGTGTGTGTGTGCGTATGTGTGTGCTTGTATGTGTGTGCTTGTATGTGTGTGTGTGTGTGTGTGAGAAAAGAGAGAGAGAGAGTGTGTGTGTGCATGTGTGTATGTGTTTGTATGTTTGTGTTGGTATGTGTGTGTGTCTGCGTGTGTGTGTGTGAGAGAGAGAGAGTGTGTGCGGTGTGTGTGTGTGTACTAAGTTCTTACAAAGAATGACATCTAGTTCTCTATTGGCTACAGATTTTTCTTTTTAATGGTTTGTGTTTAGCTATCTTGGGTTGCCATGCATGTAATGCTGGCCTTCTTTTTGGCTTTTGATATACATGAAGAGAGGCTGTGTGTGTGTTCACGCGTGCGTGCATGCTTGCATGTGTGTGCATAAATGCGTGAGTGTGCATGTATGAATGCTGGTAGTTTTTGAAAGATGCAGGAGTCTCCATTGCTATGTATGTGTGCATCATAAGTGTGTGTGTGTGCATTCACACATGCGAGTGCATCAAGTCAAAGTGAATAGCAAAGACACATGCTCACTCTCAGACATGCACATGCATGTATGTAAGAGGGAGAGACAGAGACAAACAACCTTGACCTTCTCCTGTGTACAGGACTGGGCGGCACGAAACCAAGACTCGCTGCTGGAGGCCATTGCCGCTTGTTGCCAGTCGTCGTCCCAGAGCCACACCCCAGCCTCCCCCACCTCCCCCACCACCGTCCCCATGGACACGGATGCTCACCAGAACTTCAACCTCTCCTCCTCTCTTATCCCCCCTGTTCTATCGGAAGTGGCGGCCAGAACTTTGGGGTGCGCTCTGGTGGAGGCGGTAACGATGGACACGCTGTACAACGACGTTAACTGGCCCGACCCCGAGTTCTCCAAGGTGACACTGGAAAGGTGAGGAAGTGGCTGATGGAGGAAGATGGGAGCTGCGGAGGTTGTAGGTGTGTGTGTGTGTGTGTGTGTGTGTGTGTGTGTGTGTGTGTGTGTGTGTGTGTGAGTGCGCACATTTGCTCTTTTGTGTGTGTGTGTGTGTGTGTGTGTGTGTGTGTGTGTGTGTGTGTGTGTGTGTGTGCATATACATGCGTGAATGAGAGAGGGTGAAGAGAGAGTGTTTTACACTGTTACTGATCATTTCCAATATACTACAAAGTGATTCAGGAGAGAGAGGAGAAAGTTGAGTGCGTGGTATTTGTGTGCATGTGTGTGTGGATGCATGTATGTGCACGAGTGCATGAGAGAGAAAAACTGATTTCGACTCTGCCTGTGTATACATTCTGGCTGTTTCATGGCTAATACAGGAAGATTCAATGGCGGTGTACTAAAACTGCACTCCTCTCTATTCCGTGACGCCATATTTTGGCCTTATTAGCAAATTCAGCAGATTTTCACACAACGGCCAAATCATGAAACAGTACGTGATTTAACCCTCTGCCCCTTGGATCGCCCACTGTGGCCCGAAACGCGATGCCTTTCGTATCCTTGTAACGCCCGCTGTGGCCCGAAATACACTGATGCCGTTTGGCTGCCCCTAGCAGACGAATTTTTTCCCACAATGCTTTGCGGCATTATACAGTGACGTAGTTCCGGTTTCCAACTTCCTTCCAGTCCAAACAGTGCGTTTTTTCATGGAGGACTTCGGTCGCAGTGATTTTTTGAAGTTGAGAGCAAGTTTGTGATCGAGATTTTCGCTTCGGCAAGATGGACGACGAAACTGTGGAGATGTTGGCGAACATTTTTGGTGGCAGTGACAGTGATGAGGAGCTATTTACTGGCTTTAGATTAGAAGAAATAGTGAAAGGAGAGGAGTCCGATGTCGATTTTGGTGGCTGATGGAGGCGATCTCGGCGAAAATCTTAACATTAACTATGCCGATTACGATGGCGTTTCATGCAGTTCGGTGCCGATTACAATGGCGTTTCATGCAGTTCGGTCAGTAGTGTTGAACTTAGCATAATTTTTTTACACCATTTTATCAACAAGATATAAGCTTTGATGCATGTGGAATTTTACTTCAAAATGTTAACTTAATTTTGGAGCAAATAAAACATATTTATGACCAAGGTTTGTATTTTTTCTGATTTTTTATTTAACATCAGTACATCCAATTTACGGAGTTACTTACCTTCCCTTAAGATTTTGATACTAGTAAGCACTCAGACGGTCCAAGGGCAAAGGGTTAAAAGTTTATGTTGTTTACCTTCAAAATGTACAGAGAAATGTTCATTAATGTTACATAAATTTCTGCCATGTTGAAAAAATAATGTCCCATAAAAAAGAATGATGTGAAAGCAATGTGGTGCTTACCTTAGAATCAATTAGCTAATGCACCCGGGAGAATTATTTTACAATCAAGGTAATGTTCCCTTAGTTACATAAACATCTTCAAAAATGCATCCTTCACAATCACAGGTTTGATCGCCTCATGAAATGAACAGTGCCTTTGTTCTGTCATCCTGTTTAGCTCTGACCTGCTCAAAGCAACAGTATCACTGTCAGAAAGAAAACTACGCTATTTCTCACTCCACGGGCAAGAACCGAGTGTAGCTGAAATGGTCAGTTGTATGGCCTGTGTAGTTTCACTTTTGTTTGTGAAGCTCATGTGTGAATTCAGAGAAAAAAAAAAAGAAGAGAAAAGGGAAGGCAATCTGCGGTAGACTACAGGGTTTGTACGCTCCTTGAAACTCCTTGAACCTCGATGAATTCTGCAGACGTGGGAATCTTCCGCCTTTCGGCGGAATTCCGCCTTTTTGGAGGCCTCAGAGGTCATTTTTGAGATCGATGCAAATCCGTTGAGAAAACTGGGGGGGTGTATGTATAGTGAGGTTTGCTTTTCGTAAGCAAAAGCTTGGATCGCGATTTTGTTCTCGATCGGTTTGTTCTCAAATGGAAAACTTCCGGCTCGTTTGGGCACCCAGTGAATAATGGAATTCGGCTTACCGAAACTACAAAGAAGGGAAGTAATCACTTAGCTGTGAAAAGTGCCATTTGCGGATTCCGGCGCCATATTGTCTTACAAGTTGCACGTCCAAAGTTCCGAAGTCGTCAACATGTTCCGACAAATCACCGAGAATGAGAAAGTTTTGGCCACGGAGATCGATTCCTCTGTGAAAAACAAGTGGAACTGGAAGTGGCTGGAGGAAGATGTGCGTACAACAGTGACTTTATCGTGTGGTAAAGAGACCGTTAGCCACGAGGTGAAGATCCGTGTGGGAAAATAGAATAAAAAGCTTGTTATTTTATTTCTTTTTTTCTTGCCAGTTTATGCATTTCTGGGGTGATTTTTAGATACTGAAATATGAAAAATGCTCAGCTTCAGGGGGCTTTGCCCCCTGACCCCCACCAGGGGCATTGCCCCGGACCCCACCGGGGCCTACGGCGGCCCCCGGACCCCCGCCTAATTTTCCGCCTTTTTCACTTTTTCTTATTCCCACCTCTGATTCTGAGAGCAAATTTCAAGGCCTTGAAAACCTTTGAAAATCAGTAAAATGTGGTTCTGTTGACCAAACCACCTTGAAAACCTTTGAAAATCAAGCCATCAGCTCCAAAAAATTTTAATGTGGCGAAAAGAAATGGGAGTTTGATTTTTCTGCGTTCAGGTTGATGAAAAATTATTTTAAAACAAATTTTACAACACCATCGCGATCCCAGATCGTCGTCTGCTACTTAACCAAGGGAGATAATTTGTAACTTCATCAATTTTTACGCATGTATTTTAGCCTTGAATTAAAAAACAAAAACCTTGAAAACTTGAAAAAGCCTTGAATTTTGTTCTTGGGAGTCTGTAGGAACCTGGACCGTAGTTTTAGCTTGGGCATATCACAGTGTGGGGGTGGTAAACTTGGGTACAACACTGTTGAGTTAGAGACTCAGGTCGTCCTTCGCTGCTGCTGCTGTTGTTGCTGCACCTTCCAAGGAGGCCTCATGACCCCATGTCTCTCGCATCGCAAAGTTTTCCGCTACTTGTGCCAGTCTTGTTGTCGATTTACTGGTTATCATCTGTCCTTTGCTTCATGGTTTTTTTTTCACTTTTTGATTAATCTTGCTCATCATCCATAGCTTTCTTTTGTGCGGACAGAGATCTGTTCGTGTGGAAACAGATGGAAGACCACCCAGTGCTGTGGAGTATTTTACGAGCAGCCAGCGCAAGTGAGTGTTGGGAGTGTGCATTCACATGCTACACACGAACACAAACGCACACACACATGCACACGTGCGTGCACACACACGTGTGCGCGCTTGCACACACACACACACACACACACACACACACACACACACACACACACACGCGCGCGCACTCACACACATGCGCGTGCACGCACGCATGCACGCACGCACATATGCATATGCGTACAAACATAGACACTCACACGCACACACACACACACACACACACACACACACACCACACACACACACACACACACAAAGTTCATGTGTGTGTTGGTGCGTGCGTTTGCATATTGTACATAAGTATGCCTGCGTGCATGTATCAATGTGTGTGTGGTGTGTGTGCGTGTGTGTGTGTGTGTGTGTGTGTGTGTGTTCTGTGTGTTTTGAGTTGTAGACTTTGATGTTGGAATAAGTGAAAGTGGTTGTCGTCACTGGCAGCTTTTCAGCCGCAGCCCACTCTTGAAACTGTACAAATTTTATTGTCGAGGTCAGAGTCGAGTTTGAGCCGGCACCAAGAAAGTGAAGACTTTTGCAGGAGCAACTCACTCATTTAGATTAGTAAGGTGTGAGCTCCCTTACATGGGTATGTCACTTTTGAACCGTCCTGTTGTCAGTTCTATCTCTTTCGTCTTGGTTGCAGGTAGTGTGTTTCTCTATTACTGCTCTCCGGTGCTGAAGTCCTTGATGGCCAAGGTGCTAAGCACTCTGGAAACCATGCGTGTCAAACACCTGAGGGACCTGCCGAAGTTTTACGAACGTGCCTGTTGGCTGGTGCATATCCTGGCTCAGGTGTGGAGTGTTGGTGTCAGATGTTACAAGAGTGTGTGTGTGTGTGTGTGTGTGTGTGTGTGTGTGTGTGTGTGTGTGTGTGTGTGTGTTTCGATGCAAGTAGTTTTCAGTTTTGTGTGTGTGTAAGAGTGAGAGAGAGAGAGAGAGGGAGAAAGAGAAACTCACAGGGAATTAGGAGAGTTTATTTCCCCCTTTTGATATTTATGAAATCAGAAATTGTATGCATTAGTCATGCTTTTGTTGATACCATTATATGTTTATGTGAAGTATGTTTATCACTGAATGCAGTTCCCATTTGTTGCGTGTAAGTCATACCTGAGAGCTCAGATCAAGAAGTTGTGATCATGAGACATACTGTGACGCAGGCATGACCAGGAGTCCTGAATGTGACTGTGGATATGCGTTAGTGCATCTGATTTTGTCATTCATACAGTTCTTTGGATTGTTCCGTGATTTGGCCAGAAGTTTAAAAGAAAGAAAAATGTGCTAAAAAAAACCCTAAATCACCTTGTCATTTACCTGGAGGATGAGACAAGAATAAGAACAAAAGTAGATTACAGAGAAAACAGCAGCATCATTTTTTTGGATTTCAGTTTCAGTTTCATCAAGGAGGCGTCACGGCGTGCGGACTAGTCCATATACACTACACCACATCCGCTAAGTTTTGAGACCACACTACGCATGATGTTAAGCTGATGGATAAATGAATTAACAACTAAGATGAGAGAATTGAAGAAGAGGGTCTCATGGCTACGACTTTGCAGATGTCTGACCTACGCATTAGCCCAACGCGCTGGTCAGACCTTAGAGTGCCTACCTAACCTCGGTTGTCTTTTTTTTTTTTTTTCTTTTTTTTTTTTGGTGTGGATCGAGTGACCAGTGTTGTGTTTTGGATGGTGGTAATTTCAGGGTAAATTTCTGCCGGCGCCTTTGTCCAACATGGGGGAGCTGTTTCCCTACATCTCACCTTACGAAACTTACCTGCTCCTGGTGACTGTGTGGCGATACATCAAGGTAAGGGGGTGGGGGGAGGGGGGGGGGGGGGCGGCATTCCAACCTGCTGTTAACTGCTCTGCATTTGCTGAGTTACTTCTCTTTTTCTGATGTAAACATCATGTTAGACAGAAATTATAACCTGACTTCTTTTTTCTCGTCTTTGAATTTTATCGCAGCAGAACGTCTTAGAGGTTGGAGAGGATTGTTTTCCCCCTCAGAGTGTATGCTTTTTCTTTCACTTATTAAGACGTATAGAATGATATTCCCTGATATGGTTCCAGTGTGACAAGAAAAACAATGAAACTGCTTAAGAATTTCACGCGGTAAAAATTGTTCATGTATAATTTACATTGCACAAGTTCAGAATAAAACAATTTAAGAATTTCACCTGATAAAAATGGTTCTACAATACACATTGCACGAGCTCACATGAGTGTGTCGCTGCTTACCTAATGATCTTCAGCATGCTGGGTTCCTGTTCTAAACCAGTCTTGTACTGCAATAAGGCAGTGATCATTTTTAACTTTATAGCACCATCCCATGTATGTCCACTCCCACACATGCCACGTCTCTCTCCGAGACCCACCCACATTTGCAGATAAGGTATACGTCATGTGTAAGTGATGTGGTTTATGTGTCTTGCAGGAAAACCCACCCACCCTCAATGTGGAGCAGATGGAAGCTCGCAGTAAGTGCACATTTTCGGTTTATTTGTTTTTGAAATCTTTTTTTTTTTTAATCTGTATCTGTCATTATATTTTCCCTCATAAATTTTCTATAATCACAGGGGTGCATATGTCAGGACCAGCTGGTCTGGCACTGTGTATGGATTGCTCCGGAGTAAATTCTGAATTTGTTAATCAAGAACGAGATCAGCAGGTGGTAACCTTCCAAACCATTTTGATATCGAGCAACGTTCTGGTTCCAAGGAAAGCTTGTGACTGTTTGGTTCAGGATGGAAATAAAGTGTTCAAAACTCCTTGCAGCCATTATTAGTATGGTGACATATTGAATGTAGGGACATATTGCTATGAAGACTGTGCTTAGAGTACAGGGAAAGTAACGTGAACATGGTTACTTTGAATCGCACATGTAGGGACATCATTGAGGATGTATCATTTGCTAAATTCACTAGCGTGTCATGGAATTGAAATGTTTTGACTTGATACGTGTTAAATTAAGTTCAGCATAACATTGATATGGGGGAATTAAAAATGTATTGACTTGGTATGTTTTCTATTAAGTTCAGCATAAGATTGGTATTGTTTTAAAGTATGTCCATTATGACATATCTTTCTGTTGTTGAAAACATGCACGGTAAACATCGACCTTCTCTGTGAACAACACGACTTTCTTCTGTGAGAAACTTTGTGTTCAGAGTCCTTATGATCCTTGAACTTTGAATCTCATCGAAACTCCTTCACTTTGGGAATGTTTTTTTAAGGCTTCGAATCCCATTAAGAATGTAAGAATCCACCACCTCCAAAGAAAACGTAACAGCTTCATGTTGTCTGAAGACACAGACTGCTTCTTCAAAAAGATCATGCAAAATGAAATTTTCCTTGGTGGTTTAAGCCAGCTTCATATCATGAGACACAGACTGCTTCTTCAAAAAGATCATGCAAAATGAAATTTTCCTTGGTGGTTTAAGCCAGCTTCATATCATGAGACACAGACTGCTTCTTCAAAAAGATCATGCAAAATGAAATTTTCCTTGGTGGTTTAAGCCAGCTTCATATCATGAGACACAGACTGCTTCTTCAAAAAGATCATGCAAAATGAAATTTTCCTTGGTGGTTTAAGCCAGCTTCATATCATGAGACACAGACTGCTTCTTCAAAAAGATCATGCAAAATGAAATTTTCCTTGGTGGTTTAAGCCAGCTTCATATCATGAGACACAGACTGCTTCTTCAAAAAGATCATGCAAAATGAAATTTTCCTTGGTGGTTTAAGCCAGCTTCATATCATGAGACACAGACTGCTTCTTCAAAAAGATCATGCAAAATGAAATTTTCCTTGGTGGTTTAAGCCAGCTTCATATCATGAGACACAGACTGCTTCTTCAAAAAGATCATGCAAAATGAAATTTTCCTTGGTGGTTTAAGCCAGCTTCATATCATGAGACACAGACTGCTTCTTCAAAAAGATCATGCAAAATGAAATTTTCCTTGGTGGTTTAAGCCAGCTTCATATCATGAGACACAGACTGCTTCTTCAAAAAGATCATGCAAAATGAAATTTTCCTTGGTGGTTTAAGCCAGCTTCATATCATGAGACACAGACTGCTTCTTCAAAAAGATCATGCAAAATGAAATTTTCCTTGGTGGTTTAAGCCAGCTTCATATCATGAGACACAGACTGCTTCTTCAAAAAGATCATGCAAAATGAAATTTTCCTTGGTGGTTTAAGCCAGCTTCATATCATGAGACACAGACTGCTTCTTCAAAAAGATCATGCAAAATGAAATTTTCCTTGGTGGTTTAAGCCAGCTTCATATCATGAGACACAGACTGCTTCTTCAAAAAGATCATGCAAAATGAAATTTTCCTTGGTGGTTTAAGCCAGCTTCATATCATGAGACACAGACTGCTTCTTCAAAAAGATCATGCAAAATGAAATTTTCCTTGGTGGTTTAAGCCAGCTTCATATCATGAGACACAGACTGCTTCTTCAAAAAGATCATGCAAAATGAAATTTTCCTTGGTGGTTTAAGCCAGCTTCATATCATGAGACACAGACTGCTTCTTCAAAAAGATCATGCAAAATGAAATTTTCCTTGGTGGTTTAAGCCAGCTTCATATCATGAGACACAGACTGCTTCTTCAAAAAGATCATGCAAAATGAAATTTTCCTTGGTGGTTTAAGCCAGCTTCATATCATGAGACACAGACTGCTTCTTCAAAAAGATCATGCAAAATGAAATTTTCCTTGGTGGTTTAAGCCAGCTTCATATCATGAGACACAGACTGCTTCTTCAAAAAGATCATGCAAAATGAAATTTTCCTTGGTGGTTTAAGCCAGCTTCATATCATGAGACACAGACTGCTTCTTCAAAAAGATCATGCAAAATGAAATTTTCCTTGGTGGTTTAAGCCAGCTTCATATCATGAGACACAGACTGCTTCTTCAAAAAGATCATGCAAAATGAAATTTTCCTTGGTGGTTTAAGCCAGCTTCATATCATGAGACACAGACTGCTTCTTCAAAAAGATCATGCAAAATGAAATTTTCCTTGGTGGTTTAAGCCAGCTTCATATCATGAGACACAGACTGCTTCTTCAAAAAGATCATGCAAAATGAAATTTTCCTTGGTGGTTTAAGCCAGCTTCATATCATGAGACACAGACTGCTTCTTCAAAAAGATCATGCAAAATGAAATTTTCCTTGGTGGTTTAAGCCAGCTTCATATCATGAGACACAGACTGCTTCTTCAAAAAGATCATGCAAAATGAAATTTTCCTTGGTGGTTTAAGCCAGCTTCATATCATGAGACACAGACTGCTTCTTCAAAAAGATCATGCAAAATGAAATTTTCCTTGGTGGTTTAAGCCAGCTTCATATCATGAGACACAGACTGCTTCTTCAAAAAGATCATAAAAGAAGTAAAAATTTTCCTTGGTGGTTTAAGCCAGCTTCATATCATGAGACACAGACTGCTTCTTCAAAAAGATCATAAAAGAAGTAAAATTTTCCTTGGTGGTTTAAGCCAGCTTCATATCATGAGACACAGACTGCTTCTTCAAAAAGATCATAAAAGAAGTAAAAATTTTCCTTGGTGGTTTAAGCCAGCTTCATATCATGAGACACAGACTGCTTCTTCAAAAAGATCATAAAGAAGTAAAAATTTTCCTTGGTGGTTTAAGCCAGCTTCATATCATGAGACACAGACTGCTTCTTCAAAAAGATCATAAAAGAAGTAAAAATTTTCCTTGGTGGTTTAAGCCAGCTTCATATCATGAGACACAGACTGCTTCTTCAAAAAGATCATAAAAGAAGTAAAAATTTTCCTTGGTGGTTTAAGCCAGCTTCATATCATGAGACACAGACTGCTTCTTCAAAAAGATCATAAAAGAAGTAAAATTTTCCTTGGTGGTTTAAGCCAGCTTCATATCATGAGACACAGACTGCTTCTTCAAAAAGATCATAAAAGAAGTAAAAATTTTCCTTGGTGGTTTAAGCCAGCTTCATATCATGAGACACAGACTGCTTCTTCAAAAAGATCATAAAAGAAGTAAAAATTTTCCTTGGTGGTTTAAGCCAGCTTCATATCATGAGACACAGACTGCTTCTTCAAAAAGATCATAAAAGAAGTAAAAATTTTCCTTGGTGGTTTAAGCCAGCTTCATATCATGAGACACAGACTGCTTCTTCAAAAAGATCATAAAAGAAGTAAAAATTTTCCTTGGTGGTTTAAGCCAGCTTCATATCATGAGACACAGACTGCTTCTTCAAAAAGATCATAAAAGAAGTAAAAATTTTCCTTGGTGGTTTAAGCCAGCTTCATATCATGAGACACAGACTGCTTCTTCAAAAAGATCATAAAAGAAGTAAAAATTTTCCTTGGTGGTTTAAGCCAGCTTCATATCATGAGACACAGACTGCTTCTTCAAAAAGATCATAAAAGAAGTAAAAATTTTCCTTGGTGGTTTAAGCCAGCTTCATATCATGAGACACAGACTGCTTCTTCAAAAAGATCATAAAAGAAGTAAAAATTTTCCTTGGTGGTTTAAGCCAGATGGAAGGGAAAATCTAGAACAAATTTCTTGGAATCTAAATATGTCTACAACAAACAACCTCAGCGTAATACATGAGGGTTACAAAAATTTGCCTCGAAACAAAATTCAAGGGCAGTAATGAATCATTCCAGACTAGAGGTAGCATAGATTTGTCTTCCTTCAGTGTCACTGTCATGTACTGTTTATCTACCTTTGTGGACTACTCTCCTGGCTTTGTTCTCGAAATTCCTTCACTTTTTATTCCCGGTTACAGCTTGTCGTATGTTTGGGTTTTTTGCTTTTGTTTTTGGTCTAATCTGGTGACTGGATAGTGGAAATTGTACACACTGTGGGACTCGGGCTAACCATTTTGTTTGCCGACATGGCTTTTTAAAACATTGAAATGGTTTTGATTAATTTGTTTGAGATCTTTTTGATCTGGGAGTGAGAAGTCAAGTGTAATGGCTCGCACTTTCAGCAGGGCCTAGTCTTATCTACCATAAGGATGTCAGTAATATAGCCACTATATCATGAATTTTTTTTTTTCTATTCTTTTTCAGGATATGATTTTTCATTATTTGGCCTGTTTAGATGTGGATTTTTTTCCTGCATGAGTTTGACAGCCCTGGACAGGCCCTGAGTGGTCAAGCTGGACTGTAACAATATAAAACTGTTAACAAACTTGCCCATAAGAGCATCAGTGTAACAGAATGTTAGTGTCAGCAACGGTGCTTGCTGAATGAGCCGCAGGTAGTTGTCATGGACTGAGCTTTGCTGAGGGCAGGATGAAGGTGTGCTGTGCTGTGTTGCAGAGTGTGATCCCCAGCACTGCCAGGTGATGCAGGCCATGCTCAACTCCAACATCCACACCATGGGCCACCTCTACCCCCGCATCTTCAACACATGAGTCGTTTGCATATCGTCAGGACCCAGCTTTCATACAGAATTATGTCATTACTTGTCTGTAATTCATGAGGACGCCGTCACCTATCTTTATAACATCATCAGGACCCAGCTTTCATACAGAATGACGTCATTACGTGTCTTTAATTCATGAGGACGCCGTCACCTATCTTTATGACATCATCAGGACCCAGCTTTCATACAGAATGACGTCATTACTTGTCTTTAATTCATGAGGACGCCGTCACCTATCTTTATGACATCATCAGGACCCAGCTTTCATACAGAATGACATCATTACTTGTCATTAATTCATGAGGATGTCGTCACCTATCTTTATGACATCATCAGGACCCAGTTTTCATACAGAATGACGTCATTACGTGTCTTTAATTCATGACGACGCCGTCACCTATCTTTATGACATCATCAGGACCCAGCTTTCATACAGAATGACGTCATTACGTGTCTTTAATTCATGAGGACGCCGTCACCTATCTTTATGACATCATAAGGATCAAGCTTTCATACAGAATGACGTCATTACTTGTCTTTAATTCATGAGGATGCTGCCACAGCTTTCGTGCAGAATGATGTCATTACTTGTCTTTAACATAGCTGTGCTTCATCTCCATCACATTTGTCACTCTCATTCTGACACATGGCATCACGCATCAGTAACATGACTACATCATCACCGCCACATTTTAACACATGACATTGGCATGCATCACGAACCACATGATGTGTCCTCATGACACATCTTCAACACACGTGACTCATCCTCAACACATGATCACTTCGTCGCCACACATAACATTATCATATTTTTGTTTTGCCCGACGTCTTGTCCTGTGAGTCGCAGGATAGTGTCTTATCCTTTTTGTCTCTGTGATGTCATTTACCTGTAGTAAATTGGTGATATTGTCACATCCATTTAATCCGTGTCAGCCTGCCACATAACAGCATAATTACATCCACCTCAACAGAATGATGTCACCACAAGCCTTCAGTCATGATGTTGGATCCGTTTCATAAAACGTCTCGTAAATGTCTCGTCTCTTTCCGGTCTTGTCCCTCTCAGCTGTGCGAGGGATAGAAACCAAACTAGCCAGTCCTCGAATAGGCTGCACAGCACTTTGCTCCCAGGAGACGTGGTCCCTGATGATGAAGCAGAAGGTCTTCCACTGCCACTGTTCATTGAAGTAGATCATGGCAAAGGATTCAGGTGTCGTTGGTGCCCTAGGTGACGGCTTGCTGGTTCCTAAACTTGGGGGAGGTGGGGGGAAAAGGGAGGCAGGAATGTGTGTGTGTGTGTGGTGACTGGGCATTGAGGGAAGGGAAGGAAAGGGAGAAGTGCATGTGTTGGTGTTTGTGGGTGGCTGAGAAAGAGAGAGAGAGAGATGCACATGGGGTATCAGGTTGTTCGAGAGTTTGGAAAGAAAAAAAAGAACAGAAGAGAATGGAATGATTGCATACAATACACAGTGTTGATATTTTGGTGCTTTGCTGTTTGACAGAGAATGATTATTGTGTAATATTGGGTTTCCAGAAGAGAATGGAATGATTGCATACAATACACAGTGTTGATATTTTGGTGCTTTGCTGTTTGACAGAGAATGATTATTGTGTAATATTGGGTTTCTGTAGTTTTCTTTTGATTTATGTATGGGTCACCATGGAAAAAAAAAAAAGTAAGAAATTTTCACTTTGTGTTGCACTGTTTTGTCATTCTGCGTGAGTACTCTACAGTATTCAGATCTGATGAGATACTGTGTTTCAGAGCGAGTGTGTGCAGTGCAAGTTTGCTGTTATTGTTCTTACACAGCACCACATACATGTGAACAGTTAACCCTCTTACACTGGTAGAAATTTTTCAGCAGTTGTGAATAGTATTTTAGCTACCCCTACATGCCCACTTCTCCCTTCGGAAGGGCATTATTGGTTTCTGCATTAGTCTGCAGTACCAACCTTTAGCATAACATTATGTTGTTCTGAGTCTTAGCTCACGTTGGATCGCACGGCATTAGACCAGCAACCAAACTTCTTCAAGGAAAGCAGTCCATTGCAATGTATTGCATTTTCATTGGAAGTGATGTTGAGCTGCAATTCTCAACCACAAGACTTCGCTGAATATCTTACAACAAGGTGATGACATTGAGATGATCAACAACAACAAAACAAAAAAAAGAAAAAGAAAAATCCCAACTGAGAAAGGTTGGATCAACTGTTAGCAGCCAACATGGATTCTTAACCTAGATCTAGATTTGATGAAATGAAGACTTTTGCCTTGAAAGGTGTGATGATGGCAGGGCCAGACAGTTGATTGACGCAGCCCGTTCACACAATGACAAGAGTGAAATTTTTTTTTTCAAAACCTTGTGTAAAAATTTTTTTTTCCCAAACATTTTCTCAGCTCACCATTCACAAATCGGATCCACTGTACTGCTGTTGTTTCTAGCATGCAGGTCAGTTCCAAAGTAAACCTAGTTCTCATTGTGAGAGGTTGCAAAGAAAAGCCTTCAGTTGCTAAACTCGTTAGAACTTGATCCACCCATGATTTGATTTGATTGATTTAATTTAGAGTCTGTTCACAACGATGGTGATATTAGACAAAAACAAAAAAAACAAACAAACAAAAAAAATGTATGTAAGTGCTTATATGAGTGTGTGTGTGTGTGAGCGCGTGTGTGCGTGTGTGTGCGTGCGTGCATGCGCGCGCCCGTGTGTGTGTGTGTGTGTGTGTGTGTGTGTGTGTGTGTGCGCGCGCGTGCGCACGGAGACAAATATATGAAAGTTAGCCTATTAACGACCAAACAATAATTATAAACTGATAAATCAATTACAACAAATGAATAATAACAGAACTCGATATAGCCTTTGCTATATCAATCATTTTGGGGCTGTAAAGTATTTCTTGTAAAGCCCCTAACGAAGCAATATCTATCTTTAGAATATTATATAACGATGTTAGAATTGGACATTTGAAAAGAATATGTTGAATAGATAATGGGAGACCACAAGCGCAATGTCACCCATGTCAATGAAACACAGCTCTCGTCTTGCTCTTGCAAGAATCCTCCTCAGAATTGTCAGATATATTCGTCTTTCCCGAATGGGTAACATGAGTTCTTCTTTGATAGCAGGAGCGTTTTTCTGCTTATTGAATTGCACAGTTTTCCTGTCACAGGTTGAAATCAGTTATATTTTGTGGAGTTTGGATTTAAAATTGCTCAGTTTACTGTTATAAAGTTACCATCTTTATGTCTGGATATGCAAATACAACTGTGAAGTTTCGTAACATTTTTCTAAAAAGTTAAATGAAACAGCAATGAGCACAATCTACCCTTTTTTAGCATGTGAAAATGTCATTATTCACCAAGCCATTCATATGCAAATACATGGTTGTGATTCACTTTGGCATTCATTTGCAAACACATAAAAAAAAAGATCAAGTCGTCCACATTGTAGGCTCCAACAAAGGGGAAAGGACTGGCCAATTAACAGGAATTTTCATACAAAAAAAATTATAAATTTACATCTTTATCCAATTGCATTTCCCTTTTATTTGTCTGTGTATTGTGCCTCATCAACAATTATTTGCATTTTCTCCTCAGAAGTTTCCCCTTTGATTTTCATTTCTGTGTCCAGACCAGATTTCAGGCTCACATTTGATCAGAACTTTTATATTTCATCCTGACAGAGCTGAGCAACTGGACGTCCCCCGCAGTTATAGATACCAACCACCGCCTGGTCAGCGAGGCTTCGTGGTGATTTTCCATCACGCATTAAGCTCCGGCTTGTTTATGCCCATTGAGAATGAAGCTTCCCACTTAGGCCAAGGTTATACCACATGACAGAATGGTGCTTTGTGGCGTGTTCATGCCCATCAAGAATGAAGCTTCCCGCTTTGGCCAAAGTCTTGGTATGAGAGAATGATGCTTATTTTGGCACTGCACAGGTATGGTGCTGCATGTGTTTCAAAAGTACAAAAAAAATTTTTTTTTCTAATACTAGAGTTTCACAGTGACGTTTTCAAATGCTAGATAGTAGATGGTAAAGATGGTTATCATGACTGGCTGACGCAGAATGCCACATGCTATAGCGGCAGTCTTGTTCACTATACAGGTTCATACTTGTCAGAAAAGGTCTTGATCTTTTCGATGAAGTGTTGCGTAAGTTACACATTCACTCATACCTTCTTTTTTTTTAATCAACTGCACTCAAAGGAAAAAAAAAAAGAGACAAAGCTGTTGGAGAAAAGAAAAAAAAATCATTTTATTCCACATAACAAATCATGAAATGGTGACTCCTGTGCTTGAGGAACAACAAGGAAAGACAACATTAAAACACAAATGCCATGACCCTGTTGTTATTGCTGTTGGTTAACGTGATACTTCCCCGTCCAAAGCTTACTATGCTATTTTCATGTCGTTGAGCAAAATGTGAAAATGAGCAAGAAATTGAATGCAAATTATTGTTCACTATATGTTAACAATTATCACCGCTGATAACCAGACTTTATCTTTCCCCCCATCCTGCTTTCTCAACTGCACAAGTGTATGCGCGCGCACATGCACACACACACACACACACACGAATTCTCGTGCTCAAACACACACACACACATTCCCTTGCTCAAATACACACATTCTCTCTCTCTCTCTTTCTCTCTCTCTCTCTCTCTCCCCCCCTTGAGGCGCTATATTGATTTAGTTTAGTTCAGTCTACTTTTACTACCAGAGCCCAGCTGACTACACAAGGTTTGTTCAGGGCTGTCATGGGAAAGAAAAACAAAACCAAACAAACGGAAACAAAAAGAACAAAACACAACTATTAACATGAATTTCTTTTATCACATGATAACATCTATTAATATCTTCAAGAGCAGATAAAACCCAACTGTAATAAGTAGGAAGCCTGGCAGTTCCCCTTCATTTTTCAACCACAGGTTCTGAAATAATAATAATTTTTTTTAAATGTGTTTGACACAACAATGACGACAACCTCCTCCCCCCCCCTACTCACCATCCTCCTCACCCCCTCCCCTCCCCAAAATAAAAGCCATAAGGGGAAGCAGACACCACAGAATAGATGGCTAGCTTTCACTCGTGTGTGTGCACAGTCTCGCCGCCCTAATCTCCAGAATTCAATTTAAAAGAAAAAAACCAAAGGTCTACCATAGTTATAAATCACAAGATGTTTGAAAAAAAAAGAAGCGAGAAGATCTAAAACGATGAAAGACGAATCGGGTTCGAAGACTAAAAAAAAAAAAAAGCGTGGACAAGACAGATCGACAAAATTACAAAGTTTAGTTTGACAAGAGAAATGACAAAAGATAAGTCTAAGAGATCGAATGAAATGAGGACATTTCTGGCACAAAATTTTCAAAAGGCTGGGACATCGTTTGTACTGGAGTAGCCCCCAGGGTGGTGTCCCATGGGGACAAAGAATACTGATCAACTATTTATGATCTCTCCACATTTGATGAAGTTTCTCCTTTCCTCATACCCAAGACAAAGGAATATCGGTTCCCAGTTATTCATCAGAAGTAAACTGTCGGCTTTCCATACCTCTTCTTACAATGGGAGGAAAAAAACAAGGGCGAAAATGGCTTTCCTTGCAAGAAGTGACAAACTGGTTAGCTACTCTGTCTTTCTGTTTTCATGACACACAGCATTTCATGTTCTTTTTCTTTCAGGCCTACGACTTCTCTTTTGTTTTTCTTCGTAATGCTAAGTAGATACTCTGCACCACATTTAATTTTGCACATCAGTTATTTTTGTGTGTGTTGTGCTCATAACAGTGAAATTTAACTTGCATTTTCACTTTTCTTTTTAATAATTTCTTTTTTCATCCATTTGTTTTCTTTACACAACATTGAAGGGCTTTGATATCATCAGTGCAGGTTACTTACAGGACGGCCACTTTCACAAAAATAAACATGCAAACTTTGAGCCCTTCAATGTATTTCTTTATTCATTTATTTATTTTTCAGAAATGCCATTCTGGTTCTGAATCACAGTTTCCTGATGCAGAATGGTATCTTGACTACTTTCGTGTGTGTCTGTGTCACACATTGCACTTCTGTCTTCTTTTTTTTTCTCTTTCTAAATCTGTTCGCTGGTTAATTGATAACTCTGATTCTGACCCATCACCTAACCCCATTCTCTGACGTACTTCAAGTTTTTCTCTTTAATCTTGAAATTTGTATTAGTTCACATTTCTTTTTCTTTTCAGACACACAGTCATTGCAGATTTTGATTTCCTCAGTCAACCATTACGATGCATTTCTGACAGGCAGACAAGAAACAAACAAACAACAAAGCATGTGTGGAAATGGATCGGAGGTGAGGAAGAGGCGTGGGAGTGGAGAGATGATCGGTGAAGTACGCAGAGCAAACAGACATATATGAATCATTCTAATACTGCACTGTGACCACATACAGGGCTGAGGATGGTCCGTCAAATCCACCCCAATACTGTGATAAGTAAATAACAACTCAAACACACATGGCATAAATAAGAGCAAAAAACAACGGGTAGACACTGCATTCAGTCAGCTAGCAGACAAAAAAAAAGGTGACAACACAATATCACAGTTTTCCGTACTTCAAAGAAGGTGTTGGTTCCATGTAACCACAATAAATATGGCGTGTCTGGATAAGAACAATAAAAAAAAGAAGGTAACTGCTTATCTGGATCACAGGCAAAAGTAACTACTTCTGCATGTCGAACTACTTCTACATGTGGAATGACATGTGTAATGTGCGGGTTTGCTTGTAACATGTAGGTTGGTTTGTAGTGTGAAGATTTGGTAGTAAACGAGTTCATTTTGTAGTGTGGCAAGTTTGCCTGTAGTGTGCAAAAACATTGGACAAGAAGTGTAAATATGTTGCCTGAAGCAGGATCTCCTCTGATACTTCATGATAAATGTTGAAAGTGTATGCAGGATCTGACCAAACCTCCACAGATTTCATCCCACAACACACACGTTATTGTATCGGCCCTCGGTATGGTACAAATTCTTCACACAGCAAATGAATAGAACAAAGCACCATTTTGTGACAGGATGCCACTGATTCTGAGGCATCTGTCTGCAATTATGGTGAGTGCCATGAAAGCACGTTTCAACCCTTTGTGCACACATACACATGCACATAGGGGTAGACACTGAATACATTCTCTCTCATTTGATCCCGCATCACATTTGTAAAAAGGGCAAAACACATCAGTTACCGATGGCTCATTTTTGATCACGTCGCCTCACATTTCTCAATAATTCAACAACAAAAATCTTCACTCTCGATAATGAGAGAAATGCTACAAGCTGTTGTACAACTTGAACTTCAAATGAAGTGAGGTTACAGGAGTGATTTGTGATCATAATTACATCAAATGAAGTGAGGTTACAGGAGTGATTTGTGATCATAATTACATCAAATGAAGTGAGGTTACAGGAGTGATTTGTGATCATAATTACATCCAATGTACACGGTGAAGAGGTGAAGCAGTGCCTTGATCCCCCATGAGGACGGGAAGATTTCATCCGTAGACTGTGTTCTAATATCACAACAAAAGTGCAGTAAATGTGTAAGAAATTGCAAGGTTTATGTACTTCATTCATTAAAAGACGCTAGAAAGGAACACATATTTATCATATGTCTCTATGTTACAGTTCCATAGGTTTTGTTTTGCTTTTGTTTTGTTTTTTCATAGCCCAGCCAATCACGCAAGGCCCATTCACAGCTCTTCGGTCAGGGACATCAAACGGAGTTTTCAAACCAGAATAGTCGAACCGCATTCTTGCTCACCCTTACCAAAACAAAATGGATAAATTGATGAAAGCTCTTGGATCAGTTGTGTGTGTGTATGTTTGTGTGTGTGTGTGTGTGTAAGAGAATGCGTGTGTGTGTGTGTGTGTAAGAGAGTGCGTGTGTGTGTGTGTGTGTGTGTGTGTGTGTGTGTGTGTGTGTGTGTGTGTGCGTGCGTGCATGCATGCGTGTGCGTGCACCTGGATCAGTACAACCTAAGGTTATTCAGACAATGAAATGGTTTCAGTCACTCTGACTTAATTTGCGTGTGTGCCTCTGTATGCAGTTGGGGGTTAGCATCTCCATCAACTGCCCTTAACCCTTCGCAGGTCAGCCTGCTCAGGTCCCTGTCTGCTGAGCGCCAGTCTGCCTGCCTGCCTGCAGTGCACTGTAATACCAGACTGCCTTCAAACAGCTCCTGTCAGCGGTGCTTTGCATAGCTCTCCACTGTGTCAACCATGTGAAGTCACAGCTGTCAGTGACTTCTTCGTACATAATGTTCGCCACTGTCCAAGTCACATTTGCAGTTTGGCACTACATGCTGAGGACGGCAGACAAAGAGCTGGTCCGAAAATATGAAGGACTGGACCAGAATGACCATGCCAGATCTCCTCACGACAGCTACCAACAGAAGAGCCTGGAGAGAAACGGCGGCTACCTCATCACGTCCCCCAAACGACCCCAGCGGTCAGGGGAATGACTGACTGACTGACTACATGATGTTCAGTGTCAAGCTTTCCGCAAGCTACAGCCGGTTTGTTGCTAGCTTTGTTAGGCCCAGTGTTGGTGGTTAACACTGTACAAAGCTGTCTGACAATGCCTCACTTTACTAGCCCATTGCCTGAGCTATATTTACCTGGTTCCTTTCTTAATAAGACAGGCGGAGTCACGTATGTTCTGCTGATCTCCTATGCTTTGAATATATTCACACTCTCACAAGACGATTTAAAAAAAAAAAAAATCAGAAAACAAGGAAAATGTAGTGCGTTGAGCAGCATGTCATTGTGCATGCTGAATCAAACGAGTTTCGATGTGATCTGACCCAGATATTCTCTTCCTGTCCTTCTTTAAGAAGAATAGAAAGAGCATCAACGTTGGGACCCTATTTACTATTCAGGTTACTGTATGATTATAGGCCTCGGCTGACTGCGCATTCTGACAAGTCTCGTCAACGGTAGCCTACTACACTGTCGACATTCACTTTGCCAGTGAGGCGCAAAAGAGAGGGACAAAATAGCATGAAAACTTCACAGCAAAATAGAAAAGAAAAAAAGCTTACTTTTGCTTATGAAATTGCACAGCTGTACCCAAGCAGATAGATTTTGATTTGATTAAGGGAGCTGTCAAAAACAATACACATTTGTTGCTGACTATTTACACTATATTTGATAGATATACATACAACCAACCAGGTTCTTGACAAATTACATTTTGTAATTTGTAAAAAAAATTATTAAAAAAAAAAAAAACGAAAAAAAAAAAAAAAAACCCGAAAAGAAAAAAAATAAAACATATCACAACAGACATAAATGTGATCGAACGAATACCAGATGTAGTCGAATATGCTAATGGATCCTTGCCAGTGCATATGAAAATAAGACATGAGCACATGCTTGCACAATCACACATACAATGCACATCCACAACCCCCATGCACTCTAGGTGCATTTTGAATACTGTCCAGTCCCATCACTTGAAGACTGTGGTAACAAGACATTTGTTTCGGGAGTTTTCTTCTCTTGGGCATTTGGCCACACACTGCGTAAATAAAAACAGTCTTCACACCGAGCGTCCCACTAGAGAACAAAACCATGGAAAGTATGAGAACCATTTGTTGACGCCTGTTTATATGATATAATCTTTGTCATCATCCTGTTTTGAATGTGTGTATGATAAACATTCACATTGGTATTTCCTGTGTCGTTAGAAGTGCTGACAAAAAACAAAACTTTTCATAATGACATGTACTGATGAGACCTTTTCAAATGTCCCTCCTACACAAGGATACTACGTCAGAAGGTACAGAAATAAAAACCTTGATGAGAAATATACTGATAATACTAAACAACAAAATTTGTAGCTCATAATGAAATAATCATTGGCTATCATTACTGCTTTTTTTTCAGTGTGTTGGCAATATCAACTCATGCTCAATCTTATAAATTGTAGCTGTCACTTTTCTTTTTTCACATTTTCCTTTTTTTCCCCATAATTTTTTGTTCTGATTTTAATTGTTACAAACTTGTTCACTTCTTAAATTTTCACTGTTTAATATCAGCAACTGCTTTCCAGCTGAGATGCCCATGTTAAAATGCCCATGTTAAAATGCCCATGTACATATTTTTGTTTGCTTGTTTTCATGAATGTATATTGTACAGCATCTCGATTTGAAAAATCCGACACCTAGATGTAGCACCTGTGCTATCTTTAGACTAAATTCTGTTATATTCATTTTTCTGCCCCAGCGTAAAACACACAAGGAATGTTGATATACATGTGTTATATTTGACCTATTCTTTATCCAACCATGCTCTTTTGCTGTAAAAAAACCCACCTTGAATCATGGCTCTGCTTCTAGCATACATTCTTTCTTTGAGAGAAAAAAAGATGTTAAATACTGATATACATGGCGTTCTGCTGGGAGATGCAGGAAGAGGGGGGAGGTTCATGGGTGAAGGCACACAGAGAACTTTTCAGACAAGAATCCAGACAAAGCAGTCTTGCCTCCACACACCACCTGCTTTCAGGCACAGCCATTCCAGGCCCAAAGTTCCCCTGGTGCTGATCTGACTCCCTGCTGCTTCTGAAGATGGAGCAAACCTTTCGTGAGTAATTACCCCGCTGCTGCTCATTAGCAGATTTCCTGTCGCTGCTCACGAGCGACTCCCAGTCATCACACGAGCTATTTCCCCCCCCCCCCCCCCCCCCTCCCCACCCCCCGAGTCTCAAAGAGGATTCCCTGCAGCAGCTCACAAGCAATTCCCGGCTGCGACTCACTCTTCGTCCTGCCGCGGGCTCAGTTCCACGAAGGCTGAGGGGACGTAGGTCCTGTTGCGCATGTCGCGCATGAAGTTGTTCACATCGCTGACGATCGAACGCTCTCGCTTCCTCATGGCGGTGTGGAACAGGTCCTGAACCGTCTCCTCCTCCAGCGATGTAATCATCCGCCGCGGAAACAGGTTCACAGAACGACGCTGAGGCCGCAAGATGCGTGGCGAGATCCTCTCTCTTCGGGACTCGTCCTCCTCAGCTCTCAGGGTCTTCACATTCTCTTCACAGTAGTTGATGAGCGTTTCTAGCATCTCGGAAGGTTTTGAAGAGTAGAACTTACGCCGGGCGATCTCCATGCAGGCGTCGACGAAGCCTTGAAAACATAGCCCTGCAAGAATGCATTCACAATGTAGAAACACAAACAGTAAAATGAAATCAATGGCTCAATGCGTTCATAGCACTTTGATGAACATGGAAAGTTCTGAATCTTTTTATTTTTTTTAGAAAATCTTCTGCAAAGTTTAATTCATCATTCTTGACTGCTTTCAAGTCCCTGTGAGAGCATCTTTGGAGTTGTTTTCATCTTACTTTCGGCACGTCCCTCTGCCTCCATTTTCTGACTGGTTTCCTAAACAGCCTTGACATAGTGGCCTTGGCTGCCTCAATGAAAACATTGAGAAACAGGCACACACTGAAAAAAAAAAACAATGCCTAAATTCAAATGTAATGACGATGAACGTCTGAAGTACTGAAGGAAGTTGCATGAAGGAGATAAGAAAACATGGTCCTAACTGAAAAAACATGTATTTCTTCAAGAACTTGTCCCACAGTCGTTATTCCAAGTCACCTAATAAACAGGTTTATGTGGCGGCCATCTTGTTTCAAATGTTGTCATCAGGATTGAGTTACCTAGACCGCATGCAGCAACATGAGAAATTCAGCATGTCGCTCACTCTTTGCAATGTTCCAGAGATTTAGCACAGGCCAGCTTCAATCCAAGAGAAATGCAGAGGCCATCAGCTTGACCATTTCATTATACATCATTACGTCCTCTCGACCAAAAACTGTGGACTTCTCTCACCACTGGTCTTACACTGCGACAGGTTGGAGCTCTCTCTTTTCCCCAAATAAATTAGAGGAATGAAGGAAATTCTCATTTTGAGAGGCAAATGGACATGGGAAAAGCTGAAGATGTAATGCTGAATATGTCGATAATAAGTATGGAAACACTGCACTGAAGGAAAAATCATCTAGTACTTCCCATGCATTTGCTGGTGGAAAATACCTACACTCATGTAACTTTTCACTCTTTTCTTTTAGACTTTAATAATATTATTGCAATAAACTACTAAAATTTATTGGTAACACTAAGGAAAATTCTGCCTGAATATTTCAAAAGTTAACATAATGAACTTTCAGAATCAAGCATGGCTTGATTGTTATGGGCCTTTCAGCCCAGTCTCTTGTTTTCTTTGTTTTTTTTTATTATCGCCAAAATATGAGATGATGATGAGTCCATCTATAGTAATCCCTACCGAGTTAAAAGTTCAAACATGAACCCTTTTATTTCATATTCATTTGTTTGTTTCTTTATTGATTTTCTAATGGTGCAATTTCAACACAAGCTTATGATGCTTGTTAGATCTACAAACAGTACATGTGATAATATGAACAGCAAAACATTTAGGAGATTAAAAAAAAAAGCCAGTCTCTGCTTTAACTCGCACTCACGGTTTGAAAACTTTATCACCATTGTCTAAACAACAATGCTAGACTTTTCACATTATCAACATCTTTTAACCCGAAACCCTAAAAGCCACTTTATTCTGGACAACAGTCAGACCATACAGGGATATAATTCCATGGTGGGTTTTTTTTTCCTGTCTCATCTCACAGTGGCATTACCCACTGGTGGCCTTTACTGTTTCGTTGGGAGCCAGCAGTATTAGTTCCATACCATACTCCCCACAGCCAGGCTTGTATCGTCCTGGCAGTCCACATGGTGCTGTCAGTATCAGGTTGGGGGGGGGGGGGGGGGGGGCGAATCGCTCAGTGGTAGAGCGCCATACTCATAATCTTGGGAATGCGGGGTTCGAATCTCTGCCGGGATGTTTCGGTACAGGGGGGATTTTTCCCTCGGAGTTAACATTGGTTCTGACTCCATTTCCCATACAGTCCTTCGAATGAGTCTATAAACCGAGGTTCCATGTGTGAACGCACGCATAACATCTTGCACACACGTAACATACCACCACCAACTTTCGGAAGAGAAGGCCAGTTTGGCCGTTGGTATGGATGACACATTACACATAGCATGCACCTTCCCCGAAAATGGAGTATGGCTGCCTTAATGGCGGGATAAAAAAACGGTCATACACACAAAACTTCCTCTCCCTATACAGGGAGTGTCTGCAGGAGTATCAGCCTGTGTCCACAGAAGAACAGAAGAAGTATCAGGCTGTCTTCAGGCCACCCTCTGCAGCAGACCATGCACAGCTGCTGAGCCATTTTTTGGTGGGTGGTCAGGGGTGATTATTCTGATCCAGCATATGTGGGTCAGTGTGAGTGAACATCCCTCTGAAGGGGGACACCACCATGTCCATCCGACAACATGTTTCCATGAACCTAGTAAGATGGACATGAACTCTTCATGGCCATGGAGTTGAGAAGAAAATCAAGACTTAGGTCGTCACCACAAGAGCAGGGTATGAAGGGCCACAGAATTTAAAGAGAGAGAGAGAGAGAGAGTGTGCGTGTGTTTGTCCGTGTATGTGCGTGTGTGTGTGTGTGTGTGTTCACGTGTGTGTTAGAAGAAGATGATGATACTATAGTTTTTCTCTTGATCTGAGACTTCATGACAAGACTTGACACTATATGCCCTTCGTTTTGTAGTAGAAGTCACACTAGTTTGTCAACATGTCAATAGACCTGTTCTTTAAAAAAAAAAAAAATTTTTTTTAAAAGATCTGTGAAGATAACACCTGTATTTCCATTGCAAATAATGTTACCTTTTCTCAGTTCATGGGTCATTCTCTCTCTCTCTCTGTGACTGTCCTCAATAAACACTGACACATGCACGCAGGTAAATAATAAACTTCCTCAAGAAAACAGTGACACACAGTCACACAAATAAACACACACTCAGCACAGTGCACCTTTCCCCTCAACACCTGGCCCACGCGCTAAACAGGTCGCTGCCAGAAACAAGTGAACCGAACAAAAGAGGCAGCAGAATAACAGGCGATGTTTGGAAGTCTGCATGGGAGGTAACTTGTATCAGAGTTTGTGACCAGCAAAGTGACCCCACCTTTTTCATGGGACAGGTGTCACTGGTGGGCGGGTCTATTGCAGTTTTGCCCTATTAGTCAGCTTCACAGTTCAAGTATCTACTTCCCTTTACTGAACAGGTACAAGCAGTTCAACGTCTCTTGACGCTAAATGATTGATTGTAGTTTCTAAATAAAATTTCTTACCAGGCCTTTTTTTTTTACTTGAGGAATACTTTTTCCATCCGCACCTCCATCATTTATTCAATTCATTTATTCTTTCTTTATATTTACAGCAACATATCTGAAGGTCCATGTCTAAATAGAAGCTCAGTCTTCAACTTTTGTCTTATTAAGTTTCAGTCACAGACATTGTTGTCAAGGTTATTCATTACTAAATCAATCCAGCTTCATGTCTTATAGTCACAGACACATTGTTGTCAAGGTTATTCATTACTAAATCAATCCAGCTTCATGTCTTATAGTCACAGACACATTGTTGTCAAGGTTATTCATTACTAAATCAATCCAGCTTCATGTCTTATATTTTCAGGTCCACTGACCTGAGGTTCTGCATGGGTTCAGAAATTCCATATTTGTTACTGATTTTATTGAATTTCTCTTCAGATATCTTTTAGAAGTACTAGCCTGAGGTTCTGTCTGGGCTAAGGCAGTCCAACTTTCTTCGCATGTTGATATAAAGGATGTTTATGGGTGTTCCCTCAGAAATTCCCCATGTGTTACTGATTTCATTGAATTTCTCTACAGATATGTTCAAGAAGTACTGACCTGAGGTTCTGTCAGGGTTCAGGAACTCCCACTTCCTTTGCATGTCGATGTAGAGGATGTCTACAGAGGCGTTGTTCATTCCTTTGCGGTTTAATCGACACTTTCTGCAACAATCCACACCAAAATAATCTGTGAAAAAAACAAAAAACAAATCAGCATTTCAAATGCTACTCAAAAATCTTTTTTTTTTCAGCAATAATTCTGTTGTATTTTGGAAATATAACATGAAATCTAACTTACAGTACAGCTTCTTTCTATTCTGTATAAAAAACAAAAATCATGTGTTTTGTCTCCCAGCAACAGCATTACTCATTCCAGCTTTTCTGTCGACAGCCGCATCCAGGTTCACCCTGTCACAGACCCAGGTCCAGTAGTCCACAAGGAGCATCGACTATCAGATTGTCATAAAGCAACTGACTGATTGATACTGAGTCGGTTTGGTGGCCCTCAACGATGCCTGACCTGAGGCAACACGCGCAGAACACCGCCTTGTCTGCATTCCCAGCCACACTAGATGGCAAATCCAAAGTGTCAGGCAAAGTCTTCCATGGACACTCAGCTGACCCCAACAATTTCTCCTGTGCCTCCAACCAAGCGAAACACATTCCACACCTCTGACTACTGAAGGTGGGACAGGATGACAAAATGCGGACCGAGGTCTGTGGATCTCAGTCACCCGGCACAGAAACATTACATGTCAGAGATCTTGATTCTGCAGAGTTATGGGAGAGATGTTGGCCATGTCCTGCTCTGAGCCTGAACATGACAACTGGCTGGACTAAGTCCCGCTACTGGACACCGCCCTCTTCACACTCTGGGTAAAGGCAATTCCCTCCATGGGATTCTGAAGTGGCCCTGCAGGACTGACCTCACTTCTCTGAAACTCAGGGGGGTCTACTCTATGTTCCAGCCTGCTTCCTACCATTGCTCTCCCTCCCTCCCCTCCCCCCCAAAAAAAAACTCACACGCACACACACACACACACACACACACACACACACACACACACACATACACACAAAGCCATGTTTCTGTTCTTGAATACCTTTGTTGTCAATTATATCAGCTTCCAACCACAATTTCGCTGTGTGCGCTGTTTTTGTCTAAATGTTTTGTTCTGTTTTGTTTATTTGTTTGTTTGTTGTTTTCTCAGCAGCAAAAAACATTAAAGATTAGCAAGCAAGATTCAGGGTCAATCTGGTGACCTGAAACAAAAGACTTCTTTTCTTCCCCTTTCTTTTATCCTGTTTTTTTTTTCTTTAGAGAGTTTGTCTGGCTTTTCTTTGCCCATGATGCTTCAGTGAAAGGAAATCCATTGCAGTACCACTACTGATGTAGTACAGAGCACGTATACCTAATAAAACCCTAATCTTCTCATATAAAAAAAAAAGAAATAAGAAACAGAAAGCCCTGATTGTTTCCTGACCACTACACCAACCAACCAACCGACAGTGACGTCAATACCCAGCATACCTTGCAAACATGCGGAAGGCAGTGGGCCCCAGACGCAGACAGCCACGGATACTGAGACAGCTCACAAAATGTCTGACAGACGCTCCAGCAAGCGGAAAGGCTTCATTTCGTTGGCATACGCTGACGGGAAAATTTCCTTCAGACTCGATTCCTCTTCGTCCTCATTCTCATCTTCGGACGAATCCACAAAGGTCAGCTCGTGAGGTATCGTCTGTAGAGTTGGTCCGTCCTCTTCCATGAACGCCTCAGCTGGCTTGTCTGTCTTGTTCTTCTGGAAAATGGTGGATGGCTGCCGATCAGTTGAGTCGAGGAAAAGTGTTTCTTTGGAGGTACCGTGGCGCCTGTTTTCACCGTTCCGGTTTTGATCCCGCTCCCATTGTGGTTGTTTCTGTTCTGGACGTTGTTCTCATTCTCACTGTTGTTGAGGGTCTGCTCCTTTTGCTGGTAGTAAGGTGGCGTGTCAAATCGGGTGATCTCCCCCTCCCCTTCCACGAAGACCCTGCAGGTTTCCTGTCGCTGGTAGGGGGGTCGCATTTTGTCGTTCTCGGCAAAGATGGACTTCTGTTTGTTGTTGGCGGGGGCGTCCTCAAAGCGGATGGTGATGTCGCGCTCACGGTGGTTGCGGTGTCGGGTCTCCATGACGGGGCTGGGGGGCGAGTCCACTTCCATCTCCTCCACATACTGCTGAGTTCGTCGTTGCCATCGTCGACGCCTGTTCAGACATCAGCCTTCAGTCTTCATGTTGTTCATGCGTATGATAGAACACTGACAGTATGAAACAGAAAGGCGGAGGTGACAGGCAAGAGAGAGAGGGCAGTATAGGAGGGTAAGGGAAGAAGTTGAGGGGGGGGGGGAGGGGGGGTGCAAAGCTAAAGGAAGGGAGACAGGGGTAAGTAGATGTAGACATTGACAGGCATCACACTAACAGATGTGTTGACACTAGATAGATCTGTAACATGCACTATCCACAGTTACAGTTTTCCTGTTTCTTTCTGTGTGTGTGTGGGGGGGGGGGGGGAGGAGGGGGGGGGGGGGGCTATGTGTGTGTGCCTGTGCTTGAGTGTGTGAATGAGCACATATGTGTGCATATATGTAAACAATTCCTCCATCTTTGAGTATCATTTTGTATTCATGTGCACGCATACGTGTGTTTGTGTCCACAGACGTGAATCTTGCATGCAGTAATTTTGGCAAGACAGCCCAATCGGCAAATTTTCTTAGGAACTCAATAAACATTTTCCAAATCTTCGTAGTTCACTTCATATGCTTTCATGACTATCATCAGCAGCTAGTTTACTTTCAGACTTGAAAACATTTGAAAAATAGAGCTGGTGAAAATGATGTTATGGTTTAGCAACAGGCTGACCAAAGCTGTCAGATAGACTGTTTCCTTGGTGGCAAGTTTGTTTGTTTGTTTGTCTTTGTGCTGACTGAATAAGAAAAATGTCGCCTTTTCTCATCCTGGACAATTTCTTGCCATGTCCCTTGATTGTCATTCATATACCTTGGTGTGTCAGTTTTCGGGTCATATCAACAGTACTCCGTCCATGCTAACATCATTCATTCCAGCCCCTACTCCCATGTTTCCATCTCCACAACCACACCCAGGTCTGTCATATTACACCCCAGCATCAGCAGTGCATCGGGAGTGAAGAACGTTAGTTCATCATGAGGCAGCCCAACAGAGGAGGCACTGCACTGCTGCTGAATCACAGTCCTGGTATTCAACCCTTAACGAAAAGAATACTTGCTTTTTCATGGAGCCAGCATTCACTTCCAAAAGGCAACATCATGTCCATCCATTAAACATCCCATGATTCTCCGACACTTCACAACTTGACTCAAACATGACAAGCAAGGACAGTCGCCACCAGACTTATGTTCCAATGTCAAGATTCTAAAACATAGTGATATGTGTCCATGGAATTAACATAATAAAGCTAGGAAATGGAATTCCGAATTACTAAAAGAAAAGGGGAAAACAAACAAAAAGAGGGATACCTTTTGCGTGTTGTACTTGTTTTTAGGGGCGATCAAGATCAGCGTGTCTCGGATTAACGTTCGCTTGACCTCCTCGTCCTTTATGGAAGGGATGTATTTGACCACCCCTGGGGACACTTCCTGTTCGCCGGTGATGCTAAGGCTGGGGTTAGAGTTCACCTCCAGCAGGATGGGTGACAGGTCCTTCAGGATCAGGATGTCAAAGCCCAGGACCTGACAGGAACAGTGGAATGTGATCAGTTATAAATGGTTTTCATAAAGCGGTTTTTTTTGCATTAGCAACACTGGCAGACGCCCACACATGCATATATGCATACATGCAGGCATGCATACACATGTGCACACACACACACATGCATGTATGCACACACACACACACACACACACATACACACACACACACACACACACACCACACACACATACACATACACACACACTTACACACACACCACACACACACACACACACACACACACACCACCACACACCACACACACACTACACATACACACACACACTTACATACACACACACACACATACACACACACACACACACACGCACACACAACAAGCGCATACACATACATGCACACTTACGTGCACACATATACACATGCACACACACACACACACACACACACCACACAACACACACACACACACAACACTGCACACACACACACACACACACATACATGCATGTGCACACACACCCACACACACATTTTAACGTGGTGACAGCCCTGATGTGGCCCTTTGCGGTCGGCTGGGCTATAAGCAACATTATCTTATCTTATCCACCCACACACACATATAACACACACGTGCACACACATGCACACACACATACATACACACACATGAACACACACACATACACACACACACAAGTTTGAAATCAATAACAATCCTGATCACCAATTTTTAGTTTATCAGTAAATAAACTGTAACACCTGGGAAATCTTTTAAAATGGCCAGAAATATTCAGAAGGAAACATAATTAAACAAGTACAGTGCATTTTAATTTCCATACAGATGCAAACTTCAAAACTGCCAGATAGGGCGCCTCTTTTTCTCCTTGTTGCAAACAAAAATCTTGCTATTCATGAAAATGACCTGGCACAAATTTATCAAAAGGTTTTGGAATTTAAAAACAAAAAAAAAAACAAAAAAAAAACTGGCCATGCTTGCTGATTGGAAAGTGTAACAATTGTGTGGCCAAGCCGCATCCAGGAGAGCTAAATTGTTTCATCAAAGCCTTGGGGGCAGTCGACTTAGTACAATGTACTGTTAAATCCAAGGTTATCTTGGTTAATCTCCACGCTGATTTGCAAAGCCTGGCTTAAGCTCAAAGGAAAAGTTAGCTTGGTATGCAGGTAATTCTAATGCCAGAAATACTTTTCGTAGACCAAAGAAGTCCTTTGGGTAACCATTATTTCATACACATCAGAACCATCAAAAGGATGATGGTGGATGTTCACAGAAAGAAGAAGAAAACATGCCCAAGGCCCATTTTGAAATGACAGTCTAAATCATGCGTGAGGAATGTAACTTTTGCTCCCAATCCTGTGATCAAACAGTGCCATGCACACATGACACCAAAACTAAAGCTGCTTGTGGTACCTATTCACCCTGTACACATGCAGGCAAGAGGCACACAGAACTAAGAAACTTTCCTAAAATGAAACCAAAAAAAAGGATGTTTCAAACCTGTTCCTATATATTGCAACTGGACACATGAACACAGCAACAAGATCATAAGAAATTTTCAAACAGAACATCTTAAATAAAATAAAAATATATATGTTTACAAAACGCATTCTATCTGTTTGTCTGTCTTTCTTCTTGTTCCAAGTACAAATCCACATTTTCCGCCTGGTCCTCTCCAAATGTGCCATGATGATTTATCAGTCTGCTGGGCAGATCAAGAGCAACTCACTCTTGAGCTAAACAGCCACAGAAGTAGGCCTAGCATTTTTAATGCAACAAAAAAATGGTGAAGTGAGGCACTAGCAGGGTTCAAAGGTCTGGAGAAAAGGTGGAGGAGGAGGAGGTGGAGGCAGAATGGAGAAATCAGGGGGAGGAGGGGTGGAGGGGGGATACTCGGAAGTGAGGACTGGATGGGGAAGTGGCAAGGGGACAACTAGTTTGCTGATATAAAAGACAGCCGTTGTGCTTTTTGATATCGAGTACTGGAACTCTGAAAACATGGAAATGAGTGCAGAGAACCTCACTGGTTGATAGAGAAGGAAGTTCTAGGCGAGACAGGGAGATGGAAACAGTAAATGACAAACAAAGAAAGGCAACTTTTGCTGTCACAGTCAGTCACCAGCACACAGGTCTATTTGTGTGTGTGTGAGAGAGAGAGAGAGAGAGAGAGAGAGAGAGAGAGGAAGAAGAAGAAGAGTGTGCGCGCATGCATGCGTGCATGCGTGTGTGTGTGTGTTTGTGCATGCATGTGTGTGTATGTGTGTGTGTGAGTGTGTGTGTGTGTGTGTGTGAGTGAGTGTTTGTGTGTGTGTGTGTGTGTGTGTGTGTGTGTGTGTGTGTGTGTGTGTGTGTGTGTGTGTGTGTGTGCATGTGTGTGTGTGTGTGTGTGTGTGCATGCCCACATGTGTGGGGGGTATGCATATGCATGCCTGTCTACATACCTACTTGAACATTTTGCATACTTAAGTTACGAATGTCTGCAAGTCCAGATTCCTGAAAATCAAGTCGACCGCAAGCTTGTAATCTGCTCCAATAACAAAATCAGTTACCCAAGAAAGGCCCTTTTGGAGGCCACTCAAAACTCTTTTCCACCTCAGCGGCCATGTGAAATCTTTATCAACGCCACTCAGAATACACTGTGTGTGACTGCTCCTTTGAGCTGTAGCAAGTTGCCATGAAATAACACTGCAGTGTCATAACACCCACATGCTGTGTAACATGTGCTGTGGCATTTGTAAGGTAAACCCTTTCCACCAGGACAGGGCTTGCAACACCCACCCGTCTGATGGTTGCCCAGGACAACTAAACCTTCGGTGGATGAGTGGATATCCTCTCTCCACTTGTCCACTGGGCAACCAGCTTTTGACTGCATCAGTGACAGTGACTTGCCAGTTAGCTTTAGTGCAGACAGACTGCCTTTCTTTCTCTTTTTTCGCTTTTATAGCTCCACCTCTCCCCTCCCTCTTTCCCAACCCCTCACTACCACATTCCATGCCCCCAGCCCCCACCTTGTATTTGTTTCTAATTGGAACCCCAGTAAATCACTGTACAACTTAAAAAAGGTGTGTACCTTTAATTATTCAGGCACTGGTTTTGGTTAGTGTGGAAACGACCGATCTATTTTGCTGTCTTTCTCCCTGTCAGGTGGGCATCAGACATGTGCAGAGCACTGTTGAGTTTCACCTGCTGACATGTGATTGCACTACTAGTAGTCACTTTTATCAACCGTCTTTTTACTTAGGGAGGGCAAGTAGAAATTTGTGCTCCACTCATCCCCAGGACAAAGAAAAAAAAAGATATGTGAATTTCTAGCCTTCAGTACTAAGTGAACAAGCATACACTTGTACAAGGTACTGCCAAAGAGAAACTATCAACATTTTCTTACTTTCTGTCTTCTATTCCTTGGCTAAAACTCTGATGGGTATAATTTGTGAGATCTTTGCTACCATTTTGAATCCCACGACTATAGCAGCATTTAGAGGCCCATGGTCAAACGTGAGATCATCTGCCTGCAGAGAGGACGGTTGTGAGTTCAAAACACTCATGGAGACAGATTTTTCCAGCTTGAAAACAATCTCTGTCCACCCAGCAGTTACTAGGTACCTGGTTCAGTTCAGGAGGGTTAAAGGGGGCGGCAGAATAGGGATTGGCCCTGCCTTCTATCATGCCAATGCCTGGGTGGTCAACCTCCGTCAGTTCACTGCCCCTGTGGGCAACAGACAATGGAAATTCAATTTTTTTTCTTCTGAAAGGCAGCATCATCCCCTCTCCAGAGATGATGTCTACACTGACATTGGAGCACATGTTTTATATTTGCGTCATTCATCTGACTGGTACACAATGGCACTGTTTTTGCCCGAAAGATGGAAAAGGATTTAACATGCAAGATTCTTTATGCATGCATTAGTGTATGGGACCTTCTTTTAGAATCTCAAACATAAACAGACTGATAGACAGGTAGGTAGACAGCTAGCTAGCTAGATAGATAAAAGATAAATAGATAGATAGTTTTGATAGACAGATTGATAGATAGATGGATAGACAGCTAGATAGATTGACAGATTTGGCAAATAGATGGATGAATAGATACACACATTAGATAGATCAATAGATAGATGGATAAAAAGATCAATTGATAGATTGATTGATCAATAGATAGATGGATGAACAGATTGAAGAGATTGATTGATCAATAGATAGATGGATGAACAGATTGAACTAGAATGTTTGGCAGTCCTGGAGTTTAGAGCCAACCCCCACCTCACTTACCCACTCCCCTCCATATTCAAAACCCCATTAGATAACTTGCCTTTGAAAGATAGCTTCTTTATGTGTCATATAATATGAAAAATATACTGAGGCTGAATTAGCTGAAATATGCAAGCCTGTGTGCTTACTTGGCATTTGTTGAGCGTGTAGGAAATTTTCTAATTCAGTTCACTTTGATCTTTGACATAAAGAAAACATGACAGACAGCAAATGATACGCTTAACCTTTTCACCTTCCCAGTAACCACATGACTACTTCAGTTAGAATTCCACCGTCGATGCTGGGCATCATTAGCTTATGTGGTCAGTTCCATTATTAACGCATTTTTTTCTTAGATTTCCTCTCATATTTGAATAGCATGTGGAATAAATTTGCGTTATGTCATCATCTTTAAGATGGTGTATAAACAATAAATGACTGGTCTAGTGGTTCAAAAGTTACAGCCTTAAAGATCAAGTGCCCCCCAGCAGCTTTTACACCTAGTTGGTTTTCTGCTGTTCACAGCTTGGGCATAGTTGAAAGGGTTAAGCCTTTCACTCCTAACTGTAGATAAACCCTTGGTTCGAGGATCATGTAAAAAAAAGATTGGAAAACCAGGGACGGTTGCATGTCAGGAATAATTTTTCAATGTATGATTTTACAGAGAACTGACTGGAGTATTTGATAAAACCCAAAACAAAACTTCAAGCAAAAAAAAAAAAACGGAAAAGAGAGCAACAGCATGTTAAACAGCAAGATTATAAAAAAAAAAAATCACAAATAAGTCAAAGGATTCAAAGGGTTAACGGAGACAGTGAGTGTTAAAAGTAAAGAGTCCCTATACTCCCACTTTGCAGAGTTTACTATATATAGCAGTCAGTCCACTAAGGGCCATTCCATTTTCTGAACCATAGAACATACCACTATGTGGTGAACTGTGTTTATGCAAGCTAATGGTATGGCCGCTGCTTTTCTTCCGTGCCATTGCACCTTACAGCGCGCTGTACTCGTGTGGCCGTCTGACAGCCTGAATGTGTTCCAAGGTAAGTGAAATGGCCAGGCTTTGCCTGATTTTTTTCAACAGGATGCATTGTGGTATGTGGATGAAAATATTTGACATTCATTTAGGAGCAGCATGAATCAATCTAAAAATGTTTTTTTTTTTTTCCAGACCTGTTTTTCATGAGCTCTCAGAAGCCTTGCTCTCCCGCCACTCTCTCTGACCTTTACCCCCAGCCTCACCCTTTCCCCCTCCCTTCCATCCCTATATCTTTCCATGCCTCAAACAGGCTAGTGCTGTCACAGTAGACGTGACTCAACTCTGTACTGAGGTTTCTATGTCGGGTCATCACGAGGCAACGCACCAGAGGAGATCTGGCAAAGTTGGTTTAGTAGTGCTCATGTGTTACATGTGTGCTCATATACACATGTACATACAAATATACATGTGTGTAAACGTGCACACAGACAACACACAAGTGTTCACACACGCGCACGCACGCACGCACGCACGCACACACACACACCACACACACACATACACACACACACATGCACGCACGCACACACACAGACAACACACACATGCCCACATAACACACACACACACATACACACACGCACACACCCCTTTCCCATCACCTTCCCCCCAACCCGCACCCCCTCCAAAACACCCACCTGAAAACAGGAGGGGTGAGGTTTCCCAGGCGGAAGAGCCGCCTGGTACTCCACCTTCAGCTCCCCGGCCACAGACACCATGGTCTTGCAGACGATGGCCTCGATCTCCTTCCACAGGCCCACCGTGTCGTAGCCCATCCTCTCCATCCGCTGGAACACACTGGTCATCTTGCGTTTGCTCCCCTCGTCGTCCTTATCCGACTTGTTGAAGGTGGAGCTGCGTTTGTTGAGCGAGTAGTTGGTCAGGTGCATGTAGGTCTCGTGCAGGTTCTTGTTGGTGGGGTTCTCGTACGGCAGCGTGGAGAACCGCGCCAAGCCCTCGTTGCAGATGTGGATCTCCAGAGGGTCCAGTTTTCTTCACCACCACGTACACCCTCAGGTCGAACTTGAACGAGTCGATGAGCAGCACGTTGCTGAGGTACTCCTGCGCCACATAGGAGCGGTTGCCGTGCGGGATGTAGCCCTGCGGCTCGCGGAGCAGGTAGATCCCCTCCCCCTGGGAGCCCTCGCTGGGCTTGACGATGAAGGTGGGTTTGGGTTTGGTCTTCTGTGTCTCGCACATCTGGCGCACGTCGTTGCAGAACTGGTGGTACTGGGCAGGGAGGATCCAGGTGCGCGGGAAGAAGGAGAAGTCATCTGGGAAGAGCTGCTTCATCAGCATCAGCTGCCGAAAGAGACCCACCTTGTGGAACACGTCCAGGGCACCTGTAGGGCGACGCAGAACGTAAGCAGGTATAGGAGAAACATTCAAGATTGGTGACACGTAATAGTGGTGATAAAAGACCATCGTCATGAAATAAACAACAGAAATCTTCATGAAATAAACAACAGAAATCTTCATTAAATAAAAACCACAAATCTTCATTAAATAAACAACACAAACACACGTAACAACAGTAAAAACGTCACTGGCAGGAGCAGCAGAATTCATAGGAACAGAATCAATGATACTGTCACAGCAGAGAACACCAAAAAGTTAAAAAGGCAACTATGAAAAAAATTCACAAGATAAAAAACAAAAACAACAACAATAACATCAATCAGAGGAGAAAATTGAAAAAAAAAAAAAAAGTTGGCTCAACCACTGGACTGAAGCAGATGGTGAAAGGAATGACAGTAATATCTGGACAGTAAGTCACCTCCCTTTGAAACCTGCTCCAAACTCCATTTGTTTTTTTAAGCAGTGAAATTATACTCTAAAAGCCCCTTGTTCATGGAGGAAACAGAATTTTTCTTATAAAATGAAACAGCGAGCTCTTTATTCCAACATGTCTTGTGATACTCCAAAAACATCGCAGGTTACCTGGAAATTTGTTGACCTGTCCCGAGAAAATGTCCGGCTGATCTTGGAAGCTGATGGCGTGCCAGATGACGTCACTGGTGTGATCACGCCGAGGCACTGGAATCTGAAATGGAGGAAATCAGGAAAGGAGGGATCAGTTGGAACATGTTCCTTAGAGGGGAAGGTTGGGATGGGGAATGGCGGAGGGGAGCTGGGTGAGGGAAAAGATGGGGGGTGGGGTGGGGGGTGGGGGTAAAAATTCAAATGGTGCAAATTCCATCATGGGCTACCTTGGGAGGGTGGGTGGGTGAGGGACTGGGGCGTGGGTGGGTGGGAGGACAGGGGAGGGATGGGGGGAGATTGGGAAGTAGAGCGGTGGGTGTTGCTGTCCTATTATGATCATTGGCAGAGGTGACGCTGATGTTGATGTCATCTTATAATGTTGATGTCGTCTTATAATGTTGATGTTGTCATCTTATAATGTTGATGATGTCATCTTATAATGTTGATGTCATCTTATAATGTTGATGTCATCTTATAATCTTGATGTCGTCTTATAATCTTGATGTTGTCTTATAATGTTGGTGATGTCATCTTATGATGTTGATCATGTCATCTTATAATGTTGATATCATGTTGATGTCATGTTATAATGTTGATACTATCTTATAATGTTGATGTTATCTGATAATGTTGATGCAATCTTATAATGTTGATGTCAGCTTTTAATCTTGATGTTATCTCATAATGTTGATGTTATCTCATAATGTTGATGCTATCTTATAAATGTTGATGTCATCTTAAAATGTTCATGTTTTCTTACAATGTTGAGGCTATCTCATAATGTTGATGTTATCTTGTAATGTTGATGTTAACTCATAATGTTGATGTTATCTTACAATGTTGATGTTATCTCATAATGTTGAGGTTATCTCATAATGTTGAGGTTATCTTATAATGTTGATGTTACATCATAACGTTCACGTTATCTCATAACATTGATGTTACTGAGTTGCTGATAGTAATGGTGGTGATGTTACCCTAATGCATGCAGTTAGTGGTGGTTGTACTGATTTTCATGATTTTGTTGTTCTATTAATGTTGGTGTTGATTGATGGTGATTATAATGTTGATGTCCAATAAATGGTGATGGTGATATCAATATTGTTCTTGTCCAGTTACTCTTGTTTCAGTTTCAGTTTCATCAAAGAGGCGTCACTGCATGCAGACTAGTCCATATACGCTACACCACATCCGTTAAGTTTTGAGACCACACTGCGCATGATTTAAAGCTGACAGATAAACAAATTAATGACTAGAATGAGAAAATTTATGAAGAGGGCCTCGTGGCTATGACTTAGCAGATGTCTGACTTATGCAGATGTCTGACCTATGCAGATGTCTGACCTACGCATTAGCCCAGCGCGCTGGTCAGACCTTGAGTACTTACCTAACATTGGTTGTGCCATTATCATCATGGTATATGTGTGTGGTGAGTGTACACGTGTGTGTATGGGTGTATGGGCATGGCCCTGTGTGTGTGTGTGTGTGTGTGTGTGTGTGTGTGTGTGTGTGTGTGTGTGTGTGTGTGTGTGTGTGTGTGTGCGCGTGCACATGTGTAAGTGTATGATGTGTGTGCATGTGTATGCATGTGTGTGTGTAACACATGTGCGTGTGCATGCTTGTGTGTGTGTATGTGTGCACGTGTCCATGTGTGTGCAAGCATGCGTGTGTGCGTGTGTGTGCAGACATGCATGTGCATATGTGTGTGTGTGTGTGTGATTTGTAGACTTGTGTGAACATGCTCCTGCGTGCACGTATCTGCACATGACTGCGTATTTATATGTGTGTATGTATGTGTGCCTTGTATGTCGGCTTATACACATGTGCGTGTGTATGTGCGTGCACGTTTGTGTGTGTGCGCATGTATGTGTGTACGTGTGTGTATGTGCGTAAGCACGTGCGTGTGTGTGTATATATATATATATATATATGTGTGTGTGTGTGTGTGTGTGCGTGTGTGTGTGTGTGTGCGCGTGCGTGCTCGTATTTGCATGCGTGCATGCGTACGTGTGTGTGTGTGTGTGTGTGTGTGTGTGTGTGTGTGTGTGTGTGTGTGTGTGTGTGTGCGTGCGTGCGTGCGTGCGTGCGTGCGTGCGTGTGTGCGTGCGTGCGTGCGCGCACGCGTGCGTGCGTGTGTGTGCGCGTGTGTGTGTGTATGCGTGAATGTGTGTGTGTGCGTGTACGTGTGCGTGCGTGTGTGTCACTGCATGTGCCTTTGATTGTTTGTAGAAAATGAATGTTCAGTTGATGACTTAGGAACAAGAATAATAACATAAACATCAACAATGACATCAACAACAACAGCACACACCAACACACACACACACACACACACACACACACACACACACACACACACACACACACACATACACCCACACACAAACAATAAGAATAACAACACCACAACACACACACACCATACACACCATATACCATTTTCATGCACACACACACAACACACAACACACACTACGCACGCAGCACACACACACACACACACACCACACACACACAACACACACACACACACACACACACAACGCACGCATCACGCAGCACACACCACACACACACCACACCCAACACACACACACCACACACCACACCACACACACACACTTTAAACCAAAAACACGACATGGGAAAAAAAAAAAAACCCACAAGAAGATTTTTTTTTAAAGAAACACTTCCGCTATGCTAAATCGCTCCATGTGTCCCCCCTTTCCAAGCCATGAAGATTTCACTGGCTTTTTCAATCACCATGAAAACCCCCCCCACTCGCAAGCGCCCGAATAAACGGATCAATCCCCATTCAAGGACATGTCCGAACCTTTACCCAATCGCTTCCGTCTCATCTTTAAAACATTGATTAGTGCCCCTTTAAGTGCGGGCACAGTGACTGAATTTGAAATGGGGGCGTTGTTCTTTTTTTTTTACTTTTGTAGCTTTTTGGTTGTTTTTGTGGGAAGGGGCAATGGTTGTGAGGTTATGTCGGGGTAAAAAGTTTACACAAGATCACGGGTGACGTCTACCTGGAGTAAAATTTTGTAAAATACAAAAAAAATAAAAAAAAATTATGTGTCGGGGACTCTAGTTGTGTTTTGGGTGGGGTGTTGTGGTGTGGTGTGTGGTGTGGTGCGGTGGCCACTTGTTTTGCACATTGTGTGTGAATGAAGGAGAGAGTTTTTGCTGCGGTGGGGGGGGGGGTTGGGGTGTGGTTTTGTGTGGGTGGTGTGGGGTGTGTGTTTTGCACTTTACTGCACTCCAGACAGAGGTTCATCTGTATGTAATGCCTTTGGGTTTTTTGAGTGGGGGTGCACACAAATCTAAGTTATTTATAAAAATGCACAATGTGCTTCGGCAAAAAAGCTTACGCACATTAAAATGCAATGAAAAAGGGGGTGTCTGGGCCACGCGTACAGGTGCATCCCTGCGGGTGTGTGGCGGCATGTGTCAAGTCAGTGCATCATGATCATGTTTGTGGTGTGCCCTGATGATGCACACCTATGCATGTGTGTTTGCCTGTGTCTGTAATGTTTTTGGGGTTTTTGAATTTTTTTGGGGGTGGAGGGGGGGGGGGGGGGGCTTTTTCCCAACTTTTTTGGGGGGGGAAATAAAAATGAGGGGAAAAGAGGAGGGAGAGAAAGAAAAGAAAAGGGAAAGAAAAAAATGGCCAGTTTTCTTCCCCTTTTTATTTTTAAACTGCCTTTTTAACCAAAATTTTTTTCCCCTTTTTAAAAATTAATTGGGGAATCCCCATTTGTGGGGGGGGGGGGGGGGGGGTTTTTTTTTTGGGGGGGGGGGGGGGGGGGGGGGGGGGGGGGGGGGGGGGGGGGGGGGGGGGGGGGGGGGGGGGGGGGGGGGGGGGGGGCAGGGTGAAAAAAGGGGGGGGGTTGTTCCCTTTTTTTTTACAAAAGTCTTATCATCACAGGACCAGACCAGCAGCAAACCGATACGTTCACAGGGGAAACGGTCTTGCAAACGTCTTGCTGACCTTTCACTTTGGGGGAAAATAAAACTCACAGGCATCACCGAAAACAATTCCATTCATCCCCTCCTCCCCCCCCCCCACCCCCCCCCCCCCACACCACACACCACCTTCCCTAAAGCCATTCACGAGTTTGTCACGGGGCCCACGACGTTCGACCCCCTAGGGTGGGGATTACTTATTTTTTATTGGTCGTTGCTTTTGCGTGTATCCGCCCCTTTGGGGTGGTTTGTGGTCTTCCCCTTGGTGTGTTCAGCTCAACTTGGGTTTGCTTCCTCCTCTCTCTAATTCCACCCCGCCCTGCTTTTCATCCTCAAGTTCACGGGGGCCACCTTTCTCTCGAACTTCGTCTACGGCCTCTCGCCTGTCTTTTTCCTTTCCCGCACGGTTTCTTTCTTTTAGTTTGAATATGCCACTCTGTGACGCAGCATGGCATTTTGGGCCGCCATTGCGAGGGGGGGTTACTCTTACTCAGCGGAAGAGCTCTGGGGGCGCCTGCCCAGCCCGGGTTTTTTACCTACACGGATAAGTCATTTTTTAAATTTCCGCAGTGGGGCCTGAGGAGGGGGGAAATCTTTTCTTCTTTTTTCCGCATTTTCGCCCTTCCCCGACTGAAGGGGGTAGAGGACCCTTTGACCCCCTCTTGGGGGTCACCCACGGGTAGCGGGTAACATCATTTGGGGGTCTGTTGTTTTGATTTGTTGTTGTTAGCCGGCTTAGTTTTCTCTTTTGCGCATTTTTCTTTTTTTTTCAAAAATTGAAAGAAAATATTGTGTGAGCCCCTTTTCTCGGGTTAATTCAACTTAACCGGGCCTTTTCAAAATTTTTTTCCAAAATTTTTTCCCTTTTTAAGTATCGGGTGATGCGTGGCGGGGGGAAAGGGGAGAAAACCCGGCGATTCAGGGGGGAAACTGCGGGCTCGGTCGCCGCCCCGTCCATCCCCGGGACTTTTTCCTTCGCCCCCGGGTCGTTTTTGTGTGAAAAGGAGAACATTTTAGGGGCCAGCGGCGCCAGTTTTGCGTTCGGTTTGGGTTTGGAGATTGTGTTTTTTGAAATGGTTTAAAAAGTACAGTTATGCCTTTAAATTTACATTTGCAAATGGGGGGCATTATTTAACGTGGCCGCGTTTGTTTTTTCCAAGGGAAGGGAAATGTTAAGCGGAGGGAGAAAGGTAGAAATTTCAAAATTGTTTTATAACCTTTGATTAATGAGTCTTTTACCTGCATCGTGTGAAAGACTTGATTCAATGGTTTTAACTGTGTGCGTTTAATACACTTCCCCTCGCCCATCAGCGATGGCTTTTTAAACTTACAGAAATTTTCAGACGGTACTGACGGCGGGGTTCCAGTCCCCTTTTCCCTTCCCCTTTCCCTTTTTCTTTCCCCCTCTCGACTCTCCCCCCACTACGCCCCCCCCCTGGGGGGTTTCACCTGACACGAAGGGAGGGTGCCCGTGCGGGGCGAGGCCACGTTCTGGCGGACCCGGACGGTGGTGCCACGCCTGGTCGGGGCCACGCCTTGGGGGGGACCGGGACTCTAGGGGAACCCCCCGTCTTGACGGGCCGCCTGGACCCCCCCGGGACCCCCCAGTAACCAGCTACGTCCCCCCCCCCCCCCCCCGCCCCGGGAAAAACGCCTTCACTGCCCGTTTTGGGATCGGGGGTGTCGGTTTTTGGCGACTCCCCGAAAACCCAACCCGCTGGGGAGCACCTAGTGCACGGGGTGCTCCCAGAACTTGACGGGGGCAGGGATGTGGACGACTCCATGGTGTAGAAAGGATCGATCCTGGAAATATTTTTTTATAATGTGAAATTTTCAAATTTCGGGAATGCTGTAATTGTGACGTGGTCGTAGGCGAAATTTTATTTATAACGGCATTTGGGGGTGGGGGAGTTTTGATCGTGATTGGCATGTGTGGCGTTGGAGGCTTGATCTGTGGGCAGGGTGCGGGAGTGTTTGACGGATGTGCATGTTGGTGCTTTGGGGAGTGCTTGATGGGAAATTGTGCTTTTTGGTGCATTGGGAGTGCTTGATCTGTTTGTGCATGTTGTGGGTTGGATGCTTTTTGTGTCGGCAGGTGCGGGGTTTTGGAATGAAAAATTTGCTGGGTAAATAAATTTTGGGGTTGTATCGTAATCTTTATTGTGTGGTCTCTGCGACGTGTGGGGTCATCACCCCTCACCCCCACCTAGACCGATCCTGTCAGGGCAGCCTCCGGGGTCGGGGGACAATTGGGGGCTCGCCGGGGAGGGGAAGGGCCGGCGTCCCTTCTCTCGTTTCGCAGATCCTTTTATTTTGTCTGTTTTTTATATTTAAAAAGTCATTTTGTCTTTTTTGTTCGTGGGGGTTTGGCGGGGTACTCTGATAAAGGGGAGTCTTTTTTGTGCCGGGGGAACTCCGGGGGACCGGGAGTCGAGGTGAACCGAGGGGAGACCGCGTCCAAACCTCCTTCCCCCGGGGTACCCACGCAGGTACGGCCGTAACTTGCCCTTCGTTGCCGCCATCTTCCATTCCTTTTGATTTAGCCAATTCTTTTTTTTTTTTTCCCCTACCGGGTTTTTGAGTACAGGGGGTTGTATCGGGCGCAGTTTTTTTTTTTTTCCCTCTCCCATTCCGCGCTATTTTTTTTGTTTTTTTTTTTTTCGGCCAGCCCCACCGCACGTTCCGTCTGAAGGCGGGTTTTCCAAGGGGGGCAGCCGACAAGTTTTTTTTTTTTTTTTTTTTCGGGAGCCCCACCCCACTGTTGCCGGTTTGTAGAGCGCGGGGTTTCCAAATGGGAGCAGCCCGGGAAATTCCGCAACACCACACACACACAACCACATATACACACCCCCTATCCCCCAAGTCGGGGTGTGGCTGCCCATTGGGGGGGGTAACAAAAAACGGTCCCAAAACGAATGTTCTCATCCCCCCCTGATCATTTGTACCATAGTGTCAAATACTTTTTGGGTGTTTGGATGATCCCTGGAGTCTTTTTGCCCGGGGACGACAACAACAAAACAACAACACACGCCCCTAAAAAATTTGTTTTTTTTTCTCCGGAATTTTTTTTTTCCCCCCGATTTGGAAAAATGTAGGGTATTTTTTCATGGCACGTCCGGGGCTGGGGAAGGGGACGCGGGCGTCGAAGAAGAAGGGTATTCAAAATGTACTGTACCCTACTATTTGTACCAGTACTTTGACTACGGTAACTCAAAACCATTCCAGCTGTACAGGGACCTGGGATTTTACACCTCTTGCTGGGGGGGCCCCCCGAGACCCCCACTGGGATTCCCCCTCGGGGAAACCAGAGTATACGAAGCAACTGTGGGGTTCTGTTTTAGTCGCGAACCGAAACCTTCTCCTCTCCCGGGTTCCCCCCCGTAAGGGGGAGCCCAGAAGACTTTCCTTTGGGAAAGTCAACCCAAGGGGCGGGCCAACGGATCCCCCCGTTCGGGGGGGGTGAACCCCGCCCAGGGAACACTTTCCCTCCTGATGTTTTTTTAGAGCGCAGCGACGGGAGGATGAGGCCCAACGTAGGGGAAAAGGTTGCAGGGAGAAAACCCTCCGAGGAAGAGCGCAGAGAGAGGGGCCCCTAGGCAGGGAAACCTGCGAAAGGAGAGCGCAGAGAGGGGGCTGCTCTCCAAGAGGAGACTGCCAGACGGGGATCGCGAGGGGAAAGGGTGACAGCAGGAACCCCCCGTAGGGGAAAAACTAGACAGGATGGGGGCTCGCTAGGGGGAGATGGAACGTTTTCTTTCGCGGCCTCCCGCTTCTGTAAACCAGGGGGGTTTAAACACCAGCGTGATAGAGTTAGAGGCCAAATTTAAAGTTCCAGATTTTAAACCCATGAGGGCATTGACATGTTCTTGAAACTTTTGACAAGGGTTGCTTGTTTATACCATTTTTCTAGGAAAAAAAGGCAGCAAACCTTTTTCTGGTTTTCGGTGCGCAAGGGAGTGTGTGCTCACTCTAAAGAAGGCGCTCTTTTGCAGACAGCAGTTGGGTCGCGTAAGTTTTTTCCCCCTTACCCCAGAGACGTACAGGAGGGAATTTTAGGGCCATGAAGAAAAAATGCGAGACCTTCGTGCAGTTTGGTGATAGGGGCGCAAAACGCTAGGGTATGGCGTCATTAGCTAAGTTGGGGCGGAGATCTGATCCTCATTGAACGCCACCAAAACTGTTCCCCAAGTTTTAGGGTCCGGAAGGCAGACAGCACCTCAGGTTTCGCGGGTGCGATTCCCACCGTGAGGGGTTTTTCGAAGCCGCAGGGCTTATGGGGATCGCCCCAAAGGAAGAAGCCCCCACCGGATTTTAATACAATAAGGTGCCGCAACGCAGTGGGGTGAAAAAAGGCAGGGTTTACGGGGTTTTAGCCCCATGGGTTTTCTTTGGGTCGTCCCGGCCACTTTGGAAAAAATTTTTCCTAAAAGCCGCTGGAAATCAGGGGGATCCTTTCCAGCATCCTCGCGCCTCGCAACGTGGGGGGCCATCCAACTTCGGGGGTACAGAGTGTCCAGTGTTTTTTCCTGTTGGGTTTATCCTGGTCGACCCATCAGGATTCGGAGCTCAACACCTTTTTTGGGGTAAGAATTTAGTTTCCCCAAGGCCCGGCGGGGCCCATACGAGGGGGTGGGGTTTGGGGGCTGGGGTTTTCCTCCCCCCGTCCTTCTGTACTCGTTCTATCTCCCCCCCCTACTCTTGCGAAGTATGGGCTATCGCGGGGGGAGCGACCTCTGCATTCCCTTTTCATAGGGGAAAACTACACCTTTGCAGACGGGCGCGTAGCCTGTCTACGATCTGCCCGAAGGCGGTGGGGAGTCACCACACGCGCCAAAACTAAGAACAGGCACAGGGAAATTTCGTCCCTTTTTTCACCGATCTCACGATTCTGGCAAGGGCCGACCTGCAGCATTATCCGCTTTAGGGGAGGGGCTTTTATGTCCAACGCCTGCGACAACTTGGTCGCCGCTCAGTCGGGCCCACACGCCCAAAGGGGACTTCGCCCACAGGGATCCCTTTAGGGGTTTAATAGGAGAACGGGGAAACTTTTTGGGTTAAAGCCCAGAAGTCTGTTGGGGACATTCCCCCTGGCGGGTCAAGGGGGGTCCAAAGGGACCCAGCAGTTTAGGGGATTTTTTTCTGCCGGGATAACTCACGGGGGGAAAATCTCCCTTTTTTTATGTCCCAAAAAACCCTAACGCTTAAAGGGGGCCCCCAGTTGCCCCTTTTAGATTCACAAGTTTTGACCTTTGGGACCCTAACCTCCCTCCGATCCGCAAAAACCCTACTTCGGATTAAACTGCGAGTGATACCCCAGGACCCCCCCGCTTTGGATACAGCCCCCTACGTGCGAACCCAGGGTTTGGACCGCACTGGGGGTGCCCCGAAAAATACGGCCGGAAGTTTGTACTGGGCGTCACACCCCCCAGGCTTGGACCATCCCGGCCAGTCAGCCCCGTTGAGGGGCATAGCTGAGGTAGCCAACCCCAATAATTCCAAAACGGTCGCTTTTTACCGACCCGAGTAAAAATTTGGGAAAATCCAGAGGCATCCCCTAACCAGGGATTCCCTTTTTGGTCCCTGACAGGTTGGCGGCACTTCGTGAGGAAAACGGGGGGTGTACAAGGTCGGGTTTTCTTTTCCCTGTTGGGGGTTGCTTAGTTTTTTGAAAAAATGAATTATGTTTTTCCCCGGGGTCCTTCTGGAATGGTTTTTATTGGATTCATTAAATGGATCACAGGGGTTTGGTTTTCCCTTTTTGGTTGACATGGAAAGGTTCAAAGGAAAAACTAAGAAACAATGCTTTAAAGGGGGGTTTTAAGTTTTTAAGTGACTTGAACCCCGGGGGGGGAAATTCTTTTTTTTTATTGTTTGGTTTTTTGGATCCTCCTTAGGTTTGGGGGCGTTCCCTTGGTTTGGTCAGCTCAATTCGGTTTTTCTTTTTCCCTCTTTTTAAAGGGGTTTCACCGAAGTCACGGGTGGCCCACCCTTCGAACTTTTGTTGGCCTTGCCCGTTTTTTACCGTCCCTTTGTTTCTTTGTTTTAAGTTTTCCCCCTGTGGGGAGCCATGGGCATTTCCCCCTTCTAATTACTCTTCACCGGGGGAAGTTTTTTTTGGGGGGCCGCCCCCTCCTGGTTCTTTCTATCTCTCGCTCTTTTTCCTGCAGTGCCTGTAGGAGGGGAAAATTCTTTTGTTTTCCGCATCTTCCCCCCTTTCCTCTCACTGGAAAAGGGAAGAAGTCCTTTGCCCCCCTTCGGGGTTTACCCCGGAGTTAAGCATTTTTTCGTGCTGTTTGGATTTTTTGTTCCGCTTAGTCTTCTCTTTTGCGAATTTTCTTTTGGGGGGAAAGGGGGAGAAATATTGGGTGTGAGACCTTTTCTCTGGTTAATTCAATCTTTAAACCCGGCCATTTCTAAATTTAAAATTTCCAAAATTCTTTCTCCTGTTATGTACGGTGAGGGTGGGCGGGGGGAAAGGAGAAAACCTGGCGATTCAGGGGTTGGGAAATTCTTGGTCCGCCGTCCCCCCCTTCAATTTGCCGGGCTTTTAACCTTTTGGCCACCGTCTGTTTGTGTTGCAAGGAGAAAAGAGTTTTTGTTTACGACGTGCGTACGCAAAAATTTTTTTCGATCGTGGTTGGGGTTTGGGGTTTTTTGAAATGTGTTTATAAAATGGACAGTTATCCATTGAATTACTTTGCAAATGTGGTGGCAGTTTTTAAGCGATGGTCGCTGTGTTTTATTTATTTCCTAAGGAAGGGAAATGTTTTCGGGGTGAGAGAAGGGTGAGATAAATTTATATTTTTTTTATAACCTGTTATTTTAATGCGTCTTTTTACCTCACGTTGAGAAGACTTGATTCAATGGGTTTACGTGGCGTTTAAACACTTCCCCCCCGCCCATCACGAGTGGCTGTTAAGACTTGGCACAATGGTCAACGGGACGACGGCAGGGTCCAGTACCCTTCCCTTTCCCCCTTTTTTCCCCCCCTGCGGACCGTGGACTGGCCTAGAGGAGCCCGCCGTCTTGACTGGCCGCCTGGACCCCCGTCCAGGACCTCCAGTAACAGCTACGTCCCCCCCCCCCCCCCCCCCGGACACGCTCTTCACTGCCCGCTTGGGAGTCGGGGTGTCGGCTTTGGGCGACTCCCTGCGAGAACCAACCTGGCTCGGAGCACCTAGTGCGACAGGGTGCTCCCAGCAGACTTGACAGGGGCAGGGATGTGGACGCACTCCATGGTGTGAGAAAGGATCGATACTGGAAATATTTCTTTATAATTGTGTATATGTCATATGTGCTGGAATGCTGTAATTGTGATCGTGTACGTCGTATGGCGAAATATTTATTTATAATCGTGCATGTTGTGGGTGTGGGAGTGCTTGATCGTGATTGTGCATTTTGTGTGCGTTGGAGTGCTTGATCGTGATTGTGCATGTTGTGTGCGTTGGAGTGCTTGATCGTGATTGTGCATGTTGTGTGCGTTGGAGTGCTTGATCGTGATTGTGCATGTTGTGTGCGTTGGAGTGCTTGATCGTGATTGTGCATGTTGTGTGCTTTGGGAGTGCTTTATTGTGATCGTGCATGGTGCGTGTGTTGGAATGTTTATTTTGCTGGTGTGAATAAATGGGGTGTTGTATCGTAATCTTTATTGTGTGGTCTCTTGCGGAGCGTGTGAGGTCAGTCACTCCCTTCACTCCCACCTAGACCGATCCTGTCAGGCAGACCTCCAGGGTCGGTCGTGACAAGCCACAACATCCAATCCAATCACTAGGTGTGTATAATTAAAGCATTTGGTCCCACCCATGAAGCAAGGAGAAAAGCATCAGGTGCGCTGTCTGAAAGGAACCTGCTGCTGCAGCTGGGCTGATCGCTACCATAGCCCTGCGTGGTTTTGAATGCAAGTCTGTCTTTTAAAGACGTGTGTGTGTGTGAGTGTGTGTGTGTGTGTGTGTGTGTGTGTGTGTGTGTGTGTGTGTGTGTGTTGTGTGAGTGTGTGTGTGTAGTGAGTGTGTGTGGTGTGTGTGTGTGTGTGTGTGTGGTGTGTGTGGTGTGTGTGTGTGTGTGTGTGTGTGTGAGTGTGTGTGTGTGTTGTTGTGTGTGTGTGTGTGGTGTGTGTGTGTGTGTGGTGTGTGTGTGTGTGTGTTGTGTGTTGTGTGTGTGTGTGGTGTGTGTGTGTGTGTGTGTGTGTGTGTGCGTGCGTGTGCGTGCGTGCGTGCGTGAGTGCCTGTGTGCGTGTGTGTGTGTGTGTGTGCGTGTGTTTTAACTGAAATGGTTTCCCATGTTAGCCCCACTTCCTTTATGGAAATCGAATGCACCTGGACCAGCATATATCTATAGACAGATAGATATGCCACCTTAATTGCACATTTGATGGTGCATATGAATCAGATGGAGTGTAGATATGAGAGAAAGAGCAGTGTCAATTATTTCTTCTTTTTTTAATAAATGGAAAAAAAGGGGGAGGGGAGGTGAAATAGAGAAAGAAAGTGAGAGAGAGAGAGAGAGAGAGAGAGAGAGAGAGAGAGAGAGAGAGAGAGAGAGGGAGAGAGAGAGAGAGAGAGAGAGAGAGAGAGAGAGAGAGAAGAAGGCTGGTAAAGAAAGCTGTTCACAATGGCTCCACGCTGTTCAAACTATTCACCAACACAGGAGAGCCATTCATTCCCATTCATTTCAAACGCCTCACTGAGGTTACTGGGACTTCTTCTTCTCTCTCAATGATAGATTTCAACGCTTATGACCCCAAAGACGATCTAGTCCCCTCTTTTTTTACCACAACCTGCCCATAAATAAATTACCGACAGGTTTACGCGTGGTATGGTTGGGTAACGTTGGGGTAAACAGACGTGCGAGTGTTGTGGCAACCAGGCGAAGCTCACAGGCTGCCAGAACACACAACGCCAATGCTGGAATGGCATGATTAGTGGTGCCTGAATGGGTTCTGCCGGGTTTAAAGCATCATGTATGCATTCAGAGGGTAAAGAGTTTGAATCCCAGGCACCCAGCATCAAACAAAGGCATTTTTTTGTGCCTGTCTTCATGTGTTGTCATTCTGGTGGTGTCAGTGTAGTGCTACATAGATCTCCTTTCTCTGTTCTGCTTGTCATTGTAATGGTATCAGAGACGTGTTAAACAGATCCGCTTCCCCCGTTCTCTTTGTCTTTCTGATGTTGTCAGTGCAGCGCTCGACAGACATCCTTCCCCCCACTGTCCTTGTCATTCTGGTGGTATCAGTGTGGTGCTGGTAAATCACCTTTCTCTACTCTTCTTGTTGTCTTGGTGGTATCAGTGTAGCGCTTGATAGATCCCCACCTCCCACTGTCATTGTCATTCTGGTGGTATCAGTGTAACATTTGACAGACTCGTTTCTCCCACTGTCCTCGTCATTCTAGTGTAACACTGTACAGATCCTTTTCTCCCACTGTCATTGTCATTCTGATGACATCAGTGTAGCACTTCATAGATCCCTTTCTCCCACTGTTGTTGTCATTCTGATGACATCAGTGTAGCACTTGATAGATCCCTTTCTCCCACTGTTGTTGTCATTCTGATGACATCAGTGTAGCACTAGATAGATCCCTTTCTCCCAATGTCATTGTCATTCTGATGACATCAGTGTTGCACTTGATAGATCCCTTTCTCCCACTGTTGTTGTCATTCTGATGACATCAGTGTAGCACTTGATAGATCCCTTTCTCCCACTGTCCTTGTCATTCTGATGACATCAGTGTAGCACTAGATAGATCCCTTTCTCCCAATGTCATTGTCATTCTGATGACATCAGTGTAGCACTTGATAGATCCCTTTCTCCCACTGTCATTGTCATTCTGATGACATCAGTGTAGCACTTGATAGATCCCTTTCTCCTACTGTCATTGTCATTCTGATGACATCAGTGTAGCACTTGATAGATCCCTTTCTCCCACTGTCATTGTCATTCTGATGACATCAGTGTAGCACTTGATAGATCCCTTTCTCCTACTGCCATTGTCATTCTGATGACATCAGTGTAGCACTTGATAGATCCCTTTCTCCCACTGTTGTTGTCATTCTGATGACATCAGTGTAGCACTTGATAGATCCCTTTCTCCCACTGTTGTTGTCATTCTGATGACATCAGTGTAACACTTGATAGATCCCTTTCTCCCAATATCATTGTCATTCTGATGACATCAGTGTAACTCTAGATAGATCCCTTTCTCCTAATGTCATTGTCATTCTGATGACATCAGTGTAACTCTAGATAGATCCCTTTCTCCCACTGTCATTGTCATTCTGATGACATCAGTGTAACTCTAGATAGATCCCTTTCTCCTAATGTCATTGTCATTCTGATGACATCAGTGTAACTCTAGATAGATCCCTTTCTCCTAATGTCATTGTCATTCTGATGACATCAGTGTAACACTATATAGATCCCTTTCTCCCAATGTCATTGTCATTCTGATGACATCAGTGTAGCACTAGATAGATCCCTTTCTCCTAATGTCATTGTCATTCTGATGACATCAGTGTAACTCTAGATAGATCCCTTTCTCCTAATGTCATTGTCATTCTGATGACATCAGTGTAACACTAGATAGATCCCTTTCTCCTAATGTCATTGTCATTCTGGTGACATCAGTGTAACACTACATAGATCCCTTTCTTCCTACGTCATTGTCATTATGATGACATCAGTGTAACACTAGATAGATCCCTTTCTTCCTACGTCATTGTCATTCTGATGACATCAGTGTAACACTACATAGATCCCTTTCTCCCACTGTCATTGTCATTCTGATGACATCAGTGTAACACTAGATAGATCCCTTTCTCCCACTGTCATTGTCATTCTGATGACATCAGTGTAACACTAGATAGATCCCTTTCTCCCAATGTTGTTGTCATTCTGGTGACATCAGTGTAACACTAGATAGATCCCTTTCTCCCAATGTCATTGTCATTCTGATGACATCAGTTGTAACACTACATAGATCCCTTTCTCCCAATGTCATTGTCATTCTGGCGACATCAGTGTAACACTATATAGATCCCTTTCTCCCAATGTTGTTGTCATTCTGGTGACATCAGTGTAACACTACATAGATCCCTTTCTCCCAATGTTGTTGTCATTCTGGTGACATCAGTGTAACACTAGATAGATCCCTTTCTCCCAATGTCATTGTCATTCTGATGACATCAGTGTAACACTACATAGATCCCTTTCTCCCACTGTCATTGTCATTCTGGCGACATCAGTGTAACACTAGATAGATCCCTTTCTTCCTACGTCGTTGTCATTCTGATGACATCAGTGTAACACTACATAGATCCCTTTCTCCCACTGTCATTGTCATTCTGATGACATCAGTGTAACACTAGAATAGATCCCTTTCTCCCAATGTCATTGTCATTCTGGCGACATCAGTGTAACACTATATAGATCCCTTTCTCCCAATGTTGTTGTCATTCTGGTGACATCAGTGTAGCACTACATAGATCCCTTTCTCCCACTGTCATTGTCATTCTGGTGACATCAGTGTAACACTACATAGATCCCTTTCTCCCAATGTCATTGTCATTCTGGCAACATCAGTGTAACACTATATAGATCCCTTTCTCCCAATGTCATTGTCATTCTGGCAACATCAGTGTAACACTATATAGATCCCTTTCTCCCAATGTTGTTGTCATTCTGGCGACATCAGTGTAGCACTACATAGATCCTTTCTCCCAATATCATTGTCATTCTGGCAACATCAGTGTAACACTACATAGATCCCTTTCTCCCACTGTCGTTGTCATTCTGGCAACATCAGTGTAGCACTACATAGATCCCTTTCTCCCAATGTTGTTGTCATTCTGGTGACATCAGTGTAGCACTACATAGATCCCTTTCTCCCACTGTCATTGTCATTCTGGCGACATCAGTGTAACACTACATAGATCCCTTTCTCCCACTGTCATTGTCATTCTGGCGACATCAGTGTAACACTACATAGATCCCTTTCTCCCACTGTCGTTGTCATTCTGGCGACATCAGTGTAACACTACATTGATCCCTTTCTCCCACTGTCATTGTCATTCTGGCGACATCAGTGTAACACTACATAGATCCCTTTCTCCCACTGTCATTGTCATTCTGGCGACATCAGTGTAACACTACATAGATCCCTTTCTCCCACTGTCGTTGTCATTCTGGCGACATCAGTGTAACACTACATAGATCCCTTTCTCCCACTGTCGTTGTCATTCTGGCGACATCAGTGTAACACTACATAGATCCCTTTCTCCCACTGTCGTTGTCATTCTGGCGACATCAGTGTAACACTACATAGATCCCTTTCTCCCACTGTCGTTGTCATTCTGGCGACATCATGTAACACTACATAGATCCCTTTCTCCCACTGTCGTTGTCATTCTGGCGACATCAGTGTAACACTACATAGATCCCTTTCTCCCACTGTCGTTGTCATTCTGGCGACATCAGTGTAACACTACATAGATCCCTTTCTCCCACTGTCGTTGTCATTCTGGTGACATCAGTGTAACACTACATAGATCCCTTTCTCCCACTGTCATTGTCATTCTGGCGACATCAGTGTAGCACTATATAGATCCCTTTCTCCCACTGTCGTTGTCATTCTGGTGACATCAGTTCTCCCACTCTCCTTTTTCCCCTTTTGTTTTCTCTCAGCAAAGTTTGCCAGGGGGAGAAAACACCTGTTGCTAAGGGTCCTTTCACGTATATTGTAAATGCTCGAGCCACCACTTTAGGTCCAGTGTAGGGGGAAGAGAAGGGGAGGGAAGGAGGGGGAAGGGTGGGGGAGGGGAAACGACCCTGTGTGAGATTAACCACGGCACTGGGGTTTTCTCACTTCTTCGCTGAGTGCTTTATTCAGTGGGTGGAACCCCTCCGTTTGTACCTTTATGTGCCGCGGGGATTGAGACTTTTTGTTCCAAGCAGGCCCCCGAGAGAAGAGTTTGGACCATTTGCACTCCTATTCTTACCCTTCACCACTCTCTCCCACCTCTGTATATTCCTACCCCCCCCCCCCCCCCAGCACACAGCCAGGGGTTATGGAGTTCACACAGACTGTAATCACTGGCTGGAAAAAAACAACAACACCAAGGACATTTTAAGGGAAGAATTCAACATTTCAAGGACGCATAAATGGTTCGGAATGTCAAAATGACTGTCTCAGACCACAGAAAAAGAAGGAATATACTTTCAACACCCCATCCCCACTCCCCCTCTCCCACTCCCTCCCCCCCCCCCCCCCCCCCCCCAACCCTACTTCCTATCTCTTCCCCTAAGCAAATTTCCAGGCAATTATCTATAACAGTGGAATCTCTCAAATCAAACCTCTGGAAATCCTTGAAAATATTGGGTTTCTAAAGACATTAAATCTGTACTGTTGTTGTTTTGTCGTACCCTGGCTAAAAGACTCCAGGGATCATCCGAACAGCCGAAGTATTTGAACACTATGGCACAAATGCATCAGCTGGGGATGAGAACATTACGTGTGTGACCGTTTTTGATTACCCCGCCACATGGGCATCCCACTCCGACTTCGGGGGATTTGGGAGACTGATAATGTTATGTTAGGAGCTTGTCACGACTGAAGACAATCCCCACATAACTATGCAGAGCATAACAACATTTTGATGTAGCCTTGGTGTTCTGGCCTATGTCAATTGGTCTGACACAGCCTTAAGCCAAGGCGTATTAAATCTGTACTGGGGAAGTAAGCGCATGTAAGGCAAAATTGTTCCTGAGAAGCAGGACTCTAAACTCGCAGAAAGGGAGCCTTTCTTCTGAGGGGTTTAGCATAACTGGTCAGTTTCACTCTTCTCTTCGCCTTTTCATGGTTTACCTCCCTTGGATAGTGTTGAAATTGGCCACAGTGGACACATTTATTCAATGTGATTTGATCGCGTGCTCGTGCGTGCGTGCATGCGTGTGTGTGTGTGTGTGTTTGTGTGTGTGGTGTGTGTGTGTGTGTGTGTGTGTGTGTGTGTGTTTGAGTGTGTGTATGTGCGTGCGTGCGTGCATGTGTGTGTGTGTGTGTGTGTGTGTGTGTGTGTGTGTGTGTGTGTGTGCATGTCTGTTCTCTACTTCATTCCCCTTCCCCACCCACCCCACCCTCTTTGCCCCATCCTCAAATTGGGAAGCCATTTTCATTAAGTCAGTTAATTACAACCATCAGCAAAAAGGCACATTCAAGGGATTTAATTTTTTTTTAATTCTTTTATAAAGATAATGGCCTTGGAAAAGGTTTCCAAACTTAAATTTAATCAGTTACATTCTGCTTTAATGTCTAGACCCACTTGAAGAGATGTGACAGACAGAGATAATTCTCAAAGCTGAGAGAGCAATGGGGATCTAGCTGTTCAAATTCAGGCTCCCCATTGCCAACTCCGAACCTGTTCACATTCACAGTCGCTCCTTGATTCTCATGTGAATACAAAATATTATCACAAATCTTCGGTTTCACATTCAGCTCCATCTGTCTGGAACAATCTAACTCATGATCTCCGCCTCATAATTTTAATCAAATCCTTTAAAACTGGCCTAAAAATACTTTTGTAAAAAACACACACACCTGTCGCAACTACACACTCTTCTAGTATAAGTCTGAATTGTTCAGTGCACAACTTAGATGATGTGTAAATGTGTATGTACTTCGAGTGTGTCAGTGTGAGTATATTTTCATCAATCCCTTCCCCGCTTACATATTCACTTGACCTCTTCCCCCCACCCACCCACCCCCATTTCCTTCCCTTCCACTTCTTCCTCCTCACCCCATCCCCCTCATTCATCGCCAGTGTTGTCAAGGGAACAACCTTTAATTCCCACCCAGCGTTTGTCTTGGGATTTTCAAACACGCCGACAGATTGGTACCCCGCCCACTCCATAGTTTCTCACCCAGTAATCTATTCAGCAAACTCTGACCCTGGCGGTGCTGTGTGGCGCTGGATACGGCCCAACAAACCCCCAACTGGCTGGCATGACACGCCGTGGGAATCAGGTGTGTGTTATCTCTTCCTTAATCTACCCAAAACACAAAGCACAGGACAAGGGGGTACCCTGCGGGTGGTTCCTACTGTTGTCAGGTGCTTTGGTTAAAGTCTTGCCTCTTGTGCCTGTCAACCCCTTTATTCTGACAACATTAGACTCTCTTTGTTTTTCTTTCACTTTCTCCTCCCTTCTGCTTTTTATTTGTCTGTCTCTATCTCTCTCTCTATTTCTCTGTCTCCATCTCTCTCTAACTCCCTCACTGACTTTCTCTGTTTAATAATGGGTTACATTTACATATTAAGACGAGAAATACTACCCCAAGCATAACATCTTTCAACAATAGATTCCAGCAACTTCTTATCTCGTGTATTAAATTATATATAAACTGTATAGTTTTGTTACTAATAAAAATCATAGCATTTAAAACTAGAACTAAATTTACACACCATCACGGCGATTATAAATAACAAAAGAAACATACATGCATACATTTTTGTTTACGTGTTTCTGAAAAGGAAAAGAAAGGGGCTGGGGTTGGGTGGGGGGTTGTGACACAACTCTTTTGGCAAAGGGGCAACCACTAGCTAGAGCGTTAAGAGGAAAAGGGAGAATGAAACCGCTACTAATCAGCATACTGTCTGTAGTATCCAACGGAACAATTGCTTATAATGTAATGCTTTTTTCGTCCTTTTTTTTCTTCTTTTCCCACAGAATGTTCTTTCTGGTTGCTGTTGATCCCCCCCCCCCCCCCTACTTCTTCCCTCCCCTTTCTTCTTCTCCTCAGTTCATGCCTGTCTAACACTTTCAGAGGAAAGCAGTTATTACTGCATCTGTTGCATCCTTGCCAGTGACTACAATGGTGCAAGTGCAAGGCACTGGAATGCAGAAGGCTTCTGATATTCCAGATGTGTACTGTACTACTCTGTTTACCTCTAGCAACACAACTGTGTTTTCATCTGTGTCTGTTCGTTTGTCTGTCTGTTTACAAGATCACGCGAAAACTACAGCATCAGTTTTAACCAAAGCTCCCCCCCCCCCCCCTTCTTCCCCATAGCCTCTTGGCAGAACGGGCAGTGAACTGTCAGAGGTTCATCATATCTAGGGCACAGTGTGATGAATGGTGGAGCCCACCCCTCTCCTTCCACCACCTTCAACCTCCCCTGAACTGAATCAGGTATTCATGGTATACTGCTAGGTGGACAGAGAGGAGTTTCATACTGAAAAAAAATCCAACCCCATGAGTGGTTCGAACTCACAAACTGACAGCTCTGCAGACAAACACACTGACCATTTGACCACTGGCCCCTCTCCCTCTAACTTTGTGACCATGGGCTCATCATTCTTTTCTTTTTTTTTTCTGTCTTTTTAACAAACTTGGTAGAAAGATGTGGTCTGAGGATGACTCCATCAAATTTTGGTGCTGGTGCACATTACATACATTGTGAGATAAGGCGACTGTTCGACCCTGTGGCCGTGGAGGTCTGCATTTTCCTGACTGCCCTTCTAGTTCTAAACTGGGCACACATGTGACCAGGAAGAAGTGTCTGCTTACAGAAACTGCCAACTTCCTGGTTGTTCCCCTTGGTGATTGAGCAGGTCTTGGGCAGCAGGTTGAGGGGCTTTTGTTACATGGGCTGTTTGGGACGTATGGGTTGGTCACCTAGGGAAAGCGTGCAACCTCCCTTCCCTCCACCCCTTTCCCTACCCTCTTCCTCCCTCCCAGGTCCGCAGCTATGGACAAAAACAGTTTGATCAACAGAATGCAGCATAGATTCCTCTTAGGAAAGCAACTATGCCCCGTCTCCACACCCCACACCCCCTTTTTTTTGTATGTAGTTAATTGAATATTTCTTTTTCTTCTTCTCCATCTCAGCTTTGTATTGATTATCATTCTTATATAAGTGTAATATTACAATTACTGTTGTTGCCGCTGCTGCCGTGTTATTTTGCTATCATCACCAAGATACTACTGATGTGGGTTACAATATTACACAGGTTCTTGTACAGGACAGTCAGTTCTCTAGGTTTCCTCTGTACAATTATTATATAGATTTCCATCAGACTTCTTATAGATGCCTCAATCCCAAAAGCACTAAAAAGGGGTTGACAGGTACATGAGCAAAGTATTTACTAAGCTGATCATATTGCTGGGTATTGTGTGTCTTGCCTGAAGCATTTATCAGCTGTCCAGGTAGACTGTGCAGGTTCTTAAAATGTCAATCACCTCTTATCACAGGTTTCCCACTGTCTACCTTTGGATCTCAGCACCTTTACACCTAGTAACGATAATACAGTGATAAGAATAAAAACAGCAAGCTACTTCTTGTACTGTCTCAGGAACAATGATCTACAGAAAGAAAGCAAAAGGTGAGTTAGTTGTGTATTGATACCCATGAACTCAGAAACGAAGGTCACAAATTACGCTGTAAGGAAATCAAGTCAACCAGTCACAACAAAGCTTGAAATTTTCAAGTTTCTTCAAGGGAAATTAGTTCTTGAAAAATCAATTAGGCCTACCAGCTGAAAATTTTAATTGAGAACTGAAACAGAATTACTCTTTTTAAATGGGTGTATATATATATATACAGTTTCTTTTTTTTTTTTAAATCAGTGATAGAATTTAAGACGTCAATTTGTCCAGCATGCTTCCTAAATCTTTCTAATAAATTTGATGCAATGCTCTTTCCTTTGCCAGGAATGACAGCACATCAGTAAGACCTACAGTTCACATTATTGTATGTCTGAGAGAGAGAAAAAAAAAAGGTACAACTGTCTCTCTTTGTGGGTGGTTGGTGCACACCACCTTCTTGATTTTGCTAATGTTAGTGGTTTTCAGAGTGTGGAGTTTACGGAGGTCATGAGACCTGTACATTTGCCTTGAACACACAGACCATAGTGGCTCCCACTGCAGAAGACTTGGACATTAAGGACATTCATTTCAAATACCCAGTGTCCCAACTAAAGTGTATCACTGAGCCAGCAGTTCAAAATGAAGAAAACCCTGCAATGATTATACAGTGAACACAAACTGTACATAATTAAGATCCTGCAAATCTTGAGTGTGTTTGAGCCTTCAGCCTGATTCAAAATGGAATAAATTATGATTATAAAGAGGTGGGAACCGATGGTGTCATGTACATTTGAAATACATTGTCATTCTTCATTTACAACTACTGACCTAGCATCACTTGTGAGAAATTAACAAGTTTCTATAGTTCTGCACACACACACACACACACACACACACACACACACACACACACACACACACACACACACACACCTCTCTCTCTCTCTCTCTCTCTCTCTCACACACACACACACACACACACACACACACACACACACACACACACACACACACACACACGCACACTATAATTACACACATGTACATACACACACACACACACACACCACTTACACACACACACACACACACACACACACACACACACACACACACACACACACACAAATTACCACATTAACAATAAACAAGAATCACAACAGCAACAAAAAAAAGGGGAGATTAAGTTAAGAAAAGCCTCACTCATAATTATAATCACCTCCCTCCAGCCCAAGTCACGAGCAACGAGTCTGACAACATCTGTGTTTCCTCGAGCCTTGCTGGTGTCTATGGTGACAACATTTCGTGGAATATGTCTCTCACCATAATGAAACGGAGGAATATACACCGATGGTCGAGATCGGCGAGTTCTCACTGCCTCTTTTATTTCCTTGCCAACAATCTTCACCGCATCCCCTTTCGCATCTGGCAGCTTTGTCTGCGAAGAATGCGAACCTTTCAAGTCCAATGTTCGCTGAGATGAGGCTTTCCCATCACCCGATTTCTGGGTCAGGCTGGGGGCAGAGTTTCTCTGCGGGCTCTGTGAGCTGCCTGTGTGCTTGGCTGGGACACTGGACGTGTCTTTCACCTGGCGTTTTGGCGCAGGTTCAGCGTGTTTGACCAGCTCGGAGCGGATCCCTCGAAGTGGCAGGATGGAGTTGCTGCCTCCGTAGATGAGCTGCTGCTGCTGCAGCTGTTGTCGTTTGTTGAGCATTGTGAGCAGGACGATGAGCACAGTAGAGCCTGGGCCATCGGTGGCAGTGGTGAGTTATGTCATGTTGTGTGGAGTGGATATCTAATACAAACTGGCTGAGGTTTTTGAGTGACAGTGACTATGAAAGTCTTTGCACAGAGTTACACAGTTTTTGTTGTTTAAGGGTTTCACCATTCTGCGACCTTGCTTCTTGTCATATCAGTCTGTGTAGCACAGCTCCAGGGATGAGATGGCACTGGTGATGCTGATGATGTTTTGGATCTGAAGGGAAAAAAAGTAATGAAAAGTGATCAATCTGTTCAGGTGTCTGCTCTCTTGATCTTCTCACCACGTATTCCTGTTCATGCGCGCGCACGTGCACGCACACACACACACACACACACACACACACACACACACACACACACACACACACACTCATGTGCAAATGCACACAATTACGAGAAAAAAATGTGACACATTTATACCTCCTGTGTATTCACATGTTAAGTTCTTATAAATTTAAAGAAGAATGCAGAAAAAAAGAAAAGAAAAAAAGTAGAAAGAAAGAAAAGAATGAGTGCACAGTACAACTGAGAAATAGTTAAACACTCAATCAAACAGCAATCTCCTCTTCTCTTCAGGTGTCACATCCCCACCCTTCCAAACACACATTTTCATTATCAAAACATCTTCTATTATCAGAAAGCTACACACACACACACACACACACACACACACACACACACACACACACACACACACACACACACATTGTAAAAAGTGACAGATCTATAAACAAGACAAGCCTCTTTTTCTAACATTTTAAATCATTACAATGACAACAAACAAATCTTTACACCTCCAACCTCTTATACCTACCTTTCGTTACAATCCCTTTCACAAAATGCTGTTCAATCTTCCTTCTTCGCACTCGTCACCCTCTCCCTTTAATTCCAGTGACACAAAGGTTCTTATGAAGAAACGAAGATTACGAATAAACTCAATGAACACTTTGCACAGAAACTAGTCTGGTTGGTTTCCTGTTTCCGATTTTAACTCCTGGAGCCCTGAGGGTAAAGTATAAGCCTAAAACTACCTCGAGCAAACCCTCGTCTCATGTATCGAACACTGAACCTACTAGTGTGGCGACGGGAGAGAATTCTCCGCTGATCCTGTTATTCTTCGGAGTGACTGACTACACTTGGCCCTCACTCCTGCCAGGGTCAGCGCTGGAGACCCGAAATAGGCAGCGTCGCAGGCGAAGTGTGTCATTGTTGTTCGGCTGCTGATTTTACGTGCCTCTCACCATGATGAAACAACTTGGCCTGCGCTAAGCAACCTGTCACGTGATGCCGACGTTTTGTGTCTTCTAGCATGAAAGAGTCGGAAAAGGGAGACAAATGTACTTTCGTTTTCCCGCTTCGTTTGACAGAGGTGTGTGTGTGTGTGTGTGTGTGTGTGTGTGTGTGTGTGTGTGTGTGTGTGTGTGTGTGTGAGTGTGCGTGCGTGCGTGCGTGCGCACGCGTCTGTGTGTGTGTGTGTGTGTGTGTGTGTGTGTGTGTGTGTGTGTGTGTGTGTGTGTGTGTGTGTGCGTATGTGTGTGTGTGTGTGTGTGTGTGTGTGTGTGTGTGTGTGTGTGTGTGTGTGTTCTGGCGCACTTGCATTTGTTGGGTTGGTGTGGATAATATATTTAAGTAAAGGGTTAAAAAAAATGTTTGTTGCATGATAATGAAGGTGATTATACTGTTTGAACGTTCCTGAGTGAGGTGAGGAAAAAAACACACAAAAGACCCCGTTATTCATGAAATAAGAAATCAAAAGGAAAGGTAGGGAGGAGGGAAGGGGGGGGGGGGGGGAGAGAGAGAGAGAGAGAGAGAGAGAGAGAGAGGGGGGGACAAAAATAGGAAAACTTACATGACCAATCATGCTAAAACATAATATAACAACCGTAACATATAACGCACAAAATCACAATAAAATCATGTCAGAGGAACGCTCCGGTGGGACTGTGCATCAGAGAATCGGCGATTTCGTTGACTGTTCCCTGCCTCATTTCATTTGCACTTCAGAATTACACAGTTACTCTTTTCCAATTTTTTTTTTTTCTGAGTGATGATTTGTTGTAAATGAATCTGGGAGAAAAAAAAAAAAGTGTATCCTTTGACAATGGAGTAGAATATAGTGAAGGGTAATTTGTTCGCCACATCATTATCGATTTATCTATTTATTCATTTGTTTGTTGATTTTTTGTTTTGTTTCATCTTTTTCTTTTAAGTTATTCATTCATTTTTAAGACTTCGTGCTGCGAGCATTAATCTTAAACATGAAAATAAAATATGTAATAAGTCTAGTATGGTGTAATGGTGAGTCCAACATTTTCTTTATATGATTCCCAACGGAAAATGTCAGGAGTTATATAAAATCTTTTCCACGCTGTTTCTAAGACCCTGTATGTCTAATCAACCGATGAAGGAACATGTAAACCTGTCGCTTTATCCGATTTTCTGTTCACCTATTTTAGCTTATCTGACCGTCTTTTCAGTGCCATGTATGTCACTGGGAGACGGCACCCAATAAAACCCAGTGACAGTGCCTTCTATTGATAAGTAATGCAATAAATAATCTGTTTTGTAAACAAGGCCAGGCCGTGCTTTTGTATGGAATGAATGTAGGGTACATAAAACGCATTTTGTGTGTGTATGTAAATGTGTGAGTGAGTGAGTGAGTGAGTGAATGTGTGTGTGTGTGTGTGTGTGTGTGTGTGTGTGTGTGTTGTGTGTGTGTGTTGTGTGTGTGTGTGTTGTGTATGTGTGTGTGTGTGTGTGTGTGTGTGTGTGTGTGTGTGTGTGTGTGTGTGTGTATGTGTGTGTGTGTGTTCTTCAATTTAATGTCTATACACATAAGTGATTTTAGACAACCAAAAAATAAATAAATAAACAAGCCAGAAAAGGAGGAAGGGAGGGGAGGGGGTGGATAGACAGACAACTGAAGGAGATAAAGAGATAGAGAAACAGGGAGATAGAAAAGATGAAGAAGTATCAATGGAAAACGGAAAAAAGAGAAAAAGGAGGATCAGAATGGGAATCGGAAGAAAAAAATGTTAACATGAATAAAAATTGCAACCTATAAGTAAATAAGATAACTAGAATAACATTTTTAAAAATCAAATGAACGCTAAAGGTAACAGGATAATAACATTTAACGTGAAAATAGAATTATTAAAGGATCTAAAAATGGTACTCTGAACAAGTCCTAAAACATGTCACAAATCAAAAGGGGTTTTACTAAACCTCCTTCAGGGACTTTTCCGAAAAAGTAGGCAGATATGGTTTCATTTTTCTACAGTGGAAAAGTATATGTTCATTCGAAATTTTCCCACACAAACACACGTGATGTTGGAAGTGAATTTCGTCTTAAAAGCATTAAGTTTGAATCGATAAGCAAGGGAAGTTAAAGCCTTAAGTTAGACAGTCGACCATACTTAGATATAAAAACATCTTCAAAACTCGTTTGGTGGTCAGCAGGTGATGAGTGGCCAACATTCTTCTTGCTTTTTTTCTAAAATGCTTCCAGCAAGCATTCTGCAGTAGGCTATACCCTTCTTTCAGAGATAATGGGATTTTCAATTATATGCTTCATTTGTATAATCTGCAGAGTTTTTAGCTAGTTTATCTACAGATTCATTGAAATGTATTCCACTGTGTGAAGGCACCCAAAGAAAGGTAAGATTACTACCTCTTAGAATAAGGAAATGCACCAAATGATTAATCTCAAAAATCAAATCTTGTCTCACACTAGAATTTGAATTGCTTAAGGCATACAACACTGATTTTGAATCGGACACAAAAAAGGATCTGAGTCACAGTTTTCGGAAAATCAGCAAATAACGTAAAGCCATAAGAATAGCAGTTAATTCAGCTGTAAATATAGATCTGTGCTTTCCATATAAAAACCTCTTTTGACCTTTAAGTGGGGGATAGTGAAAGCAGCACCAGCTTCGTGATTTTCTAGAACTGAACCATCGGTATAAACTTTGAGATGATTTGGATATTGAGAAATAAATGCTCATTCGCAACTGTGCCAATAAAATTCATATTCTCA
>CM031618.1:62388889-62398889 GCA_018398815.1 Conus ventricosus
TCTTTTAAGAAATTCTGAAGATCACTCCAAAAACGTGTTGTCACGTCGCATGTGAAAAATAAACGATCTATAGTTTCCTTTTCAGGCTCACAAAAAGTACATTTCTTATTTTCAACTATATTCATTTTTTTCTCAAGAACAAATATTTGTAGCCAGAATCCTGTAAATTGATCTCATTTGACACCATTTCAGTTTAATTTCTTTTTATTTTGTGTGTGCGAAGAAATACGTTTTTCCAGCGTAATTCTTTACCTGTTTCATTGTTCCATTTCTCACAGCACCTTGGTTGTGAGTTATCTGCATTTACAGCTCCTTTCCGATTTTGAAACTTGACCCATTAATTTTTCATAGCCCGGTCAAATGTCGGTAACTGAATTGTCGGAACCATACCTACAGTGTGTGTACGTCTGAGCGCTTTTGTTTTGATTTCTTGTTCCGGGAATCACTACTCGTAAACAACTTTCAAAATATTACACAATGTTAATGCAATGATCAAATGTGATCAATATAACTACTCAATGAAACAAGCTGCATGAAAGGGAGAAAATACGAAACTGAAAAAAAAAAAAGCTGTTTTAAAATTTCGTTCCTCTTCTTTAAGAATTATCTGAAAGAAAGTATTACATAAATGTTGATAAATTTTGATCAAATAGATAATTACTTATGAAACAATCTACATGAAAAGAAATAAAACGAAACAAAAAAGACATTTTTAAAGGTTTCTTTCGTCCTCTTGAAGAATTGTCTGAAAGAAGGTCAAGATGGCGACAGGCCCCTAATCTCACACCGCGGCCTTGACAGAGTTGTCCGAGGCTCCCATCCCATGGAAATTCTTTGACCCAAGGGCGGAGAGCCAACGAGTTGTTCTTAATCCCATTGCACGTCGGGACGGCAGTTGACACGCTTGAGGACATACAGCACAGTGATTCATGGATTGTTTGATGCTGAATTTGGAAGGCGAATTTTACTTCTTTCGTTACAGAAAGGAAGAGAAAGACAGAAAGAAGGGAAGAGATAAAGAATGTATATCAATTTTCACACATGCACATACACGCGCGCGCGCGCACACACACCACACACACACACACACACACACACACACACACACACACACACACACACGCACGCACGCACGCACGCACGCACGCACGCACGCACACACACACACACCACACACACACACACACACGCACACACACACGCACGCAGGCGCGCACGCACGCACGCGCACTCACACACACACACACACACACACACCACACACACACACACACACACACACACACACACACAACACACACACACACCTTTCTCTCTCTGTCTGTCTGGTCTGTCTGTCTGTCTCTCTCTCTCTCTCTCTCACACACAAACACGCGCGCACACACACACGCATCCACGTATGTGTGTGTGTGTGTGTTGTTGTGTGTGTGTGTGTGTGTGTGTGTGTGTGTGTGTGTGTGTGTGTGTGTGTGTTGTTTTTCTTCTAAACCAAAGCCCTCCAGGCCAAGGGGATAACACAGGGGGAAAATGAACAGAACACATTGTAAGTGTATCAAGGTTAAGATTGGGTTAAAATCCCATGGCCATTGTAAGTGTATCAAGATTAATATTGGGTTAAATCCCATGGCCATTGTAAAGTGTATCAAGGTTAATATTGGGTTAAATCCCATGGCCATTGTAAGTGTATCAAGGTTAATATTTGGTTAAATCCCGTGGCCATTGTAAAGTGTATCAAGGTTAAGATTGGGTTTAAAATCCCATGGCCATTGTAAAGTGTATCAAGGTTAAGATTGGGTTAAAATCCCATGGCCTTGTGGCCCTGGGGCAGTGCACTGTTATAAATCTAACCATGTCCGGGGCATGGTATTATGGAAGGCGGTGCCTATCTCTGTCCTTCCACCACCTTAAGCCCACTGATCTGAAGTACTCACTCACTGTCGCAAAAAAAAAAAAAAAAAAAAAAAAAAACTGCCCCCACGAATGTTTCGACCACACGGCCATCTAACTTTGATCTAACCGTCTGCAGGCAAACACTCAAACCATTTGACTGGGGCCCCTCTTTTATTAATATATACAACAGAGGAGAGAGAGAGAGAGAGAGAGAGAGAGAGAGAAAAGTAAATTAGCAACAAAACGAGCACCAAAATAACAAAAAACAAAAAAAACAGACCAACAAAACGGGCGGCTATCACATTTGCGGATGATGTGTTTGAGGAAAACGTTTATACTCTCACTATCGTCATCATACTCCTCAACCCCACACTTGCGCCTCCTGTGTGTTCAGCTATCAATAAAAGAGAGATCATTCTGCCCCTTCCCCCCCCCCCCCCACCCCCCCCCCCCCCCCCCCCCCCCCCCCCCCCCCCCCCCCCCCCCCCCCCCCCCCCCCCCCCCCCCCCCCCCGCTGCCATTTCGGCACTCCTCCCTTCTTCTGATATTCAGGTGTGGCTGCTATCTTGGATTCCTTTGAAGAACGTCGACAGACCTTCCTCCCTCTTGGGTTCCTTTGAACGTCGACAGACCACCCCCCCCCCCCCCCCCCCCCCCCCCCCCCCCCCCCCCCCCCCCCCCCCCCCCCCCCCCTTGACACTCCCGCTTTTCCCTTCGTCAGTGTTTTGTTTGGCAGTGTGTTAAATCATCAGGGATGGGAATGTTGACCACTTAGAAGACCTGAAGACTTTCAGCTCCTGTGCTTTAATATACGATCTAATCCTAACCCAATTCTAACTCTACCTAATCAAAACGCTGACCCAATCTAATCATTATCCGAAAACGAATCGTATGGGGGGAAAAAAAGGACAAATTGTGCTAACTGCGAGGGCAGAGGTGTTGTCTTCTTTCTCTGTCGACGTTTCAGACGTTCGGTTTCTGTTGGATTAAATCCCTCAGACAAACCTTGTGTAAAAAAAAAAAAAAAAAAAAAAAAAAAAAAAATTTAAAAAAAGAAAAGAAAAGATAACTGAGAAGACCAGAAGATTCTTTATCTCTTCAACTCGTGAGTGCATGATACCAATCCTAATCAAATTCTAACTCTAACCAAAACTCTGACTCAAGTTAACTATAATCTGAAACCAAACCTTAATAAATGAATAAAAAAAAAGGGGGGCGAAAAAATAAAGAAAAAGAAAGGTAGAAAGACAGAAAGAAAAATGTGCTTGCTGTGTGGGGACAATGGAGTTTTCTTTCTCCGTCGACGTTTCAGCCCGGTGTTTTGTAGGATTACATCCCTTGGAGAAGTCTTTGCAATCCATCTCCTCCCCCCCCCCCCCCCCCCCCCCCCTCCTCTCCACCTTCTACCGGCCTCTTCCTGTTCTCCAGTCGTTGCACAAACCAGAATCCAAAGTGCACAGAATGATTCGGCCTTCGTTTTGATCTTCCTGCATGTTGTGCTAATCCTTCCTAAAGCGGCGTTATGATACGCGGCCGATCCAGTACTTTTTCATCTTCTTTAGTTAATGCAGCGTCGTCTAGTGCGGATTAGCTAATAACACGGCATAGCGCTCTTCTAGGGTGTGTTCAAACGACTCCACTTTTGCCTATTTTGCATTCACTACGTGTGTCCTTTAGCCGCCAGTTGCAAGCAGGGAAAAAATCACACTTTTTCGTTAATTTTGGCGACAAAGGAGATCGAATTCCGAAAATAAAGACTTAAGCATAGATTCTCTGTTACATTGTAAGCTGTGTGTACCCTTTGGCACAGTGTAAGCCTTCGCGAACGCATAGTCATCGCATAGTCAGTCCAGCTCTGTTGGCGCATTCTGTCTGACCCTGAAGCACTTGCAGTGTGTGTGTGTGTGTGTGTGTTCCGAAGTTTTGGTGTACAAGCACAAAATGACCGCCCCCACCCCATTTCCCAATTGCCAAACAAAAGTTCAAAGTTATTCCAGTTTTCACGTGCAGTTAATTTGTTTTCAAATTAATGTCGAAGGAATGTTGCAGCTGGCTTCAAGACTCAAGTGCGGTCACTCTTCTTCAAACTAATATCAACCGGAAATTTAAACCTGCTTCGATTCCAAGAGAGTCATACTATTTTAAAAGTGACGTCAACCGAAAGTCGAACCAACTCCAGCTCCAAGTCCCGTCATTCTATTTAAAATGATGCAAACCGGAAGTTGAAACTTGTTTCAGTTCCCCAAATGCAGTCACTCTATTTTCAAGTTAGGTCGAGTGGCAGTTGAAACAAACGCAGTCTTAGGATTCGTATTTTTAAACCCGTGTTTAATCTTACCAAAGATGGATGCACATAGTTTTTGCTTAGGTTCCCCAAACCCTGCGGGCATTCAAAGGGAACGAGTTGGTTTATAACTTAGCTAGAAGCCCAGAAAAAAAAGGTTCAGCAGATTGTCTATCCCTCACACTGATCTGAAACCCAAAGCCAGGCTTACGTCAAAGCCCTCTGGCAGAGGAATGAAACTCGCAGACGGATAACAAACTGTTTAAAATCCGTCCAAAAACTGAAAGAGTTTCCACCATGTTCTCGAGATGACCGTCAAGAAAGAAACAGTCTTGTGCCGTTGGCATACAGGCCACTTCTTTCCCACCCATTCTTATCTTTTGAAAGGCGAACAAGCTCCGTGGTGCATTCCATGTCATGTACCACTCACAGTGAAACATGTTCTTTTAGAGTTTTGGGGGATTGCACGATGTGAGTCATAAACACTTTACAGCAGACTCCATGAAAACCTTGTTCAGAAATGTCCCACCTGATGTGATCTTTGAATTTCGAAAAGAGATTGGCAATTTTCATTGATCTAAGATTTTACGGAAGAAAGTTTTTTTTTTAAACGAAATTTCCGGTGTGTTTTTAGAAGGTGTATTTTAAAGGGTTGTGTGACTGAGGTTTTTTTTTCTTATTATTTTCTTTTTTAAGACTTGTGAGTTGACTTCAACGCTGCGACAGCCCTGATATGTCCCTTGCGGTAGGCGGGGCCCAAAAAGCAACTTTACCTTTTACTCACCAAGATGCTTTCCATTCGCCCGTTCAGGTGAGCGGGTTCAGTGTAACAAGGCCACTACAGGTGTTATACATAAAAAATCAACGCTACCTGTACGGCCTCTCAGCTAACCCGGGGCCCTTTGGGAAAAAACGTGAGTCAATCAATGCCCGACCTAGGCATTAACCCACAGAATCGGTCAGAGACCTTGAATGCCACACACACACACACACACACACACACACACACACAACACACACCAAAAGGGCGAGGGGGGAGAGGCACAAAATATACACAGAGAGAGAGAGAGGCACACACCACACACACACACACACACCCCCACAACACACACCACACACTCGCATGCAAGCGCTCGCACATGCACACTGACACAGAAAACATCACACAGTGACACGCATCCATAGTGTGTCTGCGCATGCTCACAAGGGCACTGCACCACCTGTATGTGTGTGTGCCCTGTTTTTTACGTTTACACTCTTGCATGGAGAGAGAGGGAGGGGAGAGAGAGAGAGAAAAGGAGAGAGAGAGAGAGAGAGAGAAAAGAGAGAAAAAGAAAGAAGAAGAAAAAGAAGAAGGCAAGAATAAATTTTTTACATAGTTTTTAATTATACTTTATAGCAGTATGCATATAAATATTTCGTTTGATTTGGAGGAAAACAAAAAAAAGCATAAGTACAGACAAACCAACATTGTTACCAATGGGGGAAAAAGTCAACCCACATACATTCAGGCAAAAAAATCAAACCCCTTGTTACTGAATAGCGTAAAGAATACTTGTCCAAAGACAGATCAGGTAGGGGGGTGGGGGGTGGGGGGTGGGGATGGAGGTTGGGGGGGGGGGGTGGGGATATGTGGGTTTCATTGCATGTCCAATATTGTTCAGGACAAATATAGACATGTGTGAGTAAGGGAAATCTACCTCCCGTTTCTGAAAATTGACTTTTTGCACGTAAAATCGAAAAAATGCTCGCGCATGGGCACATGACGGGAGGGAAAGGGGGGGGGGGGGGGGGGGGGGGGGAGGGGAGGGGGGGGGGGGGGGAGTTGAGCGGGTTATACTGTGCCATTTTGATTGCATAAATTCAGATTCGACACCGACTTTTCATTCCATAAAATACCAAAGGAAGGAAGAGAATGATGAACGGTCACTCTTCTGATGCAGAAGATCTAAAGAGTAGTGTGTCGGCTGCTGGAGACGTCTCAGTCGTTTCGTTTTTTGTTTTTTTGTTGTTGTTTTTTCTTTTTCTTTCTTTCTTTTTCCATTTCTTTCCGTTATTTTTCTTTTTTTCTTTTTGTTTGTTTTCTCGTAAAAGTAGGGCCTGTATCCTCCTATCCCCGCCCCTCTCCGCTTTTTTTTCTTCCTCTCCTCCATGACTTAAACTAATCGTTTAATGTCTGCGTGTTCTTTTTACGAATCGACTTTTTATGACTATGGTTTGCCTCTGTGGCGTTTATCTTTCACTTTGCTCTGTAGAATGGTCATCGCAATAGACATATCATTTACACTCTGATACTTTGATCTTTAATTCTCGACACTTTACAGCTCCCATCTCTGGCTAAAATAACAAACAGGGGAGGTCATTTGTGCCCCCCCCCCCCCCGCCCCCAGTGAGACAATTAAAGGTACATAACTCCGAACTGATATTACCTCCATCAGACGTTGAGTTCTTTTCCTTGATCTTGGCTCAAGTATCAGGCGAGATAAAAGTACCGTTTCTGGACTGGTGTTGAAAATATAGCCTGCGTCTGCCGTTTGGTCTCGAACCTCGTGAGACATAACTGTCAACGGATCAGCTGATCACATCGTCCATCCCCCCCCCCCCCCCCCCCCCCCCCCCCCCCGAGTCCTGTCCACTCCTCACTCTTTCGCTCGTGCCAGGCTGTGCTCAAAGCAAGCCCATACATTAACCTTTTTTTTCTCTCGGAACACGAAATCTGAAAACAACAACTTTAAAACAACAACAATAATAACAGCAGCGGCAGCAGTAAAAACAACAACAGCGACAAGAACATTAAACCCTTCAAATGTTCTTAAAGAACACAAGCTTAAATTGTAAATCAAACACAAAAACGTTCAATGAAATCATGGCCATACAGTAAGTAGGGAGGGGGGGGGGGGGGGGGGGGTGCTGTAAAACTGACTGCAAAACATATTGATGAAGTCTTTCATTTTGCCCATTTTCACAGACGCGTATTTTAACACAACATCAGTTAATAGCACAAAACAACAACACAACAACAACAACAAAAGGGAGAGGTGAGGGGGGGGGGGAGGGTGGAGGGGAGGGGGGGGACTCCCAAAAGTCGGGTTAGCTCCTCACAGCCCCATAAAAAAAACATCAACTTCTAGATTTGTGAACCGCGGTGGAAACCCAAAAACCCACCTTATTTTTTTATAAGGAGGGGGGGGGGGGGGGGGCACGGAGTGGGCCCGACGGTGGGTGGCAATGGGGGTGGCAAAAGTGAAGTAGGGAAAGGAGGGAAAAAGAAGAGGCGGAAGCGGGATTGGCGCGACGCACTTGATGGGAATCGGCCGGAGGGGGCCCCCCATCTTCCCTCTCCCCCCGATTGGGGCCCCTGTGGGAGACTCCGAGATTCCCGTTGAGCGGGTGCTTGCGTCTGCGGTGCAAAGGGGGAAAAAAAAAAATACGGAGAACTTTTTAAAATGTTCATTTAAATTTATTTATTAAATTGTTCGTTCGTTTATTTATTCATTTTTTCATCATCATCGTATCTCTCATATCATAAAATCATACTCATCGTCGTGTCGTCGTCGTCGTCATCATCATCGTCGTCGTCGTCTTCATCATCATCATAATCGTCATCATCATCACTATCAAACGCTGGTTGTCATAACGATGATAATTATAAATAAATGCATAACACGCAGATGTATACTCGCGCAATCGCTAGGGCACACACAACCATACGCTGGCGCACACGCATGCGCGCGCACGCACACACACACACACACACACACACACACACACACCACACACACACACACACACACACACACACACACACAAACAGAGTGCCCCTCTCCACACCTCTGTCATCAACAACAAACAACAAAAGATGCCTCAACGAAGACAACAACAACAAGGAATTCAACATCGACAGAAGCATACACAAACAAACAAGAAAAAGGAAACGAAGAAAGAATGGAATAAGAAAGATACAACAACAACACCAACAACGATGATAACAATAACTACTAGAAACAACAACAACAACAACAACACCAACAACGATGATAACAATAACTACTAGAAAAAAAAACAACAAAAAAACAAAACAACCCAAACGAGAAGGAAACCGATGAACCAAAGCAATAGCAACATCATGAAGATGAAGATAACAACGACAAAGAAGAACAGCAACGACATTGACAACAACAAAAAAAGAACAACACCAAGAACATCAAGAAACAACTATCAAACAGCAACAACAACAACAAAAACACTAACAGTAACAGCAGCTGCAGCATATCACCATCAACAACACTACCGCCAAGCAATAAAAGACAGAAACGACCATGACGACGACGACGATGAAAACAAGAACAACAGCGATAATATCAACAGTGGCGACAGCAGCAACTCGATCTTCAGGGACTCCATTTCTCGTCGTCTTGCTTCCAAGCGTTCTGCTGTTAGTGTTGCTGATGACAGTGCCAATAGCTTTGATGTTAATGCGAGTGGGTGGTGTGTAGAGATAGAAATGTCAAAAGTCTCTGCAGTTTACTCTGCTGGCACGTGTGTGTGTGTGTGTGTGTGTGTGTGTGTGTGTGTGTGTGTGTGTGTGTGTGTGTGTACGCGCGCGCGCGTGCGGGTATGTGTGTGTGTGTGTGTGTGTGTGTGTGTGTGCGGCGCGCGTGCATGTATATATATATATATATATATATATATATATATATATATATATATATATATATATATATATATATATATATATACTGACTTCCATAAAAAACGCGAAAGCAAAACAAGCTGAAGGTTAGGGGCGAATTTTATTGGTCACAATTGTACAGAGTGGAAGCGAGAATTCAACGTGATTTGATTCAATACACCGGTAATGTGTGAGAATGTCATCAGCAATATGCCTTTGTGTGGAAATCCAAGGTCACGTGACAAACCAGCTTGAAGTCCTAATACCGTGTGTGGCCACCATTTGCATAGACCAGGACCAATGTTCTGAAAGATGACTGGTCCTATGGCGTGGTTAATGCCAATTGCACCCCATATCATAACGTTCGGGCCTCCCCAGGGGTTCCGCTCTACCACACAGGAGTCAGCATAGCGTTCACCAGGTCGACGCCATATTCTGACACGACCGTCAGCCATGTCAATACAAAAAACGGCTCTCATCTCAGAACAGTATGCGTCCCCACTGCTGCCTGCACCAGTTGATTCGGGCTTGTGCCCACTGCAGCCTGTCCTGCCGGTGTCTTTTGGTGTCAGTACCGGACCTCTGTGAGGACGCCTACATGCCAGCCCGTTCTCCTGAAGATGCCGCTGCATCGTGTTGAGGCTGATTCGTTGCTGGAGATTCCCAGGCACCTGTCGAGCAGTGTTAGCGGCTGTTTGCCGCCTGTCCCGCAGATGGGTTCGAACAAGATGGCGATCCTCTCTTTGTGTGGTGACCCAAGGACGGCCTGGCCGGGGACGATCATCAGTGGTACCAGTGACTCGCATGCGGTGCTGCAGACGATAGATGGTTGAGATGTGGACGTTAAAGATGTTGGCGACCTGCCTGGCATCCACACCAGCCTCCAGATGGCCTAGGGCACGATTGCGTTCCTCTGCTCGTAGTCTTGGCATCTCTGTAGCGCTCAGACGGCAAGTCGTTACCTGAACCTTGTAGCGCGGCTTTATAAAGGCTGCATGCCTGCGTACTTGTCGCTGGTTAACTTTGCTCTGCATGGTGTGCACGTGCCTCACATGCAGCAACCAGTTTGCCATTTTTGTTGACCCTCCAATGCCGGGAATGATGTGTTGCTCACACAATTTTTTCACTGCACGTGTGTCTTGGACCCAAACAAC
>CM031618.1:62401389-62403889 GCA_018398815.1 Conus ventricosus
TTAATTCCTGTTTTGTTTTCATTAGTTCTTTTGCTTTCTTCCTCCTAATCCCTCATCACACACACACACACACACACACACACACACACACACACACACACACACACACACACACACACACACACGCACGCACGCACGCACGCACGCACGCACGCATTCACACACACACACACACACACACGCACACACACACACATGCGGGCGCGCGCGCGCGCACGCACGCACGCACGCATGTACACACACGCACGCACGCATGCACGCATACACACACAGACACTCATACAGAGAGAGAGAGAGAGAGAGAGAGAGAGAGAGAGAGAGAGAGAGAGAGAGAGAGAGAGAGAGAGATTTAATTCATCTGAATTGAAATCCTGACGTTAGAAACGGTCTAAGCATTTTGAACCCATATATCTTCCCTTCTTAACTGGAATACCATATGTAAAATATAACAACCACAGGTTTCTTATGATTCCTCTAGCGAGCATGTTAGAAATGGAAAAAAAGAAAGAAAATCCAAAACAAAACAACAATAACAACAAGAAGTCTTCGACGTTTTGTCACAAACCATCTTTACCATGAAACGTTTGGAAGTGATTCTAATACACAGCTTGGTAAAAAAAATGTTTTACTTAAACTAAAATCCGACGAGTTTAACTCTTCAATTCAGGATCGACCTGCATATCCCTTGTGCATCAGTCCTTTTTCTGGACCGCTCGACCACACTGGTTCACGTCAATCAGTGTTGAAGCCTTCACCCTCCACCCCACCCCACCCCACCCCCAAACAAAAAATACCAAATTAGAACCCATATCCCCTCCCCTCGTCGTTAAACCACTAAAATTAAAACCTGAAAGAATGCCCTGACAAGAAAGCTAAGCATAATCACAATCCCCTTTAAGACATTAAAAGCCAGGTGTTTAAAACATGGACCCCTTTTAAACACATCAAACGCCAGGGTCTACCAACAGGACTAATTCAAAACATTAAAAACCAGGTGTCGATCAGGGACAAAATCAAAACATTAAAAACCATGTGTCAAAAACGGGGACTCATTTCAAACATAAAAGCCAGATGTCTAAAAAAGGGACTCATTTAGAACATTAAAAGCTAGGCATCCTGTAACATGGACTAATTTAAACATTAAAACCCAGGTGCAAAAACAGGGACTCTTTTCAAACATTAAAACCCCAATTTACAACGGGACTCATTTAAAACATTAAAAGCCAGGTGTCAAAAACGGGACTCATTCCCAAACATTAAAACCCAGATGTCTACAACGGGAACTCATTTCAAACATGAAAGCCAGGTGTCCCTAACAGGGACTCATTAAAAACATTAAAAGCCAGGTTTTTATAACGTACACTAATTTAGAACATTAAAAGCCAGGTCTATAACGGGGACTCTTTTAAAATTTTGAAAACAGGTGTCAGAACAGGGATCTTTTAAAGCATTAAAAGCCAGATGTCTAAACATGGCCCATTAAAGCATTAAAACCCCCGGTGTCCCAAACATGGACTCATTTAAACATTAAAAACCCGTGCTATAACATGGACCATTAAAACAAAAAAACCCGGTGTCCATACATAGACCATTAAAACATAAAACCCAGATGTCTATAACATGGACCCATTTAAAACATTAAAAACCAGGTATTTATAAAAATACACTAATTTAAAACATGAAAGCCAGTGTAGAGAACGGGGGACTCATTTAAAACATTAAAAGCCAGATGTCTATAACATGGACCCATTTAAAACATTAAAAGCCAGATGTCCATAACATGGACTTTTTTAAACATAAAAAACCAGGGTTCCCTATAACATGGACCATTTTAAACATTAAAAACCCTTTGTCCAAAACATGGACTCTTTTAAAACATTAAAAACCCGGTGTCTATAACATGGACTCTTTTAAAACATTAAAAACCCCGGTGTCCATAACATGGACTAAATTTAAACATTAAAAGCCAGATGTCTAAAACATGGACTCATTTGAAACATTAAAAACCAGGTGTCTATAACATGGACTCATTTAAAACATTAAAAACCCGGGTCCATAACATGGACTCATTTAAAAACTTTAAAAAAACCAGATGTCTAAAACATGGACTCATTTAAAACATTAAAAACCAGGTGCCATAACATGGACTCATTTAAAACATTAAAAGCCAGATGTCTATAACATGGCCCTCATTTAAAACATGAAAAACCAGGGGTCTATAACATGGACTCTTTAAAAACATTAAAAACCAGGTGTCTATAACGTGGACTCATTTAAACATTAAAAACCAGATGCCCTAAAAACATGGGACTCATTTAAAACTTTAAAAACCAGGTGTCTATAACAGGACTCATTTAAAACATTAAAAACCAGGTGTCCAATAACATGGACTCATTTAAAACATGAAAAACCAGGTGTCCATAACATGGACTCATTTAAAACATTAAAAGCCAGATGTCAAAAACATGGTCTCTTTTAAAAACATGAAAAACCAGGTTTC
>CM031618.1:62408889-62411389 GCA_018398815.1 Conus ventricosus
GACAATGGCCTGATTACTGAAATTTATAATTTTGATGAATGATTTTTCGCCCATGTCCAAACTGTACGTGTGTGTGGTATTAAATCACTGGGTCTCACGTAGCATTGAAGCAGAGTTAAAATAATGTCATCGCCGGAGCGAAAGTTACCATGTTTTTTTTATTGTTTAAAACCTGTTGTATTCAGATACAAAATATGGAAAAGAATTTTTCAATTAACATATTTTTAGAACATTGTGGTTTGTGACGAACGAGGGAGACAAAAAAGCACAAGATTTGAAAACAAACTCCACCCCCCCCCCCCTACCATTCCCCCTTCACACACACGCACACACACACACACAAACAACACACACACACACACACACACACACACACACACACACACACACACACACACACACACACACCACACACACACACGAGCGCGTTTGCATACGTGTGCACAATAACGGTTTTACAATATCCATGCAAGTCCAGTGGTACTATATAGTTGTGCACAGTAGAAAAAAAAACAACTAAGTGCGGAAATTAGGGATTATGGAGTAGGGGTGGTGTGGGGGTGGGAGGGAGGGAGGTTGAGGAATGAAACGGATGAGATGATGGATCCCATGGGCTGTTACTAAATATGTTTGTGACAGTATATAAGTTTATCACTTCGCTATAACCCAAGGATTCGGGTATTAGAGATGAGAAGCTTCCGCAAGATCCTTGGCATCTCATACAAAGACCATATTACCAACTTGGAGTTCAGACCAGAGTAAGGCAAACCATTTGACCATGCGAAGACCTGTTATGAAAAGAAGGAAAGTGAGATGGCATGGTCATGTATTAAGATCAACAGGACTTGCCAAAACCATTCTACGAGGAACCCATGCGGGGAGACAGAAGGACAGGAAGACAGGGAAAGAGACGGGAGGACAACATCAGTGCATGGACTGGCCTCACACTCGGCAACTGCCTAAGAGCGTCTGAGAACCGGGAGGAGCGGAGCTGTGGAGGAAGCTGGTTCCAAAGTCTTCTGTGGCGCCCTAACGGTCTTCAAGACTCCGGGATAGGTGATAGGTATTATACCCAATGTTATACACACAGAGGGTGATTTATGCATCCATAGTGGGAATTATGTACATCGACAATATCAATGGGATTAAAAGTCTAGTCTTTCATTAAACGAAACAGGGGGCCGGAATAGCTCAGTTGGTAGAGCGCCGGACTCGTGATCCTGGGGTTGCGAGTTCGAATTTCGGTACAGGGGATTTTTCCCTCGGAGTTAACATTGGTTCTGACTCCATTCCCCATACAGTCCTTCGAATGAGACTGTAAACCGAGGTTCCGTGTGTGAACGCACGCACAACATCTTGCACACACGTAAAATCCCATCACCAACTTTCGGAAGAGAAGGCCATTTGGCCGTTGGTATGGATGACACGTTTACACATAGCATGCACCTTCCCCGAAGTTGGAGTAGGTTGCCTTAATGGTGGGATAAAAAAAACGGTCATACACACAAAACTCCACTGCCTGTCTATACAGGGGGTGTCCGCTGGAGTATCAGCCTGCGAACACAGAAAGAAAGAAGATTAAACGAAACAAAGCAAAAGTTTCATTAATTCACTGTCTTTGCCAACGACATAGGATTTTATTTTTCTTTCCATGCGTCAGGTATAGTCAATGTATTAAGCTTAGTATATGCCTTGGTCTAGATGTGGATGTTTTAAAACGAGCATAACTGCTGTTGCTTTCATGATGCGAAAACACTCTACCATTTCGGTCAGCCGTGCTGTTTCTTGCTGTCTCCTAAATCTAACGAAGTTTACCTGAAAATCAGACACTGCACAAGGTGTTTGATGTCACGGGATTTCGTTTCATTCTCTGTTCCATTCTTTGCTTAGTTTTGCGTATTATATTGAGTTCAGTGTACCCTCAGCAAAATTTGAAGGCAAACATATTTAGTGGTAAACTTGAAATATATTAGTTTCAAAGAGGATGTGATTGCAAATGGAAGAAGATTTTAAAAAGAAAGAAAGTATTACTGTGTCGCAAAACGAAAGAATAAACAAATTACAAAATAAACAGTAAAATAAAAGTAAATAAATAAAACGCATAAAGTGAAATAGGTAAATGAATAAATAAATCAAATTACGAAATTAACACTTCGCGTTTCGACCTTCTGGTCTTGTTCAGGCAAGACAAATCACATCCAAGACAATGAAAACAAAGGACGAACAGACAGTCACTGATCTCTTCATAGGCACACAATGGATGAGAAATGGAAACATGGCTGCCGGGAGGGGAGACAATACAGGTGAAATGATAATGATAATAAGAAAAATATATATTACTGCTACTACTGCTGATACTAATGATGGTATATGATAATAATACTAGTAAATATGATAATAGTAATTGTAGTAATAATAATAACGAAACTAACAGAAGAGGAAAGAGAGGGTTAGAGGATAGTTAAATAATAATAGTAATGATGAATATGATGATGACGAT
>CM031618.1:62416389-62418889 GCA_018398815.1 Conus ventricosus
CAACACCACCACCACCACCACCACCACCACCACTACCACGAACAACAAGAATCACCACCATTCCATGTCAGGCCTGATCAGCCGTGAGATCTAAGAGTAACTCTATTACAAGAGGGCAAATTTCAGATAAACACAGAACAATGTGTGAAGTAACGCAGAATGTGTGTGTGTGTGTGTGTGTGTGTGTGTGTGTGTGGTGCGTGCGTGCTTGCGTGCGCGCGCGCGCGTGCGTGCGTGCGTGTCTGTGTGTGCGTGTGTGCGTGCGTGTGTGTGTGTGTGTGTGTGCGTGTGCGTGTGCGTGTGCAATACAAACCACCAAGCAGATCGACACATATGTCTTCTTCAGACGTTAAACACATCTGGAAACACACACACACACACACACACACACACACACACAGACACACACACATCCCGCAAAGCAATACTCCCCTGATAGCAGACAGCATGAGAAGATACTGTAAACTCAGAGAAGCCCATTTTGGTTGCCTCCCTTCCCATCAACACGTCTCTCCCCATGGCTGTGGCTCCACGCCACAATTAGGATTTTGCACTAAACCACTACATCATCCGTTCAAGCGTTTTGAGGCCTAGCATAAATTTGAGCCAGCGTTTAAAATGTTAAACTGATAATTGATCAAAAGAACAACTCCCCACCCAGTTATTTCCCTTGTTTTGGGAGATTTTCACCGATGACATCACAAAAACCTTCTCCTCTGTTGACGTCACATTTCAGGCCTTCGCACCCAACCGCGACCCTACCTTTACGCCAGCTGAAAGTGCCCAAATAGTCCTATTCCTTTGATTTTTTTGTATCTCTCTGCTTGGAACCACCTGGCTTGTACCTTGATGACCATATGAAAGAAAATGAGGAGAATCAACTTTCAGACACAATAAAAAAAAAAATTCTCAAAACAAGCGCCAGTCTATAAATACCCGACTCCTTAAGCAAGGCCTTGGCGCATTAATTTTTGTGTGTGTGCAGCCTGTGGTACCAGCCAAACCTCTTCCTGCAGAAATAGCTGGCTTCTCTCCACAGGTGCACAAACTGGATTTTCTCGCAAACTGGTCGTTCCCATCTTTATCTCTGTATCCGTCTGATGAGAACATTTGTCGAAAACTGTCTGGTCTGTTTTGTATTGGAAATACAGTCTGCGTTAATTCAATTCTTGTGTGTTCATTTGAATTTCCATCCACCCACCCTCTCTGTGTCTATGTCTCTGTCTCTCCCTGTCTCTCCGTCTCTGTAGCTGTCTCTCTGTCTGTCTCTGTCTGTCTGTCTGTCTCTCTCTTAAGTCATACTGTAATCTGTTTCATTTTTCTATTGCAGGAGAAATCAGAGAAGCACGTGAACCTACTGCTAGGGCTGCAAACTTGCTTATATTATGCCCGTGTGTGATTTCAATGTTGACGATTCAAGTCACACATCTATTTGCAGCTTAATTAAAAGCACTGACGTCAGTCGCCCAAGTTAGCGGCTTGTAAGTTCCTCTGCAGTCTTTTTCTTCTCGATCGCCTATCACACTTGTAGACAGGATTCTGTAATGAATCTGGTGGTCCTCTGCAGGGCCTCCACAGACCCGTACAGCTTGTCGTTGATGGGCACCGGCTGCGGCCATGTCCTATCCCTCAGACACTGCAGGTCCCCACAGTCCTGTAGAATGGGTTTTGTGCTTTGTTCTGCCTGCCCACATGTGCACATTGGGGATGGTTTCAGGTGCAGCTGGCGGTGTAGATGGGATGCTAGCCTGTTGTGCCCGGTTCTGAGTCGGAAGATGACCACCTGTTCTGCTCTGGTCAGCTGATGACAGCCATCTGGCTGCTGTGGCGGCCTGTAGAGCGCTTTTATGACGGTCTTCACCTCTGTCAGGCTGACTGCAGTTTCTTCCTGATGGCCCCCCTGGGCACCAAGTTTTGCCATTTTATCAGCCTCCTCATTTCCTGGAATGCCGCAGTGAGATGGAATCCATTGCATTACGGTTCTGGTGCACTTGATATTGCACAGAGCATCTTCGAACCGTGATCAGCGAAGAACGCACGGAAAAAATAAAATAAAGTAAAAGATAATCAGACTAAAACAAACAAACAAACAAACAAACAAACAAACAAAGAAACAAACAGACAAACAAAGAAAAGACTCAGCGTACAAGCGACGGCAATTAACTACTGGCCAGTTGAGCAATTAGTAAATAGGAAAGTTTAAGTGAGTAAGTAAGCGAGTGAAAGAGTAAATAAGTAAGCAAATAAGTAAGTAAATGAGTAAGTAGTCCACGTTAGTAAATGTGTCTGAAATGTTAAAAACCAAACAAACAGCCAACCAACTATCTCAGCAACCAACCAACTAACCCACTAAATCTCCGACGGCAAAAATCTTGCTAAATAATCACTTCTCCTTCTCTCTCTCTCTCTCTCTCTCTCTCTCTCTCTCTCTCTCTCTCTCTCTCTCTCTCTCTCTCTCAGATGCTACCATCTGAATCTGCATCCTTCTCTGACTGGAACG
>CM031618.1:62432322-62469693 GCA_018398815.1 Conus ventricosus
AATTTATCTTTTTTTTTCTGTGTAAAGTACTCTGGACCAGGAACGGGTTTTAAAGTAGTCAAAAGAAAATCTAACATTAAAAGTTTTGAAAATTCAAAAAACGGTAAACCAATAAATAAGGTTTTGTCCAATTTTGACTTTCTTTTTTTTATCTTATGCAAAAAGCGATTCATGAAATTCTTTAAGTCCTGATAATTAGGTTTTGAAGTTAGCTTAATTGCTTCGTTCTCTTTGGGACAATTCTGACATCTTTCGCTTGTGCGGATTCTCCATAGTCTTTCCAAACAGCTGTTGTTCATCAGCTTGAAAAAGTCTTTTTCTGAAGCATCTGTGGATTTAGTTCTAGATCAGTGTTCTTCATGAGTATGGTTTCATGAAACTGTTCTTGATCAAAAGCAATTATGCGATGAACTGCTGTCAACTTCAAACCATGTCTTAAATAAAATGTCAGAAGTCTGTAATGACAGACATAATTTTTTTTTGCCTCGAAGATTAGGCACAAGTTTAGGTGGTTCTCTTGGATCCATCTTTAGACTTTCTGCTGCTAATGGATAGTCATTATGCAGGTCATGGAGTTCCTGAGGATATTCTAAGTCAACTTCTAGAATGAAACCACGCTGTTGATCAGGCGTTAAACTGCCCAACCACTTTAATGCCTTTTGATATTATTTCGGATCGCCGCTGTGTACATTTTAAAGTTGCGTAATGGAAGTGATTGCGCCATTGCCCAATCCATACAGATTGTTTGCATTCTAAATACATGAGATAGTTAGACCTTTTACTTGGATCATAGTCGTCCAAGTATTTGTTGTTTGCTTTACAGTAATGATGCGACGCCATACTAATTCCTCCACGCAATCCTTTTCAATCATCTGAACTCATGGTAAATCTGACATAAATCAATCTGTACTCCAGTAAACTTTTAGAAAGCATCCCAACTCATCCCGGGCGCAGAAATGTAATGCGCGGGATCAGGCTTAATGTTTCATGCAGGTCTTTCTATAATTTTCAAAGACGTCCGCCAACAAACATGTATCAGCCCTCAAGTATGAATCATGATAGTCTCCCATTGTTTTACACTCTAACTTCTGCACGCATCTTGAGCATGCTGGTAATCAGAATCACTGATGTCCTTTCCTCTGAGACTAGAAAAGAACGCGCCTTTAGGAGGAAGTGTGTCTTCATCAAAACTCTTTCCCAACTGTTCATGTCTCATTAAGGGTTAACGCCTTTCTAACAGAGTTGAGTCAAAATATTCATCCTGTTATTGGGCAGGACTTTAAGACATAAGCCTGTGACTATAATGATCCATCATGTGCTGATAGAGTCCATTAAAAGGACATGTTGATTCAGATTTAAAGCACATAGTACTTTTCTGATGAATGGGCAATGCATGCACCCCTGAAGGCATCGTCCACTGCTTTCATATAAGATGAGAGTCGTAAACTCGCAAAGTTATGATAGAATACAGGCAGCTTCATGTCTTGGTTAAACACTTTAGTTGAAGATTGCACCTTTACTGTGTGCTGCCTCTCTGATCTTTCCACTAATGTGTCATGGTCTCTTCTTTCGGATTGGTTTCCTCACTGTTAGACATGAGTTCTAAACACAAATCAAATCAATGTTGTGGCTCTGATTTATACTGTCATGGTCTTCGGGCGTTCATTATGATTTCAGATAAGTTTTTTCAGATTAATTAGAACAGTCATTACGCACTTTTGCATGGTTCTAAGAAAGTATTCTGCAGCATCTGGGCGGCTCCTATACAATTCTGGTGCTGAATGGGGGGACCCCGGCCATGACTGACAACAATGATGGCAAACGGGAACAATCTGATGATTACTCACTAAGATGTTTTTCGAAGTTTTTGTGGGCGCGGGCACGTCATAAAGGAACAATAAGCGAATCGATAGTCTGCGTAAAAAACAAATATGGGACTAATTTGCATCCGTTTCCAGTTCTTAAAACTAACTTTACTGCCTCTGGTGGGCGTTACTTAGTTCTGTATTTCATTTCAACTGGGCCAATACAATGTTTTCTTATGTTCGCTTGCGCTTGATACAGATGGCATTCTTTGTTAAACATTTTCTACAGAATTCTTGTTTATGTCATATCTTTGAAGTATTGCGCATTAGTTTACTCATTGTTCGTATCAATGCGTGTAATGTGGTAGGCCCTGCTGGTGAAAACATCAGGTACGTAAGTCAACTTGATTTTTTGTCTGGATCACCAATCGGTGGCTGTTCTTTAGACACTTTATGGGCTCTGTAGATTTGGTTCCCTCATTCCCATGGGTAAATATTAACAGTTATTGGTTTGTTTTGTTCTTCAAACTGATCAATTTGATTCTACCACTCACACAGGAAAGGATATTCCATTGAATGTTAAGATCTTTGGTGTTTTGCCGATAGTTAGTCACTCTCTCTGGTGTTCGCGGACATGATGCAGCCTTTCAAGAACACACCACATGAAACATTCGTCGTCTGATATTATTATGTTTAAAACTGCCTTCTCTTTGAAACCAACTCTCGACGGTAGCGGAATGTAAGCCTTGCCTACAATCGTGCATACTGAGCCTGTTTTAATTAATCTTAAGACTTCGCCCTCTGACCAACCAGAGCCTCTCATTTTAGCTTCGTCTGCTGCAGCCGTAATAGACTGCGTAATCAGCTTGGTCTGCCAACCAGTGTTAAGTCATTATGAGACAAGATTAGTCTGTTGTTTAGTCGAGACCCAAACTTCTAGATGTTTCTTCATTAGTGTTATATAGACGATTAAAAACAGCTAACATTACTTTAACTGGCGGGGTTATTGTTCGTTTACTTGGAACTTGAGATTTGCATGTACAACGCTTGCCCGCAGTTTTCTGGGATTAATAACGTCTAAATCATATCATTCAGTGCTCTTGACAAACGCTCTTTTCCGAGCATTCCTTTGCACAAACAATTCATCCTGGGCCTGTCAGATATCCTTAGCCATGCTGTCTTTCTTTTCTAAGCCAAACATATTTATTTAACTTCAAAAAAATACAACGGCATTAATCAGAATCAATATCAACGGTCGTTTTGTGCTTGGTCTCATAAAATATAAGTATAAACACCCTTCAAGTGTGGTTTACTGTGAGCTGTATAGAACAGGAGTTAATGTCTCGTATACTTTTTTTAAGCATTCCTTTTTTATCGGATCGGCGGTTGGCTGTGAGAAAAAACTTGTCCTCGCCTTTCTTTGAGATCAACTTTTGTCTTTGCAGTCATCAAAATCGGGTCTGTTAAACGATTTAATCCTCTTCAATCCGTGATGTTTGAGTCAACTAGTGCTTTGATTTATTGTCAGTCTTGATAATCGAGCTAGTTTAAGCTGTTATTGTTGAACCATAGACTGTGTTGCTTTTGGAGTTTAGTTTTTAATTTTTTGCTAGAGCCTACAGTAATGAAACACAGGCAAGGTGACAAACCTCTAGAGGTAAGGGGGTGGGCTCGCCCGTTGCTAAGGGGCCCCTAACTCTTTCCCTGTGTAGAGCGCTTATGTCGATGCCCCGTTTAAACATAAGAAAACCCATTACGGGCCAGATCCCTTCTTTTGGGTTTTGCTGTATTTTGAAAGGGTTTGCTTAGTTTTTGTTGCATTTGTGTAAGTTTTTTAAATCTAAAGGTTTTTATGCAGGGTTTTTACTATCTTTCTCTTGCGGCGCTGTAGGCACATTTGGATAAACTAAAACAACATGTTTTTATAAAAAAAAAATAATTTAGTTTTGTTTTTTAATTGTTATCTTGAATATCAGCTGCGCATCATATATTAAAAAAAAATGTGTTTACGGTTTTTCATCTCTTTTTCTTTATCAATTTGAAGTTTATACGTTCCCCAGTTCTGTTCCCATGCAATGATTTCCTCTGTTGCCCTTAGTCAATTAACCGTATTTGTTTTAAAAAATCATCAACCCTAAATTGGAAGATGTAAATCTTTAGACAAAAAGGTCAACTTTTGGGATTTTACACCTCCCCCCCCAACAGTTTTTTATTTCATCAAAATGCTGATAAGGTTTAAGCCGCTAGGTAGATTTGGTTAGGGACTCCCCTCAATCGAACATTTACTTTCTTATTTTGGTTTAATAAACTTTTCGCTTCTTTTTTGAATGGTTCTTATCTTCACACGCAAAAAATTTTTAAAGAGATCTTGCTGCGACACTAAAACTAAAAATTCATTGGTCGGTTGTTTCGGGTATGTTGTTGATGAATATCTTTCGTAATATATTGCTAAATTTTGGATGATATTTTTGCTCAATCCCCCTTGCTAAATTAGGTTTAAAAATTTTAAAAAACTCAACGGTGTAGAAATGCTGTATTTGTTCGGTGTTGATGATCTAAAAAACGTTTGTATTCTTAAATTTTAGTTAATGACATCTGTCTTTTAATGCTCCTTTGAAAGTATGGCGATCGTTTTTAACAACTCAAAATCTAAGGAAGGAAAAAGCGATTTCCAAACGCAAATTTAAGCCACTATTTTTTGGGTTTGGATTAGCATTTCCGGGTTTATTCTGTTTTTTAGTCCATCATCTTTTCAATTCTTAAAACGCAAATCAGCCTTTCATTTCGGTTAGCCCATAGATAAAATGGTTTAAAAAATATGTCTGCATTGTGAAAAGAAAATTTCTTCCCCCTAAAGTTTTTAGAAATTTTCTTCGATTCCCCGTCCAGATTCTGGACAACTGCCCTGTTTGGGTTGTTTCTGATTCGAGTTCTATTTTAAAGTAAGGCGCGCAGAGCCTGGCACAATCATTTCATCTGCTCTAGGTCTGGAAATTTGACAGTAGAATTTGATCCGATAATAGTAGATGGATTTTTTGGAACAGAAATATTGCTTTTTTCCCCTTACGCCAAAAGGGCCTTTCAGTCTTCTTGGGGTCAGAATCGACCCCAATGCTTGTGCATTTTTTAATAAAAAAAAAAAAAATTTAAATTTAAAAAAACATGGCGGGCATTGAAGTGAAGATTTGAGATTTTGATCTGGAGACGCATGAGTAAATGACCCCTTTGGTACAACATCCCCGGGGTCTCTTTGCGGCGGGAAATTAACAGAAAAAAGGTTTGATCATTTATACCAAAGTTTGGGCCCAAAAAACTCCGAATTTATAGACCCAAATGTTTTTGAAGAAAAAGATGCCCTTTTGTTTGGGGAGGACCAGGACAACTTGTTCAGCTTACATCTAAACCAGATCATCAAAATTTTTTTAAAAAGAGACAATTGAAAAAGGTCGTGTGAGCGATCAAATCGCCTTGGCTTACAAAACCCCAAATTTTTAAAAGGGTGCAGTTCAAAACTTAAAAACACACTGCGGGAAAACCCCGCAGTCCCCAAAAAAAATGGAACTTAAGAATTAAATAATCGGCAGAGAATTAAAAAATGAAATAAAAGCAGAAACAGTTTTTCAGAAAAACAGAATTAAAGACTTCGCAATCCCCGCTGCCATGCGGAAATGCGGCTTTGATCGCTTTGAAAAGCTTCAGGGCAAAATTTAAAAAAAATTTAGAAAAAACGGGTAAAAATAGAGGGCTTATAAAAGAGAAAAAAAAAAACGTTGAGGCTGATGACGCCCAATTAGGGGTTTTTTAAAAGAAAGAATAACCCCAAAACTAAAAGATTTGAACAAAAGAGATCAGCAAGGGTAGAGTGTTGTTATAACCCAGAACAAAGCGAACTCAAGGAAGAAAAGAGAAACCATCCAAAGAAATTTTTATGAAAACCCAACGCTGCAGAAGAATCCCAAAAACTGTTTAGAGAGAAGGAGTCAATTAGTAAGCGTTTTTAAAAGGCCTTAAGGGTTTGCAATAAGTACATGGTGAGGCTATTACAGGGGCGGTGGTCCGAGTCAGGCCCCCACTCCATCGCCTCCCCCGATAAATCTGGGTAAAAAAAAGCTTAATCATCTTGCAAATTTATTAAAAAAATTAGTGGTAAAAAATAGACTGTTTTCCAGGTATATTAGGGAGTATTGTTCGGTTTTGTTACTCAAGCAAAGTAGTTGGGTTTTTTCCCCAGCCCTTTTGGGGATTTGTTCTTAATGTTGGGTTATATTTAGTAAAATAAAAAAAAGTAAACCCAGGAGTTAATCCCGAACAAGCGCGTTTTTTTATATGGTATCGCGAAGAGTCTTAACGGTTTTTGGGTTTGGGCCTCGGGGTTTGGGACTTAATCTTGGGGGTCATCTTGTTTTTTTTTCTGCTTGCAATATTTCGGCTCAGAATTTATGTGTTTTGTCCCCAAACCCCTTTTTTCATTTCTGCAAAAAGAAATTTTTTGTTGTAGTTCATTATTTTTCCTCCTGGAGTTGAGGTAGAAGGTGATGTTAAACCCGTGCCAAAAGCAAAGTCTACTTTTGATCTTGGTATTGTAAAAAAAATTTTGGTCCTTTTTTTTCTTTTAAGGTAAATCAACGTGAATTTAAAGGCTTTAAATTTTTCTAAGTATTGTTTTGTGCATCAAAACCCGTAGAAGGATCGTTATGTCGATTTTCTGTGCTTGTGCTGAAAACCAAACGTAAGTACGAATAGGTCATTTATTCGTTCTATTCTGCTTTTGTTAGGCTTGAAGCGTCTAGTAAATGTTGTCCGCGTTTTGCTCTTTCTTATGGACCCAGGTGGTTGTTCCGAAAAGAAAATGTATAAGGGCGATTCATCTGTTTTACGGCCCCCCAAAAATAAAGGGGTACTAAGCAGATTTAAACCAACTTTTTTAAAGCCCCCTTACATTTAAAATTTGTTCGTTAAATTTTTCAAAAACTTCGTTATTTTTTATTGGGTTTCGGTTTGTTTTTTCAAAACGCTTGCAAATTTGCAAAATAAAGTTTGATGGTGTTGAAATTAAAAAAAATACCTCCAAAGGTGGGTGATTAAATATACATGACCTCCCCCCGTGTGAAAAAACAGCAAAATTTAAATGGTTTGTCTGCATGGATGACTAAACACACTTTTGCCCTGTAGTCTTTTTTAATGGGGGGTTAGATATTGCTTAAGGGGAGTACTCCTTTTTTTTGAAAGTGTTGTTGGGTCACAGCAAAAGTAAGGGGTCATTGTTATTTTTTAAGATCTTTTGTGGGCCCAAAGAAAATTTTCATTAGTAATTTGAATGCATCATTTTTATTCGTTTAAAAATGTTTGTAACAATAAAATCAAGCGTCCTTCGTTTTTAGAAAATGTATTAATCGAAAGCGGAACCAGAACGGCCCCCGGTCATGAAAAATTCTCAAAGTGTATGGTTTAATATAAGCAAAGCCCGGAGAAAATAAAGGGCTAAAAGTTTACAAAAAAAGGGGCCAAAGTTAGCCAGTTAACATACCCGATGGTTATTGGGTTTTTCCCAAAAAGAAGCAATGAGTAATTCGACATTACTCTCAAACTTAACAATGCAAAACTAAAAACAAAGTTAACATTCAAGCCGAAGAAGAAGGGGTTTTATTTTTTAAAACTAGTAAAATGTTAGGCTTTGAGCTGAAATTTAGTTTTTGAGTTCCGAAACAAAAATTTCTTATGAGGGAGAAAATCGCTCGATCTTGCATTTCATTCATTCTCTATGTTCATTTTGGGTGAGTGGCATGATGAAAATTTTATGATGGAAGGGGCCCCAACTGTTTTAAGGCTCTTCCGTCAGGGGGAAACTGATATTGCGATTAGAAATTTTAAAAATTCCCTAATTTTTGTTTAAAAGATTGTTTGTGGGGGGGGTCGGTCATTTAATATAAAAATCAAAGACAAAAGGGGGGAAAGTTGTGAAAATTGATAACTGACATTTTTTGGAAAAAAAAATAATACGTTACTAAAAAATAATGTGCGGGGCCCGAAGAATCAGGAGTTACATTTGGCCTGTAAGGTGTTAACTTAGAATTAAAAGACTTGCAGTTGTTGCGGACTTTTGAAACGCGGTGAAATAGGCGCTTTGTTGGGTTTGGTACACTAAAGATGGTGATTATAAACGCAAAAAAGGTTTGGGACAGCAAAAAGTTTTCCCAAAATAGAACAACTGCGAATTAGGGCAAAAAAATGTTGGCCGTTGAATAAAATAGTTCGAAAATGACTCAAAAGGCATTAAACCCTATTTTGAAAGGGACTAAAATTTGAATTCTAAGCCATTTAATATTTTAGCCGTCAAAAAAATTTCGAAAGCATTCAACTCTGGCCCTTTCATGTAAGTCTTATGCCGGCGACAATGTCGGAAAGAAAAGAAATAAAGCCGTAGGGGAAAAAACAGTACATCCTCCACAGAAAGAAACAGTTGTAAAAAAGCTTCTACAAAATTACAGTTTTTTCCCAAGCAGAAAATTAGGAGACACGTTCACAATGATATTTGAAATTTCTGTCTTTAAAGATGTGGAGAGGGACGTCCTTATAAAAGGAATTAATATTAGCTGGCAAAACTTAGACGTTAAAAGCCTTAACGTTACCATCGTCGTTCTTCACAATGGTGAGGATATTAAGTCATAACAACAAGCAACAAAATCAATGTTGACTTAAAAGAAACAATCTTACAGAACTGAATTGGTTAATCTTACACATTTAGGCTCATAGGGTTTTATTATACTAAAACAAGTTTTGACGGAGAGTATGTAAAAATAATAACTGGATTAGATTAAATTCTGTTTTAAAACTATGGAGCAGTTAAACTTTATGATAAAATCCTCATTTTTCAATGATTTGTGGGCAGACTGGTTGTGGAAAAACAATATTTGTCCTAGACTTTTACAAACAGTTTATCGCTATAATTTTGATATATTGTGATTTTCTGTCCAACACTTAAAAGGAACAAAGCATATCATGATAGAAGGTTTATATGGACAGAAAATGACGTATATTTAGTTAATCCTAGCACTAAACTGAGTGAGTTTTTTAGAATACTTTTATAAAGTGTTTGAAAGGAAACGCAGACACTCTTTATTATAGATGACTGTTCGGCAGAAAAAGATATGTTAAAAAGAGAAACACTTTGTCAAAGTGGCTTTCAGCGGAAGACATGATAGGATAAGTGTGTGGATTTTATGCCAGAAATATAACTCGGTTTTAAAAGACTTTAGAGAACAGTTAAAGACTGTGTGTTATTTCACATGAAAGACAGAGACTCATTTGAAGAATGTTTGTGCGAAAATGATGTTATTGAAAATGATCAAGAAAAACACAGGATTAAGCAAACTGAAATCTGAAAAGTTTAGAAAATTAGTATTGAAAACGGATAACCCTACACAGTATGTTTTTTGTAGGGGCGTTATTTTTTGGTTATTAAAGTCCCACTTGTTAGAGAACAGTAATATGCCCCTTCTAGAGTCAACGGTCGAACTGGTTGAACTGTGTAATGCAGGTTGGTTTTACCTCGTTAATGCGCATGCCCAGTGGAATCAGTCCCATGAGTTATGAGAGAACGATAAATGCCAATTCCTAGGGTAGCTGCCCCCGGGAAAATGGTTGAGGAGCAGCTGGCCTAGGATTGGCATTATCAGTTCTCTGTGTGTGTGTGTAGTATGTGTGTGTTGTGTGTGTGTGTGTGTGTGTGTGTGGGGTGTGTGTGTGTGGTGTGTGTGTGTGTGTGTTTGTGTGTGCCGCGCGCGCGTGCGTGTGTGCATGTGTGTGCGTGTGTGTGCACGTGCGCGTGCATGGGTGGAAAAGGAAAAAAAAAAAGAAGCAGATAGAGAGATAAAACAAAAAGAATAGAGACAGAGGAAAAGAAAGGGAGAAAATGGTAGGGGAGAGGTCTTACGTTTGGAATAGGGCGCTTCAGGGTGTGTATGAGGGGACGGGGGGGAAAACGCGTTAGTGAAGAGTGTGTGGGGGGATGGAGATGGGGTGGAAACTCATATAAAGATAGGTGCATATGGGTTGCCCACACGGCATGTTTCTGTGAGTATGCATTCCTTGATGGTGGAGATGGTGTTTGGAGCCCTATATATATATATATATATAAAATATATATATATATATATATATATATATATATATATATATCATACTCTATAATGTATGTTATGTTATGAATATGTTATATATGTAGATTGGGTGTGAATATGAAGATGGTGGGGTGGGAAAATTGGGGTGGGTGGGGCGGGGGGGGGGTAGAGGGGGGGTAAGAGAGAGGGGGGGGGTGGAGGGAGGGGGGGGGGGGGGGGGGGGGGGGGGGAGGAAAGCGTGGGCAAAGAGCTGGAATGATTCAAACTGAAAAAAAAAAAATCAGATGTGAGAGTTTGAGTCCATCAGCGATTGTGATGCCAAGGCGAGAGATGATCATGGACTCCATGAATTTTCTTTCTGGAGCTGAGGAGTGGTTTTGCCAAACAGCTGTGACGGAGAAGCAGAGGTAGAAGTTAGATTTTAAGCCTGTCTTTATTTTCCATCTGTATGAAGGGCGAATTTAGCGTCCTATGAACTAGATGCTCTTGAGGACATATTCCTGAACAAATCTGTTTTTTCACCGCTATCTGTTACTCTTATGAATATTGACATGTGTGTCAGGTTGTAAGATACGTCGAATTCTGTCAACTTTCAAGCGACTCGTAGGAAATTGTAGGTGTTGTTCGAGAGGGGAGCACCTTTTGAGCGATGTCTGTTTTTTATTCGCCAAGTACGTAGTAAGGGAGAGTAATCTCATAGAATCAAGGCTTCAAAATTATTTCCCTTAAAATGGAAATGAATTAGTGTGTGTGTGGTTGTGTGTGTGTGTGTGTGTGTGTGTGTGTGTGTGTGATTATTATTAACATTCTTGTTGTTGTTGTTGCTATTATTATTACCATTTTTATCATTATCATCATCGTTGTTGTTGTTGTTGTTGTCATTATAACTATCATTAATATGATTCATGTTAGCATCAGTTAGTTTAGTTCTTACATTTCAACTTACTACTTTTCGCATCTCCTATATCATTATTATCACTATCATTATTTTAATGACAACGATTATTACTACCATTGGTAAATTTCCTAGATTCTCTCTTTCTGTTTCCCATTATCTATATTCTCTTTCTTCTTCTTCTTCTTCTTCTTCTTCTCGCTTCCCGCTCCTCCTCGTCTTCCTCCCCTCCCTTCTTTTTCATCATCATCATCATCATCATCATCATTTCATTCTTCTTCTTCTTCTTTATCATCATCGTCATCACTATTCCTGTTGCTGCTATAATCATATCACTGTAACAATCCTCTAACTCCCCTTCCTCTTCTTCTTCTTCTGTAAGTATCATTACTGTTACAACGATTACTGCTGTCATTGTTTTAAGTATCATTATCAAATGATTATACTACCATCATCATATTTTGTTCATAAGTAGTAGTAGTAGTAGTTATTGTTGTGGTTGTTGTTGTGGTGGTGTTGGTGTTGGTATAGTAGGAGTAAGTAGTTCTTGTCGTAGCGGTAGTTTTTTTTCTGGCTTTTTTTTTTTAAATCAACACGAGTATCATGCGTTTAATTGGTTTACAATACAGATGATGTCATTTATTATGTATTTGGCAAGTACGTTCTCTTCAGACATCACGCACAACAGACTTTGAAAATGCACAAAACGATACTCGACGTTCATTTTACACTAAAAGATGGAATTCTGGGGCGATTTCCAATTCAAGGGAAATAATTCAGAGGCCTCTATTTTCTTCACTATGGTGAGATTTCTCTCCCGTATATTGTGAGCACAGTGAGGTTGACCCGGCCGCTAAGCGAAAGAACAAACAAATTACAAAACAAACACGATGCATTTTCAACCTGTGTCGTCTTTTTTGGGGCAAGACAAAACATTCAAGACAATGAAAACGAAGGACGAACAAACTTTTTCGTTTTTTCTTCGAACTCGGTGCAAAAAGGCTAGGAAACGACGGGGAGAATGTATCCATTTTGTATGTCTTTTTCAGTCATGGCTCAAACATCACCCATATGACAAGGAATTCCATTAATCTGGGTAGGTTACTCCCCTTCCATATAATTATGCAACAAAATAGAATAAGAACAACAGTCTTTTCATGTCTTCAGACTAATTTTCAACAAATTTTCGCTGTTGACCAGCTTTATCAGGTCAAGGTACAATGAATATATGGATGGCTTTGAGCCAAAACGGTATATCTTCAGACATACGCTTTTCTTTTTCTTTTTTTAACACAAATGTAAGCTTAAAAAGATAATCTCCTTTGTGTCAGTTTCTTGTTTTTACATCCAAAACCTTGAAAAAGTTATGAGTGATGTTTGGTTTTTAACATTATTAAAGATTCCACTTCCTTTGGTGTCAAAACAATATATCTGTACATATACTGTTTAATTTTCTTGCCAACGGATCTACTGTTTTGGCACAAAATCGTTTTCATTTTTCAGGAGGATGTGTTTGAGTAAAAAGAAATCATCTGCAGAAATACCGTTTTTGCAAGAATTATCCTGTCAAAGTATGTGAAAGTAATTTCTAAAAATTAAAAATTAAAAATAAAAAAAAGGAGATGCATGCCTTTTCCACAATAAAAACTTCTGTATTTCCTTTTTTTTCTCTCGCCGAAGAGTTATTGTAACAATAACCTACTTTATCTTGAAGAAACCCATTTCCTTTTCTGGCAAAAAAAACTCGAACATGTGCAAGATGTGCCGATACATACAGTGCTCTTGGTGCGGCATATATTGCCAGTAAAATGGAACAAATCATTTTCATTGATTGAAAGCATGCAATGGAAACAGACAAGACAAGCATTTCTGTGTGTCATGGGCTTGATGTTGTAAAAACGTGTGTGTGTGTGTGTGTGTGTGTGTGTGTGTGTGTGTGGGGTGTGTGTTTATGTGTTTGAAAGAGGGAGAATGTGGGCTGGGGAGGGGGGGGAATCTCCTGACGCATCAAGGAAAATATTGTAGAAATATTGATGGAAAGAACAGTAATTCTCTTCATAAGCATCCCTTACCAGATTGATCTGCTCCATAATTGCAGAGTACAGAAGAGTTTGATTAGGCATGTGCATGTATCCTTAACATGTATTCATTTCTTTCTGTGCATAAGAGACGGACAGACAGACAGGCAGACAGACAGACAAGAGACAGAGAGAGAGGAAAAGAGAGAGAGAGAGAGAGAGAGAGAGAGAGAGAGAGAGAGAGAGAGAGAGAGAGAGAGAGAGAATATGATGTATTATGCACAATCCAATGCGCAATTCAAGCATTGCTCAAAACATTATGCAATACACGAACCTGATGCAGACAAAGTTTCAGCAATCTAGTATCAGTTCCAGCTTGATCCTGTTTGAAATTGATTTTAATCTTTGATCAAGAAAATAAATGATGACAAAATGGATGTTAGAGTGAAGCTGAACCCCAGATTAGTGTACTTACACTTTGTCTTGGCCAAGTTCATGAATTATGCAATGTTTTACACAGTACATGGACTGTGCAGGAACATGGATAATGCCCGACGTGTTTAATGTGTGTGGCTGTCCCTCTGTTTACTGGTCACATTCACACACACACACACACATGCATGCACACACACACACACACACACACACACACACACACACACTGTATGCGCGCACACACACATATTCACACATATACACACACACACACTCACACAGACACACGCACAAAACACACACATACACACACTCTTCTCTCTCTCTCTCTCTCTCTCTCACACACACACACAAACAAAAGTCAGAAAATAGACCAACACACACTGAGAAAAACCAACATACATGTGAGTAAGAAACATGCACACAAAACAAAAGCCAAGATCAAAAACACAATACCTGACTGGTTTTATTGTTGGAAATTTATTTGATTTCTAAGTGGCTCAGAACACATGCACATATAACCCTCCCCTGGAGAATCAGCTGTCCCCCCTGGGGATTTCAATGCCAAAGAGAATGACAATCATTTCAAAGTGAACACACAACAACCATCATTAAGTGAGGATTTTGTTTTTGTTTTTTGTTTCTCTTTTCTTTCTTTTTTCCCAATATTTCTATTCTGACAACTCTCTCGCGTTCATCATTTCGTAATCACTTAACCATCCCAATACACACAAAGCTTGAACAATGACACTTATAATAAAAATGTGTACATGTGCACAGTACATATTATATAAAGATCAATGTACACCTGGGAAAATATGCTGCCCACAAAAGTAATGTTCATGTACTGGAAATCATCCATCAAACATAAGCTTTAGGAAGTCATTTCCCGTCAGCAATGGAGTAGAAAAACACACACACACACACAAATGATAGGTTTAATGACTAACAGTACACAATTAAGGACAGTTATCATGTTAATAAGCCCACCTTTTAAAACCAGCCATCAAATGCATAGCTGAACAATGATCCTATATGGTATTTACTTCTTTTTTTTTCCTTTTTGTTTTGTTTTTGCAACCCCCCCCCCCCCCCCCCCCCAAAAAAAAAGTTACATAAAGCTCAAACAGAATTCTTTTACCTTTAACTGCTAGCAGCTCAGCTCAAAATGACTCTCTTTAAATAAATATCCAAACCATCTGAGGCACACTTTAAACTGGTTGTTCTATGAGAACTGTTAATTAAACTGACTGATGTGTCACTCAATCAAAACATGCGAATGAAAGTTTTCGCTGCGTTTATATCTAACCCCATAGGAGAATATAATCCACTGACAGAAAGAAGCTTTCTGATTAGCTGAATTTGTTTCTGTCTATAGATTTTCTTCTCTCATGGAATAGAATGTAAACCCAGCCTTAGTCCCCCACCCCTCCCTCCCGAGTCAAAGCTGCTGTTGTTAGCATCCTGAAGATGTGATGGTCACATTAGCAGAAACACTATGCATTCCTTTGCTGCCTGAAGTGCACCCAGTTTGGACGATATTGGTGTGTTTCCTGCATTAGTCACTGGGAGAGTTCTGCTTGGTGAAAAAAAAAAAAAAAAAAAATGCTGATCATCTACCTGTAGGCAGTCAAGTTCTACTGAACACCTCCTGAAAAATAATCAGTGTTCACATATGGCATGTGAGATCATACACTCATCAATCTTCACCAGGCAAAATTCAAACCCTTCTGATTTAGAACTAAAGCATAAAGAACCTGCTGGAAAAGATTTTCTTTTTTAATTCATGCTCTGAAAACTAACTGACTGATGGAAGGAGGGGATATGCTCAATTGTGACATGATGTGGACAAATTACGCAAGACGGTTTCCCTTTAACAGCAAGCCAAGCATGCCTTTCTGCAAGTATTATGATTGTACAAACTGCCCTTAAAGATATCTGTCACTGTGTATCACTGTTGGTTTATTCCCTGTCAAACATTATGTGTGACGTGTGTGCATGGTGGCTGGGTAGCTACTTAAGTTCAGGCAGGTACACAGTTTTGAACTACAACCTCTGAGATCTTTTATCTGAAAACAGAATTGCACTTTTTGTTTTACAAAAATTCCGCACTTTGTTCACCACAAACTGGTATTTCAATAGTTCAAACCCTGATCATTGGGTTTAGTTCATGGTGGGATCACCCTTTTTAAGTTCCTAGACAAATGACAAAGAGGAAGAACAAAGAACACGCACACACACACGCACGCTCGCATGCGCACACTCACACACACATGCTATCACTCTCTCTCTCACACACACACCTTACACAAACTCACTGACTCACAGTCACACATGTATGCATGCTTATACACAGACACACAAACAGGTTTGTATGGACACACACACACACACACACATTCATACACAGACATGTATCAAGCTAGACCATCCAAAACTTTCACCTGAAAACATGAAAAATATAGGCTCAAGAAAAGACAAGTGGAGGGGTACGGCTCCATGACACAAGAGGAAGTGTAGCATTTACACATGTATACAGTCTTCATTCCCAATCCCACACACAGCTGGGACATAACAAATATTGCTCAGGTTCTTGAGAACCTTTCATACGCAGGCACCAAAAAAACTCCAACCCAAAATACAAAAAAAAAAAGAAAGAAAAAGAACTGTACTTAAAACAAAATCCATTTACCATTGAAAAGCAACACTGAAAAATAATCGTTAGAAGTGGAGCAAGGGCTAGCTACATTGCCGGCCAGTCAACAAGTGCAGACACTCAAAGCAGCCATGCCTGCACATCCGAACAGGTACCCCCACACCATACAAATGCCACTGCGCTAACCGTACCTGGACCAATTTGTGTTTTACTTATTCCAAACAGCTGGAACAGTATGAGATTTATCAGCTAAGTGAAAGTAGTCACTTAGGCGAGAGGCTCTTGAACACATCCTTGGTAATATTAGTTGAGTCGCTAGTGCTCACATGTTGCGACTATACTCGTCCATCTGATATCTCACCTTTGTGACTTTGAAAGCAATGGTTGACCTCTGAATGATGGCTCTCCAACATATCTGCATTCTTCAAATGGCACTCTTTCTTGCATCGATTTGTCAATATGCGATCCCTCACTGGTCTTTGGACTTTGACTGGAGTGTTCATGATGATCTGCATGGAAGTGACCATTTTCCAATAGTCTTGAGACATAAAACATCAGAATGTATCATTTTACCAGAAGGTCTTAACCTTAGGAAAGCCAACTGGGATCTTTTTGCTACAAACATACAAAAAGAATTAGTGGAAGATAAGGTTCTTCAAAGTCCTGACCCTGCTGAAACCTTGACGAACACCATCATCAGCTGTGCCAAGCACATCATTCCGGCTACTACTACCAAACCTCAGATGCCGAAAACTCCCTGGTTTAATGCTGAGTGCCAACAAATCCACAACCAATGCCAGAAGGCTCAACGTGTTGTCTGTCGCAGGCCATCAATACCTTACACGAGGGCCCACCAAAATCTCCATGCCAAATCTCGCTACATTTTCAAAAGTGTAAACGTCAGTCTTGGAGAGACTTCTGCTCCAAGTTGACTTCAAAGACCTCCAAGAAGAAAGTATGGAAGTAATCAGGAAAATTAGTGGAAAAAATACAAACCCTTCTATCCATCACTTGAAACTTGGCAGAAGCCCTGATCACAGATAAACAAGCTGCAGCTAATGTGCTGGCCTCAACTATTGAAAAGAACTCTTCCTCCACAAATAAAACACCTGCTTTTCTGAAAAACAAACTTCTAAAAGAAAAATCTTGTAACTTCTCACCGGACAACACTGAAGCCTACAATCTGCCATATTCGATCGATGAACTGAAATCAGCTTTGCAAGTCTGCAACGATTCTGCTCCTGGCCTGGATGAGATCCACTATCAGCTGTTGAAACATCTCCAGAAAGCTGTCTCCAGACCCTTCTGAAAGTCTTCAACCATATCTGAACCACAAGTGTTTTCCACCATCCTGGTTTGGGGCTGCGTCTCTGTCTTGGAGCATTCCGCACCACCCCTGTGTCCAGCCTGTACGCAGAGGCAGGTGAACCCTCACTATCCAACCGCAGGCTGAAACTATCCTTGAACTATTATCTGAGACTGCTCTCTGAACCAGAAAACCCTGCCTACGACTGTGACTTTAACCCTCAGATTCAAAGTAAATTCGAAAAAAATCACAACTGTATTCCTCCGTTTGGTCTTCGTATGCAGCCTCATGCGCAGAATGCAGGTGTTGATCCTGGAGTTGTGTCCGACTTCTCCAAGTTTCCAGATAAGCCTCCGTGGACCTTTTCCACACCAGAAATTTGTTTTGACCTTGCAGCTTTTCTCAAAGAATTTACCAGCTCTCTGGCATACAAGACATTGTTTGCCAATCTCTGTTCGAAATTCCCATCCTGTCAGAAAATTTTCACTTACGGTTCCAAATCAGAAGATGGAGTGGCCTGTGCCGCCTATTGCCCTGGTGCTCCTTCTCAAATATTGTTAGAACATATTCCTTCAGATGCTTCTGTTTACTCTGCTGAACGTGCAGCTCTGGTTTTAACAGTGAAGATAATCTCTCAATCTACAAAGAAGGACTTTCTGATTTTGTCGGATTCGCTATCAGCTTTGGAGGCAATAGCTGGCTGTAACCTCCAGCATCCCGAACTTTTACAATTTTTGTAACTTTTTACCATGTTGAAAGGAGATGGTCAAAACATTGTTCTGGCTTAGGTTCCCGGTCACGTTGGCATCAGAGGGAATGAAATGGCTGATCGTTTGGCCAAGAATGCCACAACAGGGAAATTAACATAATATCTATCCCCTACACAGATCAAAAACCAAAACTTATGTCAGAGACCTCTGGCAGGAGGATTGGAATACACAGACTGATAACAAACTCTTTCAGATCCATCCAAACCTACAGGAGTTCTTCTCATCCACATCTGGTGGTCGCAGAGAAGAAACGGTTCTATGCCGGCTGCACACCGGCCATTCATATTGGACTCATTCATACCTTTTAAAGAGTGAAGAAGCTCCGTGGTGCATTCCATGTCATGTGCCACTCACAATGAAACATGTTCTTTTAAAATGTTGGACTTGGATGATGTGAGACACAAACATTTTACAGCAGATTCCATGAAAACCTTGTTCAGGGATGTTCCACCTGATGCGATCTTTGAATTCTTGAAAGATATTAACATTTTTCATCGGATCTGAGGTTTTATAGTGAAAAGATTTTTAACAAGGTTTCGGATGGTTTTTAGAAGTTGTATTTTAAAGAGTTGTGTGAATGAATGACTTGTGAGTTGGTGACAGCCCTGATATGGCCCTTTGCAGTCGGCTGGGCTATAAGCAACATTATCTTACCTTACTTTAAGTCTGCAAACAATACTGTAATTTTCACAATCAACCTTTGACACAGCAAGTGATCATAGGGGCAAGATGGAAAGAGAGCGCATAGAAAAAAAAAGTTATGAAAATGAGTTTGCAAGTGAGTGTATGCATGTGTGTGTGTGTGTGTGTGTGTGTGTGTGTGTGTGTGTGTGTGTGTGTGTGTGTGTGTGTGTGTGTAATAATGCTAATAAATAATAATAAATTTATTTACTCAGTCTCTGCAGGCCATTTGGCCCATACTGACAAGGAGGTTTACATTCAATCATTGCAAAGTTTTGGACAACATTCCGTGTTAAATAGCGCATAATGACCAATATCCTGTATTTTCAGCATCTTATTTTTAAACTTTCTACAACATAGCAGTTTCGAATGCAAGATTTCCTTTAAGGTTTCTACATAGCAATTGAACTTTTAGTGTGTTAGGAAAGCAACAATAATACACAGGGAGGTATTTATTTGTTAGGTGCAAGTACTTTAGGCAAACAAAAAGAAAATGTACAATGTCCTCAATGTGATTTCCACTGCATTGTTTGCATTCAGGGTTGTTTCTTAAATAACCAAAATGTGGAACACCATTTAGATGTAATCTGTTACTTCTTAGCAGGCTAATGGCTCTTCTATGACAGTATGAGCTACTACATCTAAACTTGTAATCTAGTTAGCTCTTATGATTTCTGGTTGATATAGACTGTAATCCTCTTCATGAGATATGGAATCATGCCAAATTTGTTGTGACATATCTTTCAGCCTATTCTGAGTATTCCTAAACTCTTCAAGAAAGAATTTACTATTTCCAGGGTTTTGCAATGCCAGACCTGACCAAATCCACTCCTGCATAGCAGAAGTCTGATTTCTGATGCCCAATTCTTTCTGCCAGCTGAGTCATGTGCATGCAGCATATCATTGCACTGTTTGGGGTACCTGCTGCTTGGCATGTTAATGAGTCTGCACAAGTATTTAATGAGTCGAGTGTTTGAGTATCAATCAAAATAGGAAATCTTCCACATTCACCTAAAGCTACATCATTTTTCACATCTCTACCTACACCGAGTACCATTTGACATATCTTAACATGCACTTTTTCTATAGCATCATATTTCTGAAATCCCCAAATTTTCGATCCATATAGTAGAATGGGCTTTATTTTCGTATCAAATATTTTGAAAACCATGTCCACTGGAAGTACTTTAAATCTGAAATATAACCTTTTTATGCCTGCTACAGCTCTACAAGCTTAACCATAAAGAGCTTCTACACTCTTAGTCCATTTCAAAATAGATGAAAAATTACCCCTTGATAATTATAGCTACATTCAAGCTTTATTTCTGCATCGTTTAGATACCATTTTTCACTTTTTTTTGTGTTAAATCCTCCATTTTTGAATACAACTACTTTAGTATTATCCATGTTTACCTTCAGACCCCATCTTTTACAATATTTTTCTAGACAGTCGATCTTCTTCTGTAGGTCTAGAACAGTGTCAGCAACAATGGCAATGTCATCAGCATACATAAGGAGAAAAATACCCAACGGATCTCCCAGTATATCGATACCTTGTGCACCATAACCAATGAACTCTGTCTTAAGTTCAGATAAAAATTTGGAAAACAAAAGGGGACTCAAAACACAGCCTTGCCTAACACCAGACAAGCACTCAAAATATTCTGTAATCTTATCTCCAACACACACACAGCTGCCATCACACTCAGTTATATTGCGCCAAACAGTTTACTATGGATCCCTCTGGGCAGTAGAATGTAAAGAAGTTTACATCTATTTACACAGTCAAAGGCTTTTGAAAAGTCTAAAAATACCAAATAAAATCATACAACTTGTTTGCTTAAGTCTTTTTGCACGAGAGATTGGAGAGAAAATATGTTGTCTGTTGTACTACAGCCTTTCCAGAAGCCTGCTTGGGCTCGTGTGTGTGTGTGTGTGTGTGTGTGTGTGTGTGTGTGTGTATGTGTATGTGTGTTGTGTGTGTGTGTGTGTGTGTGAGTGCATGCATTCAATATTTCATCTCTTTGATTTGAACTTTGCTATATTGTACATTTTCAATGCACAGATTAAACTGACTAGAGCATATACCTAAGGAATCTAAGTCATTCTTGCATTCATTTTTTCATGCCCGAATCATCTGTCATTCATTTAGTCTTCCTCCTTTAATGCCTCATGTAGTCATAGAATTTCATGCCACACGCTTGTTTTTAAGCAGACATGACATCATTTTTAAAACAGATTTGAACACAACGTCGTCATCATCATGATCATGTCAGTCTGCGACACACACTCTCCAGTAGTTCACACACAAACATGCCAAAGAACATGTGTGAAGATGCATATGCCCACCTGCATGCACATGCTATTGTCCATCGTACGTTGTAATGTTCCTAATCCTGAGCTGTAGGTGGAAAAAAAAAAAGAAAGTAAGGAAAGGATTTAATACAAATAAAACTGAGGAAAGAAAAAAAACAAAATGAATAGCATCAAGCAACCTCCCTTCTCCCCCAAAATAGCCACTTAAACCGACTGAACTTTCACTGTACCTGACAGAGCACCTCACGGGTCAATCAATCAATCATACAACCCACACGCCCTCTTCCAAGCAAGTGTATAGGCAAACAAAGATAATAAATAAAATATAATAGATCATCATACACAGGTACTCTTCCAAGCAAGTGGATAGGCAAACAAGGATGATAAATAAAATATAAATAGATCGTTATATACAGGTAACCACAAGCATCCAGTGAGCAAACAATACTGGGTTACGTCATAATCTGACGACCAGGCCAGTCTCAGCAGACCTGGTTACCCTCAGAAATTCTATGTGTAGGTTTTGGGTCAAAAATGTGTACAATTGTGTGTAAAATGTGTAAGCTTTTGCAGCGCAAAGTAGCTGCGTAGGAAACAATACTGAATGCATTCCAGACATTAGAAACACTGAAAATTTATTACTATAAAAGATGTATTTTCATGAAATGCATTAAATTGGCTTCTTTAACAATCAATGATTGTCAAACTAATCCAAGTTCCTTGCCAGTATCCTCTGATGGGCAAAAGCCTTTGCTCAGGAAATTAACAAGAACATTAACTGATGTGAATTTTCTTTTATAACACTTTAAAATAACTCTCTCTTCACTTTTTACTGTACTGATGGACATAACTGGAAAAAAAATCTTGAAGTAATCTATTTCTTTCATATGCTACTATGGGCAATTTTTCACTGTTGATAAGCTAACCAGTCTTTCTGAAGAGCATAACAATTATGATGTGAACTTTATTTCAGACTTTGTGATTCCAGCTCCTTCAGGGTTCCCAGGTGATGGGCATGAGGCCAAAAAAGGACCTTTAAAGGACTTTAAAAGGACCTCAAATCAGTTTAAAAGGACCCTTGCCAACATGGAGGAAGGGGGGTAGACAAGGCGGGAAAAGGAATCTATCCTGTAAATGTTACTCAAGAACTCAGCATATAGCTGTTCCCCAAGCTGTTTGTTATGTTCACATGTTCGCAATCCGTCATGTTATGTACCTATATTTATTTGGGTAATAATATTTTCATCATTATTGCCCCACTCTTCAAATGAATTTTTATAAAGGGAACATTTTAACATAGATAACATGAGCGAAATGTTAAGTCAGCTATATGCCGCGAACATTAGCACCGCGTCTGCACTGTGGCACCCGTGAGGTCAAAAAAGCTGGATTGCAGCAATGCACCAGCAGAAGACACAAAGCCACTGCCCGCAGCTTCGCGTCGTCTGCTAGCTAAGCTTACTAAACAGAAAGCCCACTGATAGGCCTAGCGTTATAGGCCTGCTACCGCGTTTCAGATGATCGCGTCGGCATCTGTCAACTCTTTGCAACTTGCAAAAGTACGGTTTGGGTTGTGGAAGATGTATCGGTTCGTTTTCAAGCCTCCTTCTCTTGAAAAAACAGGACTTAACAGTACCTTTCAAAAATTAAAATGACCTCCTCGTGAGTTTAAAAGGACCAACTTGCTGAATCAAAGGACTTTAAAAGGCCTTTTGACAAAAATCCCATTTATAAGGACTTCAAAGGACCCTACGAACGCTGTCCTTTAAATTGTCAGCTGAAAGGCCATGAACTGCATCTATTAAAGAACAGTCAGCCTTCTTTAGGATGAGAAGACTTTCAAGAATTTCACTGGACAGTGTGCTCCTTTGGGGCCGGGGGTGAGGGGTGGGGTGGGAGGGGGGATTTTGGAGCTTTTTGTCCCTCTCCGCGAGTAGTCTGATGTTCCAGTCTCTCATCAGAAGTGCCTGCAGAACTCGACTTCACGAAAAAGCTTTGAATGTTCATTGCCTACCGTTTTCCAGAATCACTGTTTCCCTTGTGGCTTTTGCTACCGATGTGCCGCTGAATGTCAAAGCGACCACTGTAGCAATCACGATTTGACAGTTACACGTGGTGCTGTGTGCGAACGTATCGCCCTTCTTTGACGCAGTAATGAACTTGAAAATAGTATGATACGCTGGTTTGTACTTCTGTTCATATTTCTTTTTCTTTTGGATCACAGCTTCTACCAATGAATCTGAATTTTCGTTGTCTGTTTCATGCGCGCGAGTTGAAGCTGAGTGAGAACCAATGTTGATGCATTCATAGAGGCAGGAAGTACGCATGCGCCATCGGAACTTTTAAAAGTTGGACCAGATCTTGGACTCGGCCGGATTACGTGTTCAGCGCATTTTCGTAAGCTCGTTCATCAAAATTTCGTACAATTTGGTTTTGAAACGTACAATCGTATAGCTGTATTAAATTTCGTGAGATTATACGCAAAAAAATCGTAAAGTGCACAGGTCTGAGTCTGCATTCCTCCTGCAGGGGTTACATGTGCCAGAACAGAACACAACCTCTCACCAAAATCTGTAGACTGCATACTGTGTCAGTCACAAATCTGATGCTCACATCACTGCACTTTAGGGCCCCCTTAGTTTTTTAATGCAAATTTCTGCAAGTTTTTCCCCACTTTTAAATGTCATCCCTGAGTACACTGCGATAAAGACTTTGAATGTATTGGCTTTTGCGTGTGTATCAGATTGTCAATCTTCGTGATACTTACGTGCTTAGCCACAATCTTGGGTACACAAATGACTAGTCCATTGAAAATGAATCAGATTGTCTGTTATGTACACACTTGTGCGAGAATAAACTGAATAGCCATAACAAATGCAACAGAGCCAAGTTTTTTTGTTTTTTTTTAAATCAGCAAACCAAGTGCTTTGTTACTATGTTTGACCCTAACCAGTTCTCTTCAACTTTCCCTGACGTTGCTGAAAAACTACAAAATTAATCTACTTAGCAGTGACAATAATTTACAAAAACCTAGGGGGTCCTCGGACGATTGGTGTGAAACAAGAGGCCAGTGATGAATATTCATGGAACCTTTGAATAAGCTTTGTAGACTGGCCACTCTTAAACTGTGCGCAGCACATTTCATCATCCATAACGGAGCCATTTTAATTGTCCGAACTGGTCATGTTGCATAGATCGCTCGAATTCCATTTCTCTCTCTGGATTATCACTAGCAAGCCACAACTGAACTATTGGTTTTGATTCTGAAAAGCCGAATTTTGGTGGACTTTCCATACTTTTCGTGCTTGGCCGAACATGTGATCTTGTGGTCCAATCAGAGCCTGGGCAGTTTATTCTGACGACTCTTGTTAGTTCATCGATCCAGAACGCTCTGAAACATCAAGGAAAGTTAGGTTTGTATGGACTTTGTTGTGGTGAATCGGACGAAATGCTTTCGGGTGACGACTGCTCAGGGTTGTAATGCATACAGGAGAAAATCATTGCGTCACGGTAAATTCTGGAACATTTTAGTGACACACTGGCCTGAATTCCAGTGCATCAGATGGGAATTTAATGCGTCAGAGACCATTTGTGTGTAAAAATTATCACTGCTAGGAAATAAAGAGGCACTGATATGTGTTCACTGTGGTCAATAATTTGTACCTACTGACATAGTGTGTGTGTGTGTGTGTGTGTGTGTGTGTGTGTGTGTGTGTGTGTGTGTATGTGTGTGTGTGTGTGTGTGTGTGTATGTGTGTGTATGTGTGTGTGTGTGTGCGTATGTGTGTGTGTGTGTGTGTGTGTGTGTGTGTGTGTGTGTGTGTGTGTATGTGTGTGTGTGTATGTGTGTGTGTGTGTGTGTGTGTGTGTGTGTGTGTGTGTGTGTGTGTGTGTGTGTGTGTGTGTGTATGTATGTATGTGTGTGTGTGTGTGTGTGTGTGTGTGTGTGTGTGTGTGTGTGTGTGTGTATGTATGTGCAGAGCTGCCAACCCCAAAATTTCTTCCAGTACTATTTCCTGGCTTTTCACAGTATTTTTCACCATCTGACAGTATTTTCCGACCGGAATTAAATTTCACGCGGCGTTTTGATTTCTTTTTTAACCAATTATTTTTTATGCACTTTTCTTTTTATAATTAATTGTGATTAAAAACTATTAGCATAAGAGATTGATCAAGACTTACTCTTTGACAATAACATACAATTTAATTACTTAGTCTACTTCTGCTAGATAAAAAATACTACTACTATCACACCACATAACACAAATTGAGACACAGAGACATATATATATACACGAACATTTCAAACCACCACAGTGACAATACACATACACACATATGTATACGAAGAAAGAAAGAGCAGACCAGCAAAAGACAAAGACAAAACTGACAATTACACACAAAAAATAATCTTAAAAGGCTTACCTTCAACTTGATAGAAGCTTTCTTTCACAATAATTTGAGCAAAGTGAATTGTCACTTGACTTAATCAGTTTTTGTCAATGATTTTAAAAAGTGAATCATTAGAATGTCTCTTTGCATTTCTCACTTGACACTCAATTAATTATTGTCACTATTTTTAAAAAAAGGAACTAAAACTAAATATATAAATTATTGTCACTGTTAAAAAAAGGAACTCTACACTAAATCAATTATTGTCACTGTTTAAAAAATGAACTCAGTTTATGTACACTATATACACACTTGCAGGTTTGTTTTTTAGTTGCGCCGTTGTCCATTTTGATGATGAAAAACGATGATGAAATTCAGAAAACCAATGTGCTTCTTCTGCCGCTCAGTGCTTACACGACGCTTAGGGTTCGCGGGCTTTCTTTCACTGAGTCAGCACATGGTCCATCAGACCTATCACGTAACTGAGTGGAGCTTTTGTTTCCACATTCAGAAGAGGGGGGTGGGGGGGGGGGAGGGAGGTTGGCAAGCAGGGGGGTAGGATGGGCATACTACTTGCCATCCTCCCCCTCCCCGCCCCCCCCCCACCACTCCCCCTCCCCCCCCCCCCTCTCCCCTCCCTCCTGCTAGCCACAGCAGTTGCTGCCTCAGCTTAAGGGCGTCCATCAGACCATTAAGGGCCAATCCTTAACACATGTCTACAGGGGTGGGGAGAGAGAGGGAGGTTGGCAAGCAGGGGGGTATGATGAGCATACTAAAAATAGCCACAGCAGTTAAGTCGCTGCCTGGGCATTCCTTAACACATGTCGTCTGCTACAGGGAGAGCTTAACAGTAAAAGGACAGATGGAATTTCCTGCCCTGCTAGTGGTCTGCTAAGGCGAGAGCTACACAGTAAAAAGGATGGATGGAATTTTTTTTTCAGCTAGGGCCTATCTAGTCTATCAACTATATGTGGCTGGCAGAGGCCTTTTTCTTCTGTCTCCTTGTAGGATCCCTTTTAGCACTACAAATCTGCTGCCTCGGTATAAGCAACAAATGGCCGTACCATTTGCGCAAGTTCGTCACCGTATTATTTTGGCTCGACCGTATCACCGTATTTTTGTAAACTCGCCGTGACAAAATACGGCCGGAACGTACTGGTTGGCAGCTCTGTATGTGTGTGTGTGTGTGTGTGTGTGTGTATGTATGTATGTGTGTGTGTGTGTGTGTGTGTGTGTGTGTGTGTGTGTGTGTGTGTGTGTGTGTGTGTGTTCTTTTTTGTTCTTTGTTTGCTTGTTTGTTTTAGATATTGTTTACGCTGATAACAATTACATCAAAATCCTTCGTCGGAATGGCGCTACTTTTTTGTGATCAAATTGTAAGCTCAATTATAATGCATAACTTGCTATATGCTATGCCCTTGAAAATAAAAAGGAACATTTTTTGTCTTCGCATTAATGTTACAACTTTTAAATCCAGTCCATTATCTGCATGAACAATATCTACCATATCCAGAAAAAAAAAGTTTTGATGTCACAATTTGTCAGTTTGAGGTCTGATTTTTAAATAATCATAAAAATTTCATTCCTTAGCATGCTGATAAATCTGAACTATTCAGCAATGTTGCAATTCTGGTTTTTGGTATTTGTGTAACACTTAGCAGACCCAAGATTGTAGCTGTGATTTTACGTGTGCATTTCTCCTTATCAGCACTGCGTTTCTGTCCACATCAGCCGCTATGGAATAGCAGCTATCCAGCCTCTGTTGACTTCTGGGTTATTCCAAGTAGGAACATGTGGAATGGCTAGGCTACAACCTCTTCGTCTGACCTCAGCGAAACTGTCGTATGATATAACACGTCACAGAGCTAGACTGGGCCTGTTTCCAAGCTGGCCATGCAATGGGCCTACTGAGATCAGCAACACGCATGAAATGACCGAAAATCAAGGATCAATGAGTCATTTGCATGAAATCTTGCATACTGCGCTCTGAGGTGAACCTATTGGGACACCAAGGACTTCAGGGTCAAGGCAACATTCGCTGTACAGTGACAACCACATTACTCGTAAAGAAGTGGAGAGTAGGGGTTGGGGGTACAGTACTACCCCAAATTCTCTCTCTCCCATGCTAAGTTGTACCTCTGTTTGAAAGTGTGTATGTGTGGGTGTGTGCGCTTCAACTAGTTCAAGCTCATGACTCTTACGATATATGTATCTGCAGAGGATGACCATTCCTGTTCACTTTTCTTTCATAACTTATCTTAATATCGATGTAAACTTTCAACTGATCTTTTTTTTTTTGTAACCTACATGGAAAGATAATGATACAGAACAAAAAATCATCCCAAATATAATCCATGAAAGACACAGACACACAGTAATTCATCTCAAGTATGACCCACCAGAGGTTTCACAGACACAACGCAATTTATCCAAATGATCAAAGTTCAGAAACCTGTATCATTTCATGTGACACGTGTCCCTTAGAGACTGTGGTCAGTCATCATCTGACAGCACAATGACCTCCCCATCATCTGGCCCTGCAGTTGACTTGGGCTCTGTCTTGGCACACACCGTGAGTTTCACATCTGGCTTCACATCCGTTTCCTCATCGGAGCTTCCGATGGTTATGCTGTCCCCATTCTGTTCACTGAAGGCATAGCTGGGAGCCATTCTGTCAGGGTAAAACACAGCGTCGGTCTTGGACGTGCAGGCCTCACTGTTTCGCTGCTGGAGATAAGCTGGGAGTCGGAGGTCAGGGTTGATTTTGACGGGCGAGTTCGATTTCTTGATCAAGTGCAGACTGCCCGTTTTCAAACTGGACACAGTGTTTGGTGAATGTGTTCGGGAGATAGAACATGGAGACTGATCCGAGCCGGCAGCCTGCAGTGTGTCACCACCGTTGTCAATGACGCTGTGGCCGATGACGTCATCTTGCGAATGTTTCATGGCACTGTTTTGCCCATCCTTCTCCACACAGTTGTGCCTGGTCTGTTCCACTCCACCCACTGAATCGCCGCCCTGTACTGTCCTAACCCCCTCCCTTCCCTCACCCACAACAGGCTGTCCCCGTCCGTCTCAACTACACCCTCCTTGTCTGTGTCCAGACTGCCAGCGTCAAGATCGATGACATCGCTTTGAAAGAAGACACCTGGGCTCCTGTTCTGGGCCGCACTACAATCACTTCTGCCTAAAGCACTGCCGGATCCTGCATCCTCTCCCCTGTCCACGTCCACCTCTATCTTCACACCATCACTCCCCGCACTGTTGCCACGCCGATCCTCGTACACCTCGGTCATTTCCCTCTCCTGCACCTCGTCCTGTTGCAGCTCTTCCAGTCTCCTCCCCCTCTTCCCACCTGCGTTGACAATGTCCTCACCAGCGGCCAGCCGGTGTTCAACACCTGAAGCGGTGGCACTGCCTGCCGTTCTGTCGGCATCGACACAGGGGCTGGACCTGTCAACGCTGGCAGAGGGAGGAGTGGAAGTGTTCTGCGGCTGTTCACAGCTGTCCTCGTTCTCTTCGATCCACACCGTGGGACTGTCCCTTCTTCCTCCTCCCTCCATCCCACCCCCACCTGACCCTCTCTCCCTAATTTGCCTCCGCTCCCCTCAGGCTGTGAAGTCCTCTCTTTGTTCTCGCTCTGCTCCGGCAGCGTCTCACTGACCTGGCGAGGACTCTCCAACAACTGGGCACAGCTCCCACCCTCTTCTTCTCCCCACTCACTCTGGCTCTCGGCTCCTTCTGGGTCGAGCAGCCTGACACTCCCATCACCAGCGACTTCAGAGACGTTATTTCTATCATCGTTGGGCACAGCGCTGCGGCTCACATCACAGCCTGAGGGCTCAATGACTCTCTCCCCAGCCAGCTCAGGCCATTCACTGACGCTGTCGTCGTAATCTCCCTGCCAGCTGGCTGTGTTGCCGCCTTCTGGCTGCCAGCTGGTGGCGCTATTGCCCGGCTGATGCTGCCAGTCGGAGTCGTCCTGACTGTCGTCGCCCATCAGCAGGTGACACTCCTCGGCAATGTCCACTGCCAACACATAGCACAGCACATTACATGATGGCAAACATATAACACAGAGCATTACACCACTGCCAACATACACCACAGTACATTACACAACTGACGGTAGATCACAGCATATCACATCACTGCCAACTCATATCACTGCACATTCAACATTGCAAACACATATCACAGTACATTACGCCAATGCAACCACACATCACACCACATTACATAACTGCAAACACACACACACACACATGGCATATTACATCACTGACAGTACACATCACAACACACCACTCTGCCAACACATATCACATCACATTACAGCACTGCCAACACAATCACATCACATTACAGCACTGCCAACACATATCACATCACATTACAGCACTGCCAACACATATCACATCACATTACAGCACTGCCAACACATATCACATCACATTACAGCACTGCCAACACATATCACATCACATTACAGCACTGCCAACACATATCACATCACATTACAGCACTGCCAACACATATCACATCACATTACAGCACTGCCAACACATATCACATCACATTACAGCACTGCCAACACATATCACATCACATTACAGCACTGCCAACACATATCACATCACATTACAGCACTGCCAACACATATCACATCACATTACAGCACTGCCAACACATATCACATCACATTACAGCACTGCCAACACATATTACATCACATTACAGCACTGCCAACACATATCACATCACATTACAGCACTGCCAACTCATCAAAACATTTTACAACACTGCAACATGTATCACAGCACATTACAACACTGCCATCACATACAACAGCAAATTACATCAATACCAACACATTTAACAGCACATTACACCAACACAAATACACATTACAGTACATTCTGCTAGTCAACACACGTCACAGGACATTACACCAATACCAACGCATACCCCATTACACTACTGCCAACGCATTTCACACCACTGCCAACACATTTCACACCACTGCCAACGCATTTCACACTACTACTAACACATTTCACACCACTGCCTACATGTATCACACTACATTACACCACTGCCAACACATCACACCACTGCCAACACATATCACACCCTGCCAACACACATTACACCATATCATCCACCATCAACACACTTAACACCACCATGACACACTTCATGAATCATACTACTGTGAACACACATTACACCATATTATTCACCATCAACACATTTAACACCACCGATGACACACACCACACTACTGTCAACACACATTACACCACTGTCAACACACATCATACCCTGCCAATACACATTAGACCATATTATCAACAACTAACATACATAACACTATTGATGACACATCATACCACTGCCAACACACATTACACCAGTGTCAACACATGTCACACCATTACCAACACACATCACACCACTGCCAATACATGTCACACCATATCATGGCCAAGTCCTGTACAACATATGTACTTCCACTCGCAGTATTACTACAGAACTGTCTGTATATCTTACACAACACAAAGATCAGGACACAGCATTTCCCATACATAAATATACATCACACACACACATTACATAATAGAGTTATTCATCTAATATCACGTTCAGTGAAAAGACGTTAAATTGAAGAACTAACTAAATCACACACACACACACACACCACACACACACACACACACACCCACAACACACACACACACCACACCCAGGTGCACCTTCCATCATCGTTTATTCTTTTTTGATGTGAAAAGCACATGAAAACATCAAAATCTTAAAGACACGCAAATGAACAGCAGCAACAAAAACGTCATGTCCTCTCCTCCAAACCGCAACACTGACCTACATGTATGTATACATCTGTCTGCACCGAAGGTCAGTGAGTTCAACTATATTCATAACAAGGAACAAGAGAAGAGGCCGAGAACTCTGGACTAAAAATAATCGATTGGTTCCAGAACTTCAAACTGATGTAAGACTCTTACATGCCACCCCCACCCCCATTCTTATTTTCCCGGCAGATTTATGCAAATCTCAAGAACGGCTCTGGAGACCTTTGGATACCTTTAAAAATTCCTGAATTCATGCTAAAAACCTGAAAAGTCTCATGTCTCATTTGTCCACCTCGCTCAACACGTATCGTTCACTTCCTTCTTCATATGAAACGTTCTCTACACTTCCAAAGACCACATCGGAAAACACAGTTTCAGTTTGTCGCTGCCACCAGTTGGTGCAAACATTTCGCTTCTGCACCACTCTGAAAACAGTCTGGAAACCAGTCTGATTTGACAAAACATTCCCCCTGAACAATGCTGCATGCTTTATGGGCTGAATGGGTGGGTGGGTGGATGAAAGGTGAAAAGAGCTGTGCGTCAGAGGGGGACAGAGGGAAAGGGATTTGGGAGAGAAGGAAGGAGTGGTGTGGGTGTGTGGCATTCGATGAATAGCGAGTGTACGTAACAGAGGTTGCACTACTACATGACAAATGGTAATACAGGATTCATACAGTTCTACAGATAAAACATTTCAAGGTCTTTGCAAGACCTGATACCGTGTTTTGAATAACTGGAAACACAACATTTGAACAACAACGACAATGAAAACCTGATAATCGCAACCACTGAGCTTAGCATCATAATCATGCTGGAACAAGTTACAAATCAGCCAGCTGTTCTACAGTTAACGACAGTCCCACCAAACCACTGAACAAACACAGGGCCTGTGACAGAACTTCCATTCTTCTCCTCAACAGTTGTGAAGAAAACGACAATGGCAAAGGCGGCAGACACATATTTCAAGACCCAAGGCCTTCTCAAGCACTTGCAGACAAACAAGTTTGACTTTCAAAGCCTTGAAATGGGTAGGGTGGGAGTGGGATGGAGGTAGTGGTGGGGGGTGGGTGGGTAGGGAGAATCAATAAGGGCAGTAGAGGGGGGGGACAAGACATTCGGGGGGAGGGGGGGGGGGGGGAGAATCATCTAGAACTGTATGAACCATGTAATGTATGTGAAAGGCAAGCATGAATTTAAAAAAAAACATGTAAAAAAAACACCAAAAAGTCTGACCAACAAAATGAATTAATGTGACATGAAAGGCAAACACATGCAAAATATAAGTTTGAACAACACAGGAACACACAAAAGCTAAAACACTGACAAGGCACGGCATGAGCTGAGCTGGTCAACAGAACTCAAAGTAAGAATCAGTACTGCTCTGCTTCGGACATCTTTCTGTGCAGGGACAAAGCAGGGACATCACCCTGAGCAGATTTCAATGTCCCTGTGTGCGGAGATATGGGGACTATAGCATGTCTGGTGAGTTTTTCTTTGTCTTTTTGTTTTTTTTGTTCTCATCTTCTGTGCCACCTCAGTGGCCGTGCGCCCACGCCGCTCATTTCGACACCCCGTCCACAGCCACAGCCCGGTCAGTACCACCACATCCCCGGCACCGGCAATCCACAGGGAGCAGTCAATGTCAAGTCGTCAATAGGCAACATTCCTGAGAGAAACTGCATTGCTGCTGAGTCACCTCGATGGTGTTCAGTGGTGCCTGTTCTGATCTAACATAAGCAGGACACCACCTACTAAGCCCCCCCACTGACGACAATTATTGCTTAGTCACAGAGCCGAGTGAGTGAGCTCTCCCTCCGGAAGGTGCCACCACGTCCGTCAAACAACAGACCCCATGGACTCGTCGTTACCGATGATCCCGATGGAAACAAACCAAGGCCACAGACGTGGAGAGGACATTAAAACTGAGATCACCATGAGGGCAGGGCATGGAGGGTCACAGAATTTGAGACTGTTAGTTTATGCTGCTCAATGAGAATGATGATGACGAAAATGCTACTACAGATTACTGGTGAGTTTTTCAATGCAGTTTGAAAATCTGTAAGTTGCCTCTTCACTCTGTTCACCCTGTTTTCCTCTATATTCCGTGGTATCTCCTGGCAGGAGCATGTTCAGCAACTTCCTGGGAAGTGGAAGCTAAGCCCAGGTGGAGGCGGTGGGGGGGGGGGGGGGGGGGGGGGGGGATGGGGGGGGGGGGGGATGGGCGGGGAATGTCAGTACCACATGCAGCAAGCTTCTTCACACTTAATTCCTGTGGCAACTGTTCTTGGGTCTTGACTCAGTGTGCTGGTGCAGAATCCTCTTCAACATCATCATCTGAATCGAAGAATGAACAGACACCTTAGAATCGTTGAGGGAGACAGTGGTAGGAAGTGTGCCGATGCGTGTGTACATGTGCATGCAGACCTGTTCACCCTAAAGCTGCTGGTGGTGCATTTCTCCATCAAAATGAGCATATTTTCCTAATAATGTACATACTCTTCTTCCAAATTCTCTAATTTTTGTAAAACTGGGGGGTCCCTGCTATTGTTCCGTCATCCAGACACGAGTTTGTGCGCACGATTTTGCGCGAGTTGTCACCCTTTGGTTGTAGCATTCAAACACAATGGTTATACACCGCAAATACAACTACCCCTCAGAACTTCCACTCCAGATATTTTTTCCCCCCGATGTATTTTTTCCGGTTCATTGTATTCATTGCACTTTCACAAAACATGTGTAAAAAATAAGGCAAAATGGTATGGGTAAACAGGTCTCTGTGTGTATAAGCAAGTGTGCCTTGTGTGTGTGTGTGTTTCTACCGTGTGTGCGCTTGTGCGTGAGTGCATCAATTTGACATGTGTGAGCAAATGAGGGAAAAGCGAGTCGGGTCTGACATGAGACAGACACAAACATGAATGACACAGACCTACATGAAACCAACAGAACAGAAACATGAGAGCATGGAGGAAAAATCAAATGGAACAACAAAACCTGTGTAGACGTCACACCCACATCTGTTCACAAAAAGATGATGAAGTTGGAGACACAGAGGGATAAGGGAAGGGTAGGGGTGAAAGAAGAAAGAGTGTGACGAGTCAAACTCTAGGTTCCTGCAAAGCCACTCTCAGCACTTAACTTACAGCATTGTAACTGATCACAGGCTGCATAATCTTCTGCAACACACTGACTGTGTCATGTCAGGTCCTAGTGAAGTGCAGTCTCCCCCTCCCATCTCCTACATAGCACGCTGAAGCTGTTAACTTTCCATCACCTAGGTAACATTCCTTACTGGCTTTCAGTAGTTCCAGGCCTAAAGCATCATCAGACTCAGTTACCAGAAAGTCTGCATCAGATCCAGAAGAGGAGCATCTTCCTGCTGATGTTGTATAGATCAAGTAAGTTGTAACAATGTCAATGCAGACCTCAGCATAAAAATTTGTGGTTGGAATTACCCCTTGACAAATGTAACAGTGTATCCAAGGAAGCTGAATGGTGAAAGCTTCTTTGCTTGAACACTTTCTTTGGAAAACTTCTTAACAGATCACCAGTTTTAAATGTCAGAATTCTAAGAAAAGTAATAATAATATTATTAAACAATTTAAAGGAATACTTTTCAACGATCACAATTGATTTCATATCATGGGAAAATAGTTCCCCGAAGATGGAGTATGGCTGCCTTAATGGCGGGATAGAAAAGGGTCATACACACAAAACTCCACTGCCTGGCTATACAGGGAGTGTCCGCAGGAGTATCAGCCTGCGTACGCATAAAGAAAGAAAGAAAAAATGGGAAAATAGTACAGGACAAAGCTCTGAAGCTATGAAGAAATCAGTATTCTGAAGACCGATATTTTCATTTCATTTCAGCCAGTTGGGTTCAAAGGTTGCTACTGACAATGGACAGAAAGGCAGTTAAGCAGGGAGGAGAAATTACACAGAAACCAAGAATTAATTGGACAGAAAGTGGGGCATGATCCATCACAAACCTTAGTTGTTCTACAGCAGACGTCACTGTGATCATTAACACAGGTTCTATAGGTGTTCTACAGCAGACATCACAGTGATCATTAACACAGGTTCTATATGTGTTCTACAGCAGACGTCACTGTGACCATTAACACAGGTTCTATAGTACAAAGTCTGTTCTTCACCTGTTTTTTATCAACCATTAACAGCACAGCATAACTCATTTTCAAACAGACTTCACTTCAAGACAATTACACACACAATTAACGACAAAAGATCATATAAATTATACATATTATCAGGCATGCAAACTTCCTGAAGATACAAAAAAAAAAAAAAAAAAAGAGAAAAGTTACAACTGTAGTGGCGAGGAGTGGAAGTGCAACGGAAGATGTGAAAAAAATAACAAGCACTGTTCACATCACAAGATAACGAACAATTTGCTCCTTTCAAATACATTTTCAACAACGTGTGTTTTTTTCCAGATCTTGTATTATTGGCAGAAAAAAATAGCGTTCCAAAGATTTCCAGTAGCACACAGACTCGCGCATATATGTGTGTGTGTGTGTGTGTGTGTGTGTGTGTGTGTGTGTGTGTGTGTGTGCGTGGTCGTGCGTGCGTGCGTGCGTGCGTGCGTGCGTGCGTGCGTGCGTGCGTGCGTGCGTGCGTGCGTGCGTGCGTGCGTGCGTGCGTGCGTGCGTGCGTGCGTGCGCGCGCACGTGCTGTGAAACAAAGAGAGAGACGACTATGTTGCTTGGGACAGAATGTTTTCATCTCTCTTCACCTGTCTAGACAAAACTGAGATCTACAAATCTGTACAGCCATCCACATATGCATCCTTTTTCTAAAACAGGAACAGGCTGTATGCTTCATAATACTCAATTCGCCATGAAACTGTGGCCATTTGTATCCTCTCTCCATGAAAATCCACACAATCAAGTTTTCTTATTTGGATGTTTGCTGGCTTTGAAGGCTCGGTCAACTGGTCAGCAACAGTCAATGATTCTTAAGGAGGATCTCACTTTTGTCCTTGGTCTCCAGGACACTTAAAGAGACACTGTATTTCACACGCAATGCACAGCGATGGAAAAGATGCCCACGAAAATAATCTACAGGAAATTTCTGACTTCGTTATTTCCTGCCTTCTTGTGAAGGGAGAAAAAGTTGGAAGCAGAACTGGAACTTATAGATGATAAGTAAATGTAACGCCCAAACTGGATGGTAAAAATTCTGCTGGTTAACCGAAATTGTTTCGATTTCAATCAAGGTAATAAGGTTTTGCAGGTTTACAACATGCCAAAGACCTCCTTTCAGCTTTTAGCAAGTCAGAATTGTACATATTTGCTAATGGAAGTCCTTTGATAACCTGCCACGAACATGCATACAAATTACTTCAATACCCATGCATACAAACATATGCATAAACACATGTAAGCGTACCTACAAATAAATGTACGCAACCACATGCACAGAAAAACAGCATAAAGGCTACATGCATACTGCAGAGTATCATGACAGCATGCACACACACACACACACACAAAGCTATTCACATCCTTGTCACTGCTACATCAAAACAACACAAATTACTCACTTTCAATCATGCTCATTTCATCCTCAACATCTTCATCCATGTCTTCTTCCTCTTCCTCTACATCTTCTTCTTCAACCTCTTCCTCCTCTTCAGCATCATCGTCATCCTCCTCCATATCTTCCTCCTCCTCCTTCATGCAGTCCATCAGCACAACCTTTGCCTTCTTCACGACCTGTGAACTGGCTTGTTCTTCTGTTTCATCGTTCAGCTCCTCATTCAGCTCCTCGTCATCGATGGAGGGGGCATTGGAGAACTGCCCTATGGCAAGGTTTAAGTCATGATCTGAAGGGGATTTTGACCGACTGACTGAGGGGGACTTCGACCGGCTCATTGATGGGGATTTTGACCGACTGATAGATGGGGATTTTGACCGACTGACTGATGGGGATTTTGACCGACTGACTGATGGGGATTTTGACCGACTGATTGATGGAGATTTGGACCTATGATCTGATGGGGATTTTGACCGACTGATTGATGGAGATTTGGACCTATAATCTGATGGGGATTTTGACCGACCAACTGATGGGGACTTTGACCGATGATC
>CM031618.1:62469793-62499884 GCA_018398815.1 Conus ventricosus
TGATGGAGATTTGGATAAATTATCTAATGGGGAGTTTGACCCAGGTCTTGAAGGGGATTTCCGTTGACGATCTGACGGGGATTCTGATCGAGGTCTTGATGGGGATTTGTAGCGGTGATCTGAGAGTGACTTAGTGTGGGGGTCAGCTCTGGACTTCAGGCTGCAGTTGGTGGAAGAAGCTTCCCTTTCAATCTCGTCTTTATCCACATCCCCTAGCGCCAACTGTAGGTCTGTGTATTTTCTGATCACCTGTACACACACATACGCAGGCATATAATTCAGCATTTACACATACATGCAAGAATCAGGAAAATGTCATCATTTTTGCCCCCTTCTGGGGCATGGCCAAAAGACAATACCAAACTGTGCATCACAAAGCATGAACCAAATTTAAAACCACCACCAATTCTTTTTAGTTGGCGCTTTGACAGACTATAGAATACACAAGTGGTGAGTGTTATTACAGAATGTTAACAACCAAGACTGTATTTCAGAAAGGAACAGATCCTTCCACTACCATTTCTGTCTTTATAAATTTGCCTGAGCTGAAACATCTACCCAGCCTTGCTTTGAACGGGTTCAAAACAAAACACCCAGCCCTGCTTTGAACGGGTTCAAAACAAAACAAACAATTTAAAACAGACTTTATTTTCCAAATCTTTCATGGGAAATCATTAGGCATACACAGACACACACACTAAGACACACACACATAGAGAGAGAGAGACACACACACACACTAAGACACACACATATAGAGACACACACATACACACACACTAAGACACACACACATATATAGACACACACACACACACACACACACACACACACACACACACACACACACACACACACACATAAATAGCGGCAGGAACCCCTTACAGGCAAAAGTTTGCATATTCAGTTTGAAAGAGTACAAGGGATGACAAAAGTCAATGAGTTTCAAAATATCTGTTATGCTCCTTCTACCCATACACACACATTTACACACACACACACACACCACGCACGCACGCACGCACGCACGCACGCACGCACGCACGCACACACACACACACACACACACACATACACACAACACCACACACACACACACACACACACACACACACACACACACACACATGCACGCACACACATGCACGCACACACACACATGCACGCACACACACACACACCAAATAAAAAAAAAATGGTAACAAACAAAAAAGGCAACATCTGGTCCTACAGTGGAGCATATACATGCACACAATTCCAAACCAATGCTGCTTTTATTACCTACCAAGCACACCTGCTGCTGAGAGGTATAAAGAACAAAGAAACTTCACTTAAAAAAATGTAAGTTCAATACTCGCCCAAAGACAAACACATATTACTCTCTCAGGAATCAGCAATCTGAGTCAACTGTCAAAATGGGTGAACGTTCCCTATATCCAAAACCAATCAGCCAGCCAGCCAGCCAGCCAACCAACCAACCAAAAACAGAAGAAATATCATCAGTCAAGTAGGCGTCACAGACAAATGTCACCGGTGGGGGTCAAGGGGCAGCGCCCAAAAAAGCTGAAGATTTTTCTCAATTTTTAACAGCAGAAATGACATGTTTTCTGCAGCGCAGAGAACAGAATAATACAATGGTAACTATTAATGATAACAGGGCCAGGAATGATGAACATTGCTCTTTCTTTAGAACTACCAATTCACTATGAGACGAAAAAGTAGCTCTGAAAACGAATAGGAACTTTAGGAGCTGATATGGGAAGAGAAAGACAGAACTAACTCAATACTGACTTCCAGGTGTACTGATTACCACTAGTAACAATCAGTTATCTATTCAAATAAATCTAGACCACTATGCATCGAATCTTCAATAAACATCATTTGCAAAACAAAAAAAAACTAAACTGGTTGTGAAAAAAACAGAGTTTTCTGTTTCAGAACTTTTTTTTTCTTTTTTCTTTTTTTTAAACACAGATTTTTCATTTTCTGTCAGTCAGTCTTCAGCCATACATCAGCAATGCTAATGGCCAGATTTGCATGGCTAAGGAGCAAAATTCAAATTGAAGCTGGATCACTAAGAACACTGGTGCAACTTGTGCACCTGTCACCAGCATCAAATACTTTTTCTTTCTTTTCTCCATTTTTCTTCTCAGTTCTTTCCTTTTCTTTTATATTCAGTCTTAGTAAACTGTTGAAAGTAAGCTCACATTTAAGTTTGAAATCATTCCTTTTTTTTAACTTAAAAACAAATTACTAATGCTTGGCAGCCAGAGCAAAGATTCTCTAAGATGAAAAAGGATAACTGACTTCACTGCAATATGACCACAGATGGGAGAGTGACTCCGTATTTTCATCATCAAATTATAGGCGGTGGTCAAGTAACGCACAACCTGTTCAATTTTTACACACACATTTCTGATAATCAGTGTTCAAGAAACTTCAATTCTTCCACTTTCACTGCAACACAATAACCCTCATTGGCAGTGGGTCACACTAGCATGTCAACCAGTAAAAGTACACAATGGGAATTTCTTCATGCAGCCATCCCAGCTGTCGCTGAAAAAATCCTCGCAAACAAAAATATTCAAAGACAGACACACAAAAAAGAATATCTATATGTGTGTGTGCATGCATGCGTGTGTGTGTGTGTGTGTGTGTGTGTGTGTGTGTTGTGTGTGTGTGTGTGTGTATATACATGTGTGTGTGTGTGTGTGTGTGTGTGTGTGTGTGTGTGTGTATATATATATATATATATATACATATATGTGTGTGTGTGTGTGTGTGTGTGTGTGTGTGTGTGTGTGCGTGTGTGTATGTGTGTGTGTGTGTGTGTGTGTGTATATATATATATGTATGTATGTATATATACATGTGTGTGTGTGTGCGTGCATGCGCATTTGTGTCTGTGTGTGTGTGTATCTACTGTGTGTGTGTGTGTGTGTGTGTGTGTGTGTGTGTGTGTGTGTGTGTGTGTATCTACTGTGTGTGTGTGTGTGTGTGTGTGTGTGTGTGTGTGTGTGTGTGTGTGTGTACTGTGTGTGTGTGTGTGTTGTGTGTGTGTGTGTGTGTGTGTGTGTGTGTGTGTGACTCTGTGTGTGTGTGTCTACTGTGTGTGTATGTGAAGCACTCCTAACTGAACACAACTAAATATGTTGTTACAATGAAGTTACAGCATTCAACAAGAACACCACACACAGATGTAAAGCTAACGAGGACAAACAACAGGGACTGACCCCCTCCAGCCGTGTCCTGCCAATCTGCTGGTTCTGCTCTAACTTGATTCTCAGCTCACTGTCAAACATGGCCGGATCTTCTTCGTTGCTGTCAACACACATCACCACTTTTCTTCTCACTCCCAAAATGTTTTTTCAACCCCGATTTCATGGCCAGGTATCCCTAAGCTATGAGCACCTAAAAAAAAAAACAGCTGTGCAGCAGACCTACTGTGGAAAACTGGACTTACAAGACTTGTCACTTTTGAACCACTAACCCTAATCGTTCATACACCATCTTCAGGCTCACAGCTGACTTTTAAAAATCTCTGAAGAAGACAGGGGTCTAGGGGTTGCCTATGACCCTGTACGGTCCAAGGACAACACCCTGGTGGGGAGCGGGGGGGGGAGGGGGGGGGGGGGGGAAGGGGACGCAAAGCTCCCTGTCTGAAAAGGAATCAAAGCAGTTTTAAAGACCCTTTCGTGGTCTCTCGTGATAGGTAAATTACTATGCAGGAAGCAAAGAAACCCAAAAGAAAAGAAAAGAAAGAAACAAAAAAAAAACTATTGAAAAAAAAAACCTTCACGGTATACACACATACATACAGAGGCATGCACACTTACATTTAATAAATTTCTTTTAAAAAATAAAAAGACAATTTGTCTCAATAGTCATGAATATTACTTATTATCATTGCAAGTTGTTGCTGCAGGGGTGGAATGGTACATGTATACTACTTTTGGCTGCTGATGCCATGAGGATGGAGGGTGCCAAGTTTGGCAATAAGATGAGATTACTGCATAAGGCGCTCCAAGTTGTCACTCTGTGACTGCCAGGACTTTGACATGGTTGATGCTGTGTTGGGCGTGGTGACTCACATATTATCTCCCTTCTGACAGCCTCGTTTTCATTCAACGCCTATCTTGCACTGAAGTGATTGAAGATAAGTGATGGCTCGTTCATTTTTGTTGTCCTAATTGTTTTGCATCTTGCATGAAGAAGACCTAAGAGGCCGAAACACATTGTGTTTTGTCTTGTGATTCGTTTGCCCACGTTTTTTTTTTTGGCAGTTCGCCAACATTTATTTAAGATTTGTTTAGATTTCTGCCTGCAGTCGTCTCACTTTGCAACTAGATCTTAGTTCTCATGTTAAACACAAATAATCAACTTTTCAGCATTATGTCAAAAGCATCCAACACCTGCAAATTCGTGATAATTAGGGATCAATACTGAAATTTCATTTCAACTTTTTATCAACTAAAACTGTATGCTCTTAGAACTAAATACAGTGCTTCAACAAAATGTATATGTGGCGAAAAAATACATGCAAAGGGGTAATGGTGGACATACTTACCATGTTAAATCAGGCATGTCTGTGACTGATGTTTTTTCCCCCGATACTAATCTTGCTTTTAAAGTTACATGTAGTCTGGTTAGGTATTCAGAGCTGCCAACCTGCTCATGCGGCTTACAGTAGCATTTCACAATTTTCACAGTAGCATTTCCAATTTGACAGTAGCAACTTAATTTTGCGCGCGTTCTAAAAAGAAATCGGGCCTATAACCAGTTTTACGGACCACATTAAAGCTACAGTACTCTTAGTATATCTATAAATGTTATTATACAGAGATGAAGCAGAGGAAGAGGGCAAATTGTAAAAAAAAATCTATGTGCTACAGTAAAACTGAAAGCGGAAATGCAGTTCCGACAGACCGATAGAGACGTTACTTAGCGCTGTCCAAACAAAACGAAAGTATATTCGAATTTTTTTGTTTCGCCGTAGCAATTTAATGATCGTAGTAGCGTCGTAGCAAGCATTCTCTTGGCGTAGCAAACTACGGCGATATCGTAGCAGTTGGCAGCTATGGGTATTTATTTTGATATTGGCAGTCTTTCTGTGATTAATATGTGTACACACCCACATCTGCACACACATACACACACATACGCATGCACGTAAGCATGCATGCTCTCTCTCTCTCTCTTGCTAATATCATATAATTTCATGGGTGAAACCTACAAAACTTGATTTGACTGAAATAAGGCTGGGGTCCAGGGGCCGCCTAGGCCCTGGTGGGGTACAGGAGCAGCGCCCCATTGGGGGGTTTAGGGGGGCAAAGCCCCCCGGGCGAAATTGATTTTTTTTTATTTTTTAGGCCAATTTCGTTGGCTCTTCTGCACCAGAAAAAGCTTAACTGTAACATGATTTCTGCAGTAAAAAGCTTAACTGTAACATGCTTTTGTGAGTTACTGTTAGACTTTATGTTCCATTAATTCATTTAAATGGATAAAAATAGTATTTATGGCTCAGCTCAGGAAAGCTAAACTCTAAAAATGTACAAATAAACCAGAATTATAAAAACTCAAAAAGGGAAATTTTTCTCACCCAGTCTGAACTGATCAAACATTCCAAAAATCAACAGTGATCAGCATGGCTTCGAAGTTGTTTTTTTCCGTTCACTCCGTAACTGATCGTTTTTTGAGCAAACGATACAGAAACACGTGCCGGCCACATTCATTTTCTTGCACCACTTGCGATATTCATTGCCATTGTCATCAGTTTCGTTTAGCCATTGCCATCTCCACTTGTTTCTAATTTGGCCCTCGATGCATGCTACTGGATCTCCTTCTTTCAAAAAAGCCATACTACTTAATTTCCAGAGCACTGTGCAAACTTTCGTTGTCAGCCAAACGCGCCAATGTTAGCCTGTGAAGACGCCGGAAATACAGAAACTGCTACTTCCGGTAAGAGATCGAAAGCTTGGATCAAACACAAAATCGGAACCGATAAATCGTGATTTTTTTTTTTTTTTTTAAATTGACGGAAGTTCCGTCAAGACTGAAAGTCATTTTGACGGATTTCCATCCATAGACGGAAAAGTTCCACCCATGTAATTTTGTGAAAAGACATAAAACAAAAGCATTACTACTATTACTATTCACACACACACAAACACACACACACACACACACACACACACACACACACACACACACAGAGCAAGTTGCAGTCATTGTTCTTTAGGTCAACTGTATCGGATAAATATCAGGTAAATGCTAAGGTTCAGTTCAATTCAATTTTAATTTTGTTAATAGCCAAGCCAACCACAAGAATGCTGAGGTCTCTTCCTGCCAATCACAAGGAAGTTTATAGAATATACAGAGTTCAATAAATGATATTATATATATTAAATATATACACATGTCCATGATATTGGGAAACAGGTGAAATGTTGGCTGGTAACTGACTTTGATAATCAATTAAAGAACTCACAGAAAAATTTGGATGCCGTTGATGGTTTGATGATGTGTTAAGCACTTGTCTTGTGAAGTAAAAGAATTTTGCAATCAAATTGGTTCTGAGCATTTTATATCATTTTTTTTCATGTTGAAGTGTCAACAAAATGGCACCAAAAAAATGGGACATTGTCACACTGGCATACTTCCATGCAAAGTTCTTCAGTGTTAAAAAGTTCGACCACTTAAATTCAGCTAGAAAATGAAAGTTGATAAATGAGATATTTTATTGAATAAATGAAAAAATGTGTCTTTTGGAATTTTGAAGCCATCAAAAATAGTCCTGACGTAAGTTATGCTTTTGAGAACACAAAAAAAACCACTGTTTGTTAGTGGCAATATACTAATTTGTCAGAAAGGCCCCTACCAATATTTGAAAAAAATAAGTTTTAAGCGGTAAATCGAAGGATTTTTTTGGACTGTGAATACCTTCGTTTCCATCTGTAAGTGTAACTTACGGAATGGTGGCCAACTGAAAACATGCGAGTGAACTTTAACACTTGAAATCACGTAATTGGCACGACATAGTTTCTGAAAATTCCATGCATGTAACCTTCGCCCCTAACATGTGAACCAATCATATTTTATTTGAGAGAAACTGGTTTTCGTTTCCCATTCCTCTGAATGTAATGCAACGACACTGTGCTCCGATTCACTGCACACACCGAAGTTCCATTATTCCTTCTGGGCTCCATTGTCCTTAAAATGGTAAATTTACTATCTGTCAATCATTATTGCACACACACCTTGTGAACTGGTTAGATTACATCGACAGCCTGCTTACAACAACCTGCGTCAGATTGAAAATAAGTGTCCATGTCCCAAAGCTGTTTCCCAGTGTCATGGACGTGCACATACATATACATAAATCAAAAGAGACACAGATGAAAACCAAGGATGAGGTTCACACAGTCCTGATTCTAATTCATCTTCTTTTTGTTTACAATCTGCTTAATCCTAAAAAAAAAACTCACATGATAAATATTGTCTTTCACAACTCAAAAACGAAATCTTTTCAAACAATGTTCAACCTTTATTCTTGTTTCCTTGTGTGAAAAAAAAAAAAAAAAGTTCGAGTTTTCATTGACAAGAAAAGCCCATGGCAAATAAAAGTAAAAAGCCCTTGGCACCCAAACTCTCAAGTCCAAATGACTTTGACAAAAGTCAATGTATTATTGTCCTGATTCATTCATGAACAAAACCAGAAGACACATTTCACATTTACCTGCAAGGGAGGGTCTGTTTAGAATGGAAGGTACTGATGAAATCCGCTTTACGTCTGCGTTGCAGCGCCTCTCCAACATCCATGAACGTTTCCTTGGAAATACTGTTAATCTGCATCACGCTGCACACAAACATACCACAAACGCGATCGTCAGATACACCTTATGGCAAGTGATGTGGCAGTGGTGGTGGTGCTCAAGAGTTTTCTTAACCTGATGAGACCAATTTTACATCAACAAACTTGTTCTTCATCACCTTCACCGTAAACACTATGGCCTAGTATGGTGTTATTCAATAGTTCTTCATCGTTTTCACTGTCAACACAACAGCCCATAGCTGAATTACTCAGACTACTCACTGAAGACAAAAAAGAGGTTGGAAAAGGGGAAAGAGGACGGGGGAAGAGGGAGGAGAGTGAGGAGGACAGCAGAATGGAGAGGGAGGGATGATGAGCTCACTTGAGTCCCAGATGACACCTGGTGTTGACCTTCTTGACGATGCCCCGATGTCGTGGTAGTCTGGGAAAGTGTTGGGACGGTTCACAAACTTCTCAATCTTGCGGTTGATCTCAGGAAACCTGGTACCTGCAGCAACGTTTCATAACAGCTGTTCCTTGAGAATCAAAGGAAAACCACCTCACCCATCTTGTGACCAGACTATCATTCAAAATACTAACTCATTTGCTAAAAACGAGCTTTTGCCTTTGTTCTCCCTGAAGAATGCCTATTGCATTGATTTGGTGGGGGAAAAAAAAAAAGGGGGGGGGGGGGGGGAGTACACAAGTACAGACATACGGAAAAGTATGGATGGTTTTGGTTTGGTTTTGGTTTATCCATTTTTCATATAAAAGGCATACTCAGCTGTGAGCTCAACATATCTACCAGAATCTGTTGCTTCAAGAGATTAACAATCACTCTTCTTTTTTTTTTCTTTTTTTTATCTGATTTCTTTCGTTAAGCACTCACATCATCTTTCAAATGAAACAACAACAAAAAAAGCTAACCAAACAAAGAAAAGAAAAACGCTCTTTCTTTCCTTTCCGCATACGCAGGCTGATACTCCTGCGGACACTCCCTGTATAGACAGGCAAAGACTGATCCCATCTATCCAACAAAGGGAGTGGAGTTTTGTGTGTATGACCGTTTTTTATCCGCCATTAAGGCAGCCGTACTCCAACTTCGGGGAAAAAAAACCCGCTCAATTCTAAACATGAGCAGTGGTAAATGATCTGAATCATGATTGTTGTAGTCGTTTTGATTTGAAAAGCTTTGCCATATCCAACTGACGTACAGTTCTTCCGATGCATGGAAAACCAGCTCTCAAAGTCAACGTACAGCTATCAATCAAACTTTAAACTTCAGCTCCATCCAATTCTGAGGACAAAGGGAGGAGGTTCAATTTAATGAGAAAATCTAGGATGATTTTATTACATTTAAAAGAGTGAAGCTGAAAATTGACATGTTTTTTTTCTGTTTTTCTTCTCTTTTTTTCTCGTAAATTTGATTCTTGTAACAATTTCTCTCCTTAGTAAAACTGTGTTTTTGTTCAATATCAGTGCAACCATTAGCCACTGTGTTGCAGTGCTTAGTGCTGCAGATCTGCAGGCTGAAAAGTTGCAGGTTCGAGTTCCATTGTCGGCATTTGCTTATTGGATTCTTCAGCTCCAGCCGGCTGCTACACACACTTACGTGTGATATGGGCTCAAATGGAAAGACTGGAACTATAGAGTCAAGTTTCATCCATTCAATGGATGCGTCTCCAAGAGTATTTGCTCAAATTTCCGGACCAATTCTGCTGATGACAGGAGGATATATCATGACAATCTAACTCTTCTATGGTATATATCATGACAACCTAAGAGTAAGATTAATTTAAAAATAAACTGGCTTGTGACAGTCAATCCATCAGAACGTGTGTCTGTTCATACGTGTATTTTGTGCATGCGTGCATGTTCACGTCTCTGTGTGTGAGTGTGTACCACGTGGAGATGTGTGTACTTGTGTAAAAAAAAATTCACTCCAACCAACCTTGGTATTTGAACTTGCGTTCCACAGGTCTGCCTGAAGCAGTGGAACTCCCTCTCGTCTTACACAAGCGTTCCCACACCTTCATGAATTTCTTCTGCAGGCGATCTTCATAAATGTAGGCAGAGTCCTCTGCATCCAGGTCATCCAGGGACAGGTCCCTTTCCCGCACCTTCTCAATCTCATCGCGGATTTTCTGCAGACAATTTCTCAACAGGTCAACAAGTCTGTGATGATGATAATTATCATTTAATTCAATGAATTACCACCACTAACACCAGCATCCCTCCATCTCTTTCAAAAAAAAATCATGAGTATTGAAATGTTCAACAGGGCAGTGCTCCCAAAAAGTTTTGACCGCGCATAAGTTGACACATAAAATGAGGTCAGCACATGATTCTTTTTTCTGCACTGAAACATGAGAATGTAGGCAACCAAAGAGAAATACAGAAAGTATGCCAACACAGTAAAACATCAGACAAAGTAGGCCAACACAGTGAAACAGCAAAGTAGGCCAACACAGTAAAACATCAGACAAAGTAGGCCAACACAGTAAAATCAGACAAAGTAGGCCAACACAGAACATCAGAGTAGCAAACTAACATCAGACAAAGTAGGCCAACACAGTAAACATCAGACAAAGTAGGCCAACACAGTGAACATCAACAGAAAGTAGGCCAACACAGTGAAACATCAGACAGAAAGTAGGCCAACACAGTGGAACATCAGACAGAAAGTAGGCCAACACAGTGGAACATCAGACAGAAAGTAGGCCAACACAGTGGAACATCAGACAGAAAGTAGGCCAACACAGTGGAACATCAGACAGAAAGTAGCAACACAGTGACACGACAGAGAGCAACACAGTGGAACATCAGACAGAAAGTAGGCCAACACAGTGGAACATCAGACAGAAAGTAGGCCAACTCAGTAGAACATCAGACAGAAAGTAGGCCAACACAGTGAACATCAGACAGAAAGTAGGCCAACACAGTGGAACATCAGACAGAAAGTAGGCCAACACAGTGGAACATCAGACAGAAAGTAGGCCAACACAGTGGAACATCAGACAGAAAGTAGGCCAACACAGTGGAACATCAGACAGAAAGTAGGCCAACACAGTGGAACATCAGACAGAAAGTAGGCCAACACAGTGGAACATCAGACAGAAAGTAGGCCAACACAGTGGATCAGACAAAGTAGAACAACACAGTGGAACATCAGACAGAAAGTAGGCCAACACAGTGGAACATCAGTCAGAAAGTAGGCCAACACAGTGGAACATCAGTCAGAAAGTAGGCCAACACAGTGGAACATCAGACAGAAAGTAGGCCAACACAGTGGAACATCAGACAGAAAGTAGGCCAACACAGTGGAACATCAGACAGAAAGTAGGCCAACTCAGTAGAACATCAGACAGAAAGTAGGCCAACACAGTGGAACATCAGACAGAAAGTAGGCCAACACAGTGGAACATCAGACAGAAAGTAGGCCAACACAGTGGAACATCAGACAGAAAGTAGGCCAACACAGTGGAACATCAGACAGAAAGTAGGCCAACACAGTGGAACATCAGACAGAAAGTAGGCCAACACAGTTGAATGCCAAAGCACAAAAAGGCAATGCAGTGAAACAGCAGAGAGAATGTAGATCAACACAATTGAAAACATCAAGAGGAGATGCACCGACATGGTGACATGTCTAACAAAGAAGAAGTTGGCTAATACGGTGAAACATCACAGGAATTAGGCCAACACAGTGAAATATCAAAGAGGAGAAAGGCCAGCACACTGAAATGCCAAAGAGAAAGCAGGTCAGCACAATAAAACATCAAAGAGGAAGCTGGCTAATTCCAACAAAGCATTGAAGAGGAAGTTCGCCAAAATAGTGAAACATCCAGATGATGAGAAGCAGATCGACAGTTACACAGTGAAATGTCTAACAGCCACTACACTGAAATGTCAAAGAGAACGTAGGCAAACACAGACTCAGTGAAATATCACAGGGAGTGGGCCAACACAGCGAAACTTCCAAAAGGAAGAAGCCCAACAGTGTGAAATGTCAAAGACAAAGTACAGTACGATAACACAGTGAGGAAGTACAAGACCAACACAGTGAAACATCAAAGAGGAAGCAGCCCAACAGTGAAATGTCAAAGACAAAGTAAAGTACGATAACACAGGTCAGCAAGTACTAGACCAACACGGTGAAACATCAAAGCAGAGCAGGCCATGAGAAACTGTAGGCCAATGCAGCAGTGCAGTGCCTTTTCCACCTCCCAGAACAAAAAATGTTGCAAAGTTTGCATTCCAAATGGTGCAATCAATCAATGTGAGGAAAATCTGATTCTGAGCAACTAGTGGCGTTTCATTCATTCACTTTTCGCTCCAACCACAATCAGGACTTCTTGCTCCTCCAGCTTTTGTCAATCTCTCTCTCTCTTTTTTTTTAAATTTCATTTTTAATTAAGTCTTGCTGACGCGGGCAGACAGAATGTCAACTGCCCTCTCTCATGCAGAAGTTTACATGACGTGTGAATGATAGTATCATCTGCTAGAGTAACTGAAAATGCAGTTACCACTTCAAGGAGTCAATGATATTATTTTTCTGCTGATTTTTTCTCTTCTGTTTTCACTTAATTACGTTTCTGTCGATTTGTGAAAAAGTGGTAGTCCTGCGAAGCACACAGTTTTGTATATATATATTGTGCATGCAGCAGACACAATTTTTCAAACGGTTTAGCTGCAAGAGATCACGCAAAAATAATCTCCCCTTTCAGGTTTCAATGGCTTGCCGAAGATCAAATGGTAGCAGTTCATTTTCTGTCAACTGATACCTTCTTTTAATTTTCCTTTTTTCTTTAATCATCAAGAAAAAAAGTTTACAGTCAGGGGAAAAATCAGTATCCCTCAGTTTCTTGTAACCACATTTTGTTTTTGCCCCCTCCAATGCAGTGAAGTCAAAAAGGATGGGGGCCGATGCAGTAAAAAGCCAAAGAGGATGAAGACAATGCAACCAAATACTCACTCGGTCACTGATGCATGCGACCACTTACTTAATTAAAAACTCCTCCAAGCTTTATTGCCATGTCTGACATTTCTTTATTTGACCTGTTGTAGCCAGATTCTATACTTAGAAACTCTGGAATGGTGATTGCCTTACCATGTAAGCTCCTGCAGGTACTGATACTCTTTAAAAAATAAAAATCAGTGGAAAATCCAGTACTGTCGTTACAAATGGAGGAATACCAGGTAAACATGACTGCAACAATTTGTGGAAAAACTGTTAGATATATATCTATTATGTACAAACTCTAATATAATCAATGTGACTGTATTCTATGTAAACAATTTCTTCAATTTTTTAAAGTGAAGAACTGCATATATGTTTCTTTCAACAGCACCAGTTCAATCCAGTCCAGACCATAGGCAATGTAACCGTTTTGAGCCTGACACTGGTTACAAAGTACACAGAATAAAAAGAAATAAATGGCTCTATACTGTGGTGACAAACTCTCCCAGGTCAGGGGAACCTGAACTGAAGTTCACACACCATCTGTTGAACTTTTCATCTTGTAGACTTCTACTTACTATGCTTTTTTTTCTTTTTTTTTTCTTTACTTTACCCTGTCAGACACAAATTTTATACAAACATGCATGTATCCACTCACTTTTGACCTAGTCACTATATGAACACAAACATGCTTGCACAAAATAAATATAAACAGGCATGAATCATGGATTGTGCTAGGTTTTTGTCGGTTGCGTATGTCATACGCAGACCGGCTGAAAAAATGCGTACGACTGGCCTGATTTTGCGTCCACACAAAAAAAGTCAAACAAGGTCTTTTTGATACTGTCTGATCTTTCCACCTCCGAAGATGAAATTGGATGAATCCCTGAATGCTCCACTTCTGCTGCAGACGTGGAAGATTCGACTTCTGAGGAAGGAGGAGTTGATGATTCTGAAACACTCTGATCCAGTGGCCTTTTCTGCGAAAAGAAACGCGAGCAGGATTGCTGCTTTTTCTCTGCCATTGTTTTCCATAAACTGGGGCGATGGCGGGAAAGAATGACAGCAGATTCGCGGGATCTTAACTGACGTCACAGCCCGCACGTCTGACACTATGTATAGTCTGTTTTATGATCGCTACAGTGCATTATTAGCTGTCGCAGTATCCAGATTCTTCTTTGCCATTGGGCGCAAAAATGCAAACAACAAAACGGGACGTAGTGAGGCAGGTGAGAGAGTCACTGCTTCAGACGCTGACGCCTGTTTCTTTATTTCGGTGCACTGCCTGTAGACCAAGGCTTTTTGCGTACGACTTACACATTGCAAGTCAAAAATTTGCGTACGCAGGTCATATTTCACGCATTTCACTGACCTGCGTACGCAAAATCATGCTGACGCAAAAATCACGCATTTGCGTTAGCACGATCCCTGATGAATTTGCCCTTACACATACATGCAGACCTTTGCAAATTGTGACACAGACACAGTGATATTAACATCTCTCTCTCTCTCTCTCACACACACTCACACTGACACACACAACATTAATTTGCACACTCAATTCATAGGTAAACATTTCATTCGGTGTGGTTGCAATACTTGCAAGAGAAGTTCAAGATTACATCGCTTTGGAAAGAGATAAATGAGAAATGTTGAGGGAAGAGAGTGCTAAAATCGATCTAAAAAGTCTATTCAAAGCACCAGTGAGGAGTATTTTGCAGACTGTGTTTTCGCTCTTTTGAAGAGAGTCGTTCAAACTTCAATTAAGAATCAATCTGTAGTAGGTTGCACTTCTAGCTCAGAGATCGATGGGAACTAGACCATGAATTGCATAGCTCAGAGATCAATGGGAACAAGACTATGAATTGCACAGCTCAGAGATCAATGGGAACAAGACTATGAATTGCATAGCTCAGAGATCAATGGGAACAAGACTATGAATTGCATAGCTCAGAGATCGATGGGAACAAGACTATGAATTACATAGCTCAGAGATCGATGGGAACAAGACTATGAATTGCATAGCTCAGAGATCAATGGGAACAAGACTATGAATTGCATAGCTCAGAGATCGATGGGAACAAGACTATGAATTGCAGACATCAACTAAGACAGAAGCTGTGGTTTGCCATCAGTTTGTGATCGAGTTACCTGAACCATTGTTTCTTTCAATAAGGAACGGCCTTGAGCCAAGCATGCTTTCCTGCACCTCCAGACATTGCACACATCAATCAACTTACAGTCTGAGTGAGTCTACCTTCAGAAAATGCAGTTGGAATATTCAGAGTAAATTACTCCTTGCAGTTGGGAACTGGTGGTAAAGACAGCTTGAAAAAAATGTTATGTGGGAAGAGAGAGCCGTGCGCACACATACACCTGACCACCACCACCAAATCATAAAAGAATAATACATGAAACAAGATGCGAAGCATATAAACGTACTCCCAGTTTTCCAAACCGCTTATAAATCAGCCAAGTGCTTTATGAGATAAGAAATAAAGGCGAAATAACGGTTTTAACGGTTATTTAACCGATGTACACTTTTGAAACCGGTATTTTAGTCCTCACTGGGCTAAAGCCTGTGTACATACCAAATTTCATCCAAATCGGACAATATGTCAAGAATAACGGTTTTTAACGGTCAGATTTTGAAACACTGCATGGAAGTGCCATTTGTGTGTGATGACCTTTCTATATACAAAATTGCATTAAAATCCACCTATATATAAAAAATAACGGCAAAATAACGGTTTATCGGTTATATAACCGATATACACTTTTGAAACCGGTATTTTAGTCCTCACTGGGTTAAAGCCTGTGTACATACCAAATTTCATCCAAATCGGACAATATGTCAAGAATAACGGTTTTTAACGGTCAGATTTTGAAACACTGCATGGAAGTGCCATTTGTGTGTGATAACCTTTCTATATACAAAATTGCATTAAAACCCACCAATATATAAGAAATAACGGCAAAATAACGGTTTAACGGTTATATAACCGATATGCACTTTTGAAACCGGTATTTTAGTCCTCACTGGGCTAAAGCCTGTGTACATATCAAATTTCATCCAAATTGGACAATATGTCAAGAATAACAGTTTTTAACGGTCAAATTTTGGAACACTATATAGAAGTGCCATTTGTGTGTGATAACCTTTCTATATACCAAATTTCATTAAAATCGACCTATATATAAGAAATAACGGCAGAATAACGGTTTTTAACGGTTGTTTAATCCATTTTCAGCATTACATCACTTACATATGGACAGAGGATCCGATTTGTCACAAGATCATCCATACCGCTTATAAATTGGCCAAGTACTTTCTGAGATATTCCATAAAGAAGAAAAACCGTTACAAGCCGTTACAACCGTTAGTAACGGCTATAACGAGGGCAAACTAAAACATCAGGCATCATCCGTGACCCATAATGAACATACCTGCTAATTTTCATAAAGGTCGGCCAAGTACTTTCTGAGATATTCCATAAAGAAGAAAAACCGTTACAGGCCGTTACAGCCGTTAGTAACGGTTATAACGGTAAACTAAAACATTGGGCATTATTTGTGCCCCATAATGAACATACCTACAAATTTTCAGAAAGATCGGCCAAGTACTTTCTGAGATATTCCATAGAAGAAAAGCGTTACAGGCGTAAAGCGTTAGTAACGGCTGAACGGTAACAAACGTCGGCATCATCCTTGATCCATATTGAACACACTACAATTTTCGAAAGATCGGCCCAGTAGTTTTGTCTGGAGCGAGTGCAACACATTTTTGACCACGGACACACACACACACACACACACACACACACACACACACACACACACACACACACACAGCATTTCTTCGTTCCCATTCTAAAGTACTCCCTGTTCTTTAAGAACTGGGAGTACAAAAAGCAAGAGCACATACCTCCAGCAATCGTTCCAGTCTCTTAACGTATTTGCTTTCTTTCCCCCCTCCTTCCACCTCCTCCTCTGCTTCTGGCTCCTTGGACCTGGAGTGAGCATGGTCACCTTTTCCTCCACTGCTGGTCGACGGTTCTGGTCTTTTTGAGCTAACCTTCGACACAATTTTAGACTTCCTACGATTCTCTGAATGTCGGTCATCAACCAGACTGTCTTTACTGTCCTTAACAAGCGGTTTTTTACTATCATCAACCGCCCTCTCCGTTTATGGTTTTGGGAGATGGCAGTTTGGTTGCTGCCGTTGGTGGCAAGGAAATGAGTTTGGTCTTCAGTCTCTTGATGGCATCACCCAGACTTTTACCTTTGTTGTGAGGAGAGGCAGCTTCTAAACTAGTGCTAGAATCTGGGGCAGGAGGGGCCTTCACACAGCATATAGCTCCTGCCTCCTGTGACCTGCTGGCTACAGGTTCTGAAACGTGTGTTGAAGTGACACTGCATTTCACATCCTCACTCTTACAGGTGGAGTCTCCAAACTCTCCATCCGCAGTAAGGCACCCCGGGTCTGAGTTCACTTTGTCACACACCTCCCTGCTGCCGTTTGCTTGGGAGTTGGTGGTCTCCCCCTAACGTTTACTACATCTTGATGTTCATTTTCAAAGCTATTCAACTTGGGCGATGATGATGATGGCAACCCACCAGAGGAAGGTGTGTTCAGTGATAGACCTGAATCGGGATTTGAACTACAGTGATCGGCTGCTACTTGTGGGGGAATTGTGGGCATTTCATCATGGCTACCACTACCATTGTTTGTCAAGGTCTCTGTCCTTTCAGCCTCTGTCACTGCTACTACATCTGTAGATACAGTGGGACTGTCTGAATCAGTAGCCACACAAGTGGTGGTGGCAGGAACAGGTTTTGCCTCACTCTCCGCACAGTCTTGCTCCGTAGTTTCTGAGGGTTCACAGGATAATGCTGGCTGGTGTGTGACCGGTTCCCCAACAGCTGAAGTGGTCTGAATGCTGGAGGACTGGCCCCCTGATTCCAAGGCGCGGTGAAGCTTCCCTTCCAGGTCCGACCCCTCGGACGTGCTGTCCTCGATTTTCGCCACTTTGGCAAGGCTCTCCCTGGGCGACTCCGACTTCCTCTTACGGCTGGCCTTTGCTGGCCCTCCACAGACCAGGCCTTCAGCTCATTCACAAAGTCCTTGAGGTGGACAAAAAAACGCTTCTGGTCAGAAAGCATCTTGGACGTGGTGGAGCTGAGCAGGTCAACCATGTGGGAGGAGGTGCGGAAGGTCTCACTGCAGCTGTCATAGCGCTTGCGGATAAGACCCAGGAACTGAGGACTCTCTCCCTTCAGCAGACTGGAGCAGGTGGACAGGAACTGAAAAACAAACAAACAACTGAGGCTGAGAGACTGCTGGTAAAATTCATACTGCATAACTGGAAAAGTGAAACAAACGACACACACTTCTGACTGGCAAAGAAATGTTGATGACAATGTGAAAAGTGAAAATGGGCCAAACAGGAGTCAACCTTTACCAGCTGTGTCAGCCAATAGTGGTTGACGGGATTTCTTTCCTTGTGCCGCGTCATCCAAGGCTGACTGACAGACAGACTACATTCTGCCGCTATCGGCTGACGGAACATAAAAAAATTCCTACACTTTCCATAAAATGATCCAAAGGGAAATTAGCTCTGTAACTAGTCTTGAGGATGTTGTAGCAAGTTGTAGACCTTACTTTCAGAGCTCTATCATGAACTTGGCTGACCCTGAGCTTTGAAACAAGAAACCGCGGCTACCGGCTTTCCCGCTCAGAGCGCGCGGCTGGTATTTCCTGTGCCAGAAAAAAATGTCGAAGGGGTGGTAGCGATTTGTCGCTCAATGAAGCGCTTGAAATCATATTACAAGTGGATCTGGTTGGGGGTGAAGCGAGGGAAGAAGTTGATAGAGGGGATAGAAAACTATGAAAGACAAGAGGAAAGTGAATTGTTTGAAGATGCAGCCATCCCTTTATTTCTGATTTAGTATTGTAAAATAACAGAATAGAATGTAAACAAAGAATTTTTGTTTTCAACGAACAGTTGTGTATACACATTGAAAGTAAATGATTCGAAATAACTATGTTCGATTAGTTAAGTGTTTGTTCTTTCCTATGACACCTACCACAACACTGTCAGTTGTCTAGCTACCGTAAAAATAAATAAAAAGTGGCGAAATATGCACGTCACAGGGACTGAGCACCATGCGCGAGCATGCGGCAGCAGGGAATCGTGCTGCGCATGCCGCTCTCGGCTAGATAGTATTAAGGGGTTCCTTGCGTTTTTACACAGATTTTCACTGTTCAGCGCATCTAAATTTGACCCAAAGGTCTGTGGTGGCCCAGCGCATTCACCCACAACTACGGTGTTCAAAAATTCATTTCATTAGGCTGACTTACCTATCGAGGGTTCACATTCACCGTATTCATTATAAGTGGGTCATTGATCAGTCTTTTGATAGGACTATTGCAAAGCTATCTGGGACCATCCATGGTTCTGTTCCATTACCTGTTGCATCATTCCACAGATTTTTTTCCTAGTCAGATAAAAGGGGTGTAGATTGGCCTTTCCACCTTTCCACATTCGGAACAGACCCGACCTATTAGTCAATACTGAACAGAGCTAGATCACGGCTGCTCTGTGGTAGGTGTTCCCTGTAGAAAATTGAGGAATCATGCAAAGCAGCTTAGACACAAAATATAAATGTCAAAAAACCATTGACCACAATCTTACAAAATGATTTCATACATTGTATTTGTACCCTTCTTCCAAGAGACAGAGATTCTTTCTTTCTTTCTGCATACGCAGGCTGATACTCCTGTGGACACTGCCTGTATAGACAGGCAGTGGAGTTTTGTGTGTATGACCGTTTTTTATCCCACCATTAAGGCAGCCATACTCCATCTTCGGGGAAGGTGCATCCTATGTGTAACGTGTCATCCATACCAACGGCCAAACTGGCCTTCTCTTCCGAAAGTTGGTGATGGGATTTTACGTTGTGTGCATGATGTTGTGCGTGCGTTCACACACGGAGCCTCGGGTTACAGTCTCATTCCGAAGGACTGTAATGTGTGTGGAGTTCGAACCAATGTTAACTACGAGGGAAATAATTCCCCAGTACCGAAATTCGAAACCTCAAACCCCAGATCACGAGTCGGCGCTCTACCAACGAGGCTATTCGGGCCCAAGCGAAGGATAAAATTTTAAAAAATAAGAAAAAAATTAAAAGAAGAAACCCTGTGAAAATCAGCTGAAAAGAATCTGGGTAGAGGAGGGGAGGCGGCCCCAAGACAGAGATAAAAGTTTTAAAAATTAAAAATAAAAGAAACCCTGTGAAAATCAGCTGAAAAGAATCTGGTTAGAGGAGGGGAGGGGAGGGGAGGTGAGAGGGGTACAGGGGCAGGGGATAGGGTGGTGTTGCTAAATTACCACTGTCCAAGACATAATTATATCAAGCACAAAACATGTTTAATACAGGAAGATAAGTGTGCATCAGTTTGAAACTAATGAAAGCGAGTGTAAATGAGTAGGTGGGTTGGAAGGATTGGGGGTGTAGGCATGTGAACATGTAACATGACTGCTAACTTGCATGAACGTATAAAGCTCTATGTCTGCTCCAGATCCTTTCCAAACAGTATACTGTTGTTAAATGAATTCCATCAACACTCACCTATCATAACATTCTTTCCAACAGTCATTGCTATTACTATTAACAGTGTTGTCATTACTATCATCATCACATTATTCTCCATATCATCAAGTATTCATTTTATTAGTTCTCTCCGGACGAAGGGCCCAGATCCAGGCCCCAACTCACACACACGTTTCAGACGAACGGCCCCAATTGGGGTTTTTGTACGATTTGAACTTTTGAGTGGCACTCGCTTTGCGGATGACATGATAATCTAATTAGAATATTCACTGACCTTTCCCCTTTCAAACCAACCAATGGTTGCAGAAATTTTTGTGGGTGAGCGAGCCACAGGGTGTTTCTCCAAGTCACAGTCCATGTGTTCAACGTGTGTCAACAATGGCCTCTCAACTCAGTCCTACACAGCAGCGAAGCTCCAAGAGAAGTTGTCACAGTCCGTGTTTCACAGCGTTAGAAGTGACAGAATTACTTCAAATGAAGGTTCAGACACTGAGGAAGACTTTGACGAGGACTTCGACTTTTTCATGAGGATTTTTACTGAAAATGGAAGCGAGAAAGTCTAGATTCTGAACTCAAACTGGCAACACTGATAGCTGCCGCCATTGATAGGGTGAAGAGGGTGGTGGTATAATGATGACGCAGCACAGGCCGAGCAGAGAGGAAAGCGTGTGCCGGACATGACAGAGGAAGAGTTTTTGCAGTAAATGATGCAAGACTGGTATCAAGCTTTTCAATTTGTTCCTGCTATGCCACATCAGACTGGTGAATATGGTTTACTTACATCACAAGAATGCCATGCCCCCTTCAATCTTTTTTTTTTTTCAGCTGAAAATGCATCACCTGCCACCATGTGGTCAAGTGCAGACATTCCAGCAAGGTGTTTATATTTCATAATGTTCTCATCCTATTATTTACTTCTTTTTTTTTTTTATCTCATTCACTCACATACGGGTCATTCTCTGGAAACGTATACCATTTCTGTGACATATCAAGTCAAAAATGAAAATGATTTTTCTGATGAAAAAAGCATTCTGCAAGAAAGACATACATTTCCTGTATACATTATCATCAAAATAAAAGTCCAAACTCACGTTTTTTTTTAAAACTGATGACAAAGTAATGTGGGTCAGCACTGTCCAGCGTGTATCAAGGACACCATATGGTGTAATTATTAAGTCATTATTTAAAGATTTTTGCATTACTTAAGATAATGTTGCTTATAGCCCAGCCGACCGCAAAGGCCACATCAGGGCTGTTGCATTACTTTTTAGTATGTTTGAGCTTAAGATGTATTGATACAACCAATATATATGTGTACACACACACACACACACACACACACACACACACACACACACCACACTTAAAGTTATGACAATGATATTTAATAACATTTCTATATATTTTCAGGAAAAAATCATGGTAGAGTGAAATAAAACAAAAAAACATAGCTAGATACTGATTTATTGTGCTGTTGTGTCAGGTGCTGTTGCTGTTCTGCAGCAGATGGATAGGAAGGCAGTCCATGTCATCACCACCAAGGCCAACTCCCACACCATGACAACAGATGTGACCACATGCTGTGGGCAGTTACAGGAAATCCATGAAGTGGCGGAAAAAGCTTTTCTTCTTCCTCTTGACCCTAAACCTTATCCTGTGTGACAAGCTAGTCCAAGTGGCCTGTTCATTCTGTTTAAAACTATTGATTGTTAGTATAGCAGGCAAGACAGTGTGTACATAGTGTGGTGGTGTAGGTTTTTCAGTTTCTTCTTTTTTTCTTACTTGTGCTGGTGTCAAATCAGTAGAACAATAAGTGCCCCATAGGTTATAACATGAATCAAAAATCATGTTTGAACAATTCTCTTAAGTTTATTTTTGTCAGTGAACACACTGTTTCAAAGACATTGTGCTTCCCTAGATACATCTGCCTGTGTTAATTCAGATGGGAAAAAAAGGATATTTTTCACCTGGTTCCAAAAGATGAAAGATAAAGTTAGGAAGTTTGATATTTTCACCCCAACTAAATATGTTTTTAACCAGTTCTGAAAGTTCCCTGTCCTTACTACTAACATTTTTTGTTTGACTTTTTTAAATAAGCCTTACAAATGGTCTGTCCCGTGGGAAAGTAAAGGGGGAAAAAACTGCCAGTAGTGAGTGAGTTAATCTGTACTCAATACTATAACAGTATTATCTTACCTTTTTAAACTCGGGGACAGGGTCAGTCATTGTGCAGTCACGGCATAGGTTTCTCTGCAGGCAGCCCAGAAATGCATCCTGCAAAACACATCATACATAAGGCCCCGTCACTCGGGATTCAGTCAGTGGCTGTCTTCAGATCAACTTGCGCCTTTCACCCCGTCAACCACTACGACAACCTTCAAACTAAAGCGCATGTACACACACACACACGCACGCACGCGCACGCCGCGCGCGCCACAGCACGCACGCACGCACGCACCACACACACAACACACACACCACACATATGCATGCAAACAAACAAGAGGAACACTGCACAACACAATGAAATGTTCTCTGTGACAAACAACAGCAACAACAACAAAACAAACCAACGGTGTATAAGCCTATGCTTGTTGTACTCCATGATTTGATGAATATTGCTGCAAAATTGTTCTTGAACAAATACAGTTTGTTTAAACCAAAACAAACCAATACACACACGCACAAATACTTGCCAACAACGGCAATGCAACTGAACACTGCAATGAATTAAAACTATCAACAAAACTGTTTTTCACACTCTGCTTTCTTGATGGCTTCTCCAAGATGGCCACAACTGTGATAAAAGTCTATGTAAAAAGTCATCAGAATAAGCAAATTCAATGAGGTTCTTTTTGGATCATGCACATGTTGGCCCCCTAACAAATGGTGGCTTTGAAATTCAGCAGTAACTGCAGTAGTGGGAAAGTTGGTGATCTCCTGCATGTGTTGGATCAGAACAGTCACCACTGAACACCCTTCAAAACATTCAGCTATTATCATCATTACTGAAATGTCTCCACTGACAAGTTGCCTTGAGACAATTTAATGCCGTTGGCCTCCTACAAACTACTGGTACTGAGGCTCAGAGGGGAAAAGACTGAGGTGGAGCTATGTGGGGGATTCAGAGTGAGGGGCATGGAAGCAATGCAAACAAAAGATGGGACAGCAAATAAAAAAAACAAAACAACAACAACAACAACACCCAGTTTGGCATTCCCTTGGCACACTCATCAAGTAATTTTCTCCATGCCAAAAAGATCACCGTATATTGATAAACACCAAACTCATACCTGTTCTGCTTCAACGTAAATGAATATCTCTGCAGCTCTTGTCTACACACCTTAACAATACTAGCTGTTGTTTTCAACTGTCAATGTATTGTAAACTCGAAAATATAAAGAAGAAAATGAAAAAAAAAAAATTACAATGACTGATATTACATCACAATCTCTCCAATGATATCATTATTATCTACCTATCTACAGTCCAATCCAAGATTACAAGAACGTTATCAGCCCTCTCTTGGTTTCAGTGTTCTACAGTTACAGCCAACCACACACAGCCCTTTCAGGGCAGTCATCCCATAGTGAGAGGGAAACTCCTGTCCCAAGAGAGAAGCTTGAAACAAAGCCACCTAGCGACCTAGCTATAAGTTATAACCATTTACACCACACAACTCCATGGCCAAACTACTGATCTACTTCAAGCAAACTAGGCATTGCTGAGGGAACCAGCCATTTCCCAAGCACCCACGTTTTTGTGTGTGTTTTTTTCTTTCTTTTTTTAAGAAAAAAGTTTAAAAACAGTATTAAAAAAATGGGGGAAAAACAGCTGCACAAACACACACACACACACACACACACACACACACACACAACTAGCAATATGAGCAAACACACTGCAGAATACAACTGTGGAGTGTTTACAGACTAGGTACATAATTGCCATCTGATTGCAAAACAGTTGGCATATTATAAGCTGTGATGAGAGAAAAAAAAAAAGGCGGGGGTACAGCAACTTTCTTGAACACAAACAAATGGCATGAAGAGGCCACAAAAGCAAAAAAAAAAAAAAAAACCAATGGACAAACAAATGGCATGAAGAGGCCACAAAAGCAAAAAAAAAAACAACCAATGGACAATTGCAAACAACGATTACAAAAAATGTCAAAACTCTAGCTACAAAGTCAAAGAGAATGACAGACAACAGAAAAGTAGCGCAGAATTTGTAAGTATGAATATGATTTACCCGAGAGAAAAAAATTTAAAAAACTGGCATCTTCAGTAGAAAAGAACACATCACACTCACAGTATCGATCATGATCACAGTGTCTGGGATAATGCACTACTGGAGGGGAAAAACACTTGGAGGCTGCAAACACAGGGACACAATGAGAAACAGTGGGAAAAACTGGATCTTTTGGGTACAGTTTCTGCACTGTTATTTGCTTTCTATCTTGATACACTCTTGCTTACTCTCTAGCTGCAATGTTACTATGTTTGTTTGCGACCAGTTTGTTTGCGACCAACAGCTGAAAACACAGGGGCTTACAAGGTTTGTGTGTCAACTCGCTCAGTCAAATTCAGTCTCTGGGTGGCTCAGAGCTAGGGCACTAAGTCTGTCATAAGATATTACAACTAAAAGCACAAATTGTATGTAGCCTTTAAGAAGAAAAAAAAAAAATTTGGCCGTTGGCTAAAACATGTTTTCATTCTGGTAGTACTAGCAGTGTTAAACTGACATATCCTCCCTCCCCCCCCCCCCCCCCCCCCCCCACATTCCTTTTGCTAGAAGTTATCCCCGTCTCAGTCAGTGTCTGTCACATCATGTGTGGTGGGTGTGAACATGTAATAAATGCTGTGCATGTATACAAGAATGCAGAACACACACCACTGAAACAAACAATTAAAATTCTATTTCTCAAGGGCGCTGACACACACACACACACACACACACACACGCACACGCACACGCACACACACAACACACACACGCACACACACACACACCCCCTTACAATATTTTTCAACCACGATTGCTTGCTTGATATGTGTGTGTGTGGGTAATGTGTGTGAGTGTGCATGCCTGCATGCATGATTTAAATTTTCATAATATCTAAGTCAAAATCAAACACAGTGAGTAACTCCATCATTCACACAACAGTCTTTGCCACTCACACTTTCTTATCCTGTTCAGTAGTTGTGTCAAAGTTACAGGAGATTTCAGTCATGTAGTGATGTACTTAATTAGAGTACTAGTCACCGGGTTTTTTTTCACTCACAAGTAAGATAACTGAAGCAAGAGTTACAAAACAGGAAAAGACAAAGAAAAAGGAAATGTTCCCTTCGTACAGTGACTTCTAGTGTCATCTAAAAAAGAAAAAAGAAAAAAAGAAAAAGAAAACCATCACAAGGAAACTGATGTGTTCAGTTTTCCATCACTCCACCTGGACCACAAATCTTCCTCCATGCCATGACTTCAACATTTTTGTTTAAAATCCCCTCTCCCTCACCTCTCACCACCACCCCTCCTTTTTTTCATAATTTCTTTTCTTTCTCTTTCTTTGTTGTTCTTGTTGTTGTTGTTGCTGTATTCTCCCAGCTTCTAAAAGATATGGTTGAAGGTGAACTTCTGAAGAGGAAATGACAGCTTCAGCCTGGTGTATGCTTTTGAAATGTTGAGAGACTTTTTCTAGATGAAAACTGAACACGTATTAGTTTCCTTATGATTTTTTTCTTTTTGATTAGCAGATGTGGTGTAGTTTCATACAAGTCCACATGCCGTGATGTTGCCTTGATGGAACTGAAACCACAACTGCTGCAACGTAGACCTGTGCAATTTTCATTTTGTAAATATGCTGTGATTTCTTCCAAAACATCCATCGGTTCAATCTTGAAAGCACGCCTTGGCTTAAGGCTGTGTCAGGCCAATTGACATAGGCTAGAACACCAAGGCTACATCAAAATGTTGTTATGCTCTGCATAGTTATGAGGGGATTGTCTTCAGTTGTGACAAGCTCAGTCCTAGCATAACATTATCAGTCTCCAAAATCCCCCGAAGTCGGAGTGTGGCTGCCCACGTGGCGGGGTGATCAAAAACGGTCACACACGTAATGTTCTCATCCCCAGCTAATGTATTTGGACCATAGTGTTCAAGTACTTAGGCTGTTCGGATGATCCCTGGGGTCTTTTAGCCAGGGTATGACAACAACAACAATCTTGAAAGCGTGTTTCTGAGCGTGCTGTTACCCATGTATTATTAATTCATTGACTATTTTACGACAAGTCTATAGTCTGTTTTGCTGCAACGTCATTTCACACCACTACCTAAAAACATACTTGGGTGTTGGAGATAAAGGGAAGTTTTTTCTTTCTTTGAGTGTCCACCTTCATCGAGTTGAAGATTCTGACACTTGCGTGTGTATGACCGTTTTTTATCCCGCCATTAAGGCAGCCATACTCCAGCTTCGGGGAAGGTGCATGCTATGTGTAGCGTGTCATCCATACCAACGGCCAAACTGGCCTTCTCTTTCCGAAAGTTGGTGATGGGATTTTACGTGTGTGCAAGATGTTGTGCATGCGTTCACACACGGAACCTCAAGTAATGCTTCAATCCCTTTGAGACCAATGAAGAGTGAACTTACAAAACGTGGCAGACATAAAGCCTATTGCCGATGTTAATAATGAAACGTTCTGCAGTTTCTCTCTCTCTCTCTCTCTCTCGTATCACACACACACACACACACACACACACACACCACACACACACACACATATTTTCAAACAAGAGAGTAAGATCCCACTGACATCAGACACACTCATCTTATATTACTCTTAGTGGAAAGATGTAAAACCACACACACACACACACACACACACATACACACACACACACACACACACACACACACACACACACACACACTTACCACTGACATCAGACACAACTCATCTCCCAGTGGAAAGATGTAAAACCACACACACACACACACTCATGTATCAAGGATCTATCTGAGTTCTGACACACCCAGGCTTAAAGCACATTAAATGACTGTCCCGCTGTGTTGGAAAGGTAAGTAACTTGTAGAACATGAGCTATAAGAGAGATTACCTCTATGTAACTAGAATCCTGAACAACTTGTTATTGTGGATCTATTTGTTGCAGAGCTTCAGACTTTTTTCCAGTCACCATGGGACACATGGCAGCAACAAAAGTAAGGGGATAAAACGCAAATGCATGGGAAAACATGTAGTCAGTACATCGGAGCTCTAAATTTTATAATGCAATCTTAACACATGCACACCATAAATCAAGTATTCCTTTACATACAGAGCTGCTTTTAAACAATACGTATCAAACACCATAAATTTGCTTTGATTTCATTTTTCACCTTGTGGCTACTCTTGTGTATAGATGATCAAAATGTGAGAGAAAGAGAGAGAGAGAGAGAGAGAGAGAGAGAGAGAGAGAGAGAGAGAGAGAGAGGAGTGTGGTGTTGTGTGTGTGTGTGTGTGTGTGTGTGTGTGTGTGTGTGTGTGTGTACATGTTTCTGTACCAGTGTCTGTATATATGTGTCACTCTGCATTTGTTGAGTATTTTCAGATATTTGCTTCAATCCAGCTTGAAATTGGTCACTGTATCAGTGCATGTGTGTGCATGTGTGTGTATGTGTGTGTGTGTGTGTGCGCATGTGTGTGTATGTGTGTGTGTGTGTGTACATGTGTGTGTGTGTGTGGTGTGTGTGTGTGTGTGTGTGTGTGTGTGTGTGTGTGTGTGTGTGTGTACACAGGTGTGTGTGTACTGTGTGTGTGTGTGTGTGTGTGTGTGTGTGTGTGTGTGTGTGTGTCATTGTGTGTGTGTGTGAGTGTGATTGTGTGCATGTGTAAGAGAAAGAAAGAAGAGTGTGCATGTGTATGTGTGCCAGTTTGAGCGTGCGTGTGACAGAGGGAAAGAAAGACAGTAAGAGAGAGAAAGTCGGAAAGACTCATACATGGATGAACAGAAACAGTGAGACAGACAGCAATCAATAGAAATACCAGACCAATCAATATGGGAGACTTTTTTCAAAGCAAAATGCTTACTCTATGTGTGTGTGTGTGTGTGTGTGTGGTGTGTGTGTGTGTGTGTGTGTTGTGTGCATGTGCGTGCGCGCGCACACATACAAAACACACACACACACAGTCATACAGAAACACACTCACAAACACAGTGACATACACACAACCTAAATTTTTACCTGCACTTGATCTGTTTGGTTTGCCTGCCCGTTACTAGCGCAAAGGATGTTATGTTTTGACTGTCCCACCTTGGTTTGTTTGTCAGCCTGCAAGGTTCACCCAAAACTTCACATTCAATTTCAGGCAAGCTTGGCGAAACTGAAAGATGGACAGTGGCCTAAGGACTAGCCCAGGGTTTAACCATGCCGATCCAGATCAAACAGCAAATCCAGAATCCATTCAGTTACGGCCAAGGTCAGGGCTCTCTTAACTGCCCTTCTGGGGTTTTTTTTTGCTATTTTTATAAATGTCACTCATACCTTTTTTCGATTTCATTTCAATAAAGCCAATATTTTCATTTTTATGCTATTATGTGTTCAACTCTAAAATTATGACTGAAGTGAAAAGGGGCATCCCTGGAACTGGAAAAGCCAGAGACTTTTCCCTAGACCTGAAACTGAACAGCACAAAATTTTGCTTAACGGGAAAGGATTTCAGATTTGTTATGTAACCAGAACAGGCCTGATTTCATGCCTGACACAGTTACGTAGGTGCTGCATTCATCTTTAAGTCCTTTTTTTTTCTTAATTTATGTGATCTTTTGTTTTACTTTTTGTCTTTTTTTCATTTTATTTCTATTGTTTTGCTTCATTTCATTTTGTTACACTCAGCACTATTTGCAATTCCACTCTTTAGGTACATTTTTCTCTTAAGTTTGTTCATACGTTGTTGTTGTTTTTTCAAAACACCTTTTCTGTCTGAAAAGTTTGCATGCTAGTTACATGCTAAATTACATGATGACACAGGTAAATTAAATTCATCATTTGCATGTTTCCATTCATTTTTCAATCTTTCTCTCTCTCTCACCACAACACACACACACACACACACACACACACACACACACATTCTCTATCCCAGAAAGCGAGAGGGACACATACACGCATGCTCAAACCCATGGGGAGAGAGAGAGAGGAGTATATAAATGCAGTATGCAGCCCACAAACCGCAACCCACTCAACTGAGCATGTGATAATGCACTAAGCAGCCTGTGAACCATGGCACAGTCACTGGCTGTTCTCCATCCAGCTTTCTGGATCAATCTGAATGTTATGTTCTTTGCATTTTTCCTAATTTCTGTTTCATTCGCTCTTAACTACCGACTCATTGCTCACTCACTTGTCCCTTCACATCTCTATCATCATTGTTTGTCCCATAGTAGACGAGAAGGTAAGTCAATTTGTGCTGGAAAACAAGTGTTGCCTTCCCTTGATTTTTTTGTCCTAAAGAGGTCTATAGATGGATTTACACATATTTTAATGGATCCAAATTCCAATGATAAAAATGGATGACATTTTCATTATTTGCATCAGAATAAAGTTATTATCTTGTTTGAAACCTAATTTCTTGTGAACTCTGTGATGAACATATTCAAATATGAAAATGATCAGTCTAAGTTGCCAATGCCACACTGATAATTCACCATTT
>CM031618.1:62499984-62534984 GCA_018398815.1 Conus ventricosus
CGGCATGACACAGAAGCAACGTACCCAGCCAAAAGCTGTGGACTGTGGTCACCACCGGGAAAGAAGAAGAGGAGGGGGCTGGAGACTGATGACACGTCCACAGGATTCACTGGGACACCACTTGTCCGTCTGGGAAGCGCCGATGCCAACCTCTTCCTGTTTTTGTAGCAGCTTGTCCACGGTGTCCAGAGGTGCCACCGACAACAGCACCCCCATCCTCACTTCCTCCTGACAGTCATACCCTGGACACGTGACGCGGACGAAGCCTTCGTGGAGGCGAACGTGGATGTGCTGCGACCAGCGGGAGTCACATACGCGGTGCAGGCATGTTAGCAGGGACGTAAAAGGCGCGGTGCCCCAGGTGAGGGGGCTGACATCGTCATAGCACACGTCACAGAACACTGGGCCTTCCTGTAGCAGGTCTGCCATGGCTGGGATTTTGGTATCATTGGTAGCGACAGCTGAATCCATCTGGAATACACGTTCTACGGATGGTATGTAGGCATTTGATGAACCTAGATGGCTGCTTAGACGACGATGTGAAACCTTGGATGTTTTGCCTTCAAGGCACACGGGGAAATGATGTTTGTCCTTGAGAGTGATCACCAGCCCCTGCATGAACTCCATGGTCTTACTGATCAAGTTCATCACCGTGCCTCTGAACAGGTCCTGCTGATCCTGAGAATCAACCTCAACGGCCAGCAGTCCTTGTGCAGCTTAGAGTTGAGCATCACTCTGTAGACATCATGTTCGTCATCATAGAAACCATCATGAACACAGATCAGGTAAGACAGAGCCTCCTCCTCTGCTGCTCTGCCTTGGACCCCTTGCTTCTTCAGCAGCTCTCGCACACTGTATGTGATATCCAGTATAAACTTTCGAGGACTACAGCCTACCTCAACATACGACTCTCCAAAATAGTCCTTCAGACCTTCCACTGTAACATCTTCTTTCGGAAGCAGAACTCGGGTTGATTCTTTAGGGATGGGGAAACTGGATGCAGGGAAGATGGCGCTAACTTCTCAGATTTCTCCTCAAACATTTCGTCTTCGGCAGGATGAGCATGGGTCTCGCTGAGATACACGATGTGGGACTTGCCATGTTCTTCATGAAGACCGAAAGACTTGTTCTTCTTGCTACGAAGCTTGCTATGGCCCTTAAAGTTCAACCGCTGGGCTTTCTCTATCAATGAACTAAGGAGACATTCTGTTGGGTTTCTTACTTCTTGGACGTCAAGAAGTGTTTGGTACCCGTGGTCCACAGTGTTGGGAACAGTATGACTAGTGGAGGGTTGACTGGGGTAAGCCGTTAGTGTCAGTTCCCACTCGTCAAAGTCTTTCAGGGTCATTCTCTTTCTTCCCTTACCGCGAATCTGTTTCTGGGGCTTTCCGTGCTGCACGTGCTCCTTGCTGCTGTCACGAAAAGTCCCGTCAGTGTCTTGCTTGATGAACTTTGGGTTGCTGGACACTGGGCTGCTTGCTGGAGATGGATAGTAGACCTCGTAACGCACCTGTGAACATCAGTACAATGAAAACAAATTGAAAGGAAGAAAAAAAGAAATGATCAACATCAATACAATGAAAACGCTGTAAGGCAATAAAAAAGAAAGTTATTATTACGAGAACATGACCAACAATATCGTCGGTCAGCTGGAATGAACTCTTCTTTCTTTCTTTCATTCTTTCTTTTCCGTTCTTTCTTTCTCTCTCTCTCTCTCTCTCTCTCTCCTCTCTCTCTCTTCTCCTCTCTCTCTCTCTATCTCTCTCTCTCTCTCTCTCTCTTAACTTGCTAACACGTCCTGGTGCACAGCGTTAAGTTTTATTTCTGAATCTCTACCCTCAAACTCTTGCCCCCGAACCCAGGACTCTAACTGACAACTAGCGAAAATCCCTGAAATTCAAGAGTCAGGAGAGGGGAGCTGCAATGGGGAATAGAAGGGCGCGACACCTCCTCGCCCTTGGAAATATTTTGAAAGCTGCATCCCAAATGACGTCATCAATGTGACGTAAACCTGAGCATCCTATGTTGTATCATCCACTTTTCAGCCAATGTGCCGAGTCACAGCATGATACTGACTTCGCCTTCTACGAACCAGACGAAATGGATACTGACTCTGTCCTATCTCGCGAAGAACTTTAAAGGTCTTGAGACCTCACCATCGTCTGGTTGAGTACCGAAAATGCGATTAGCTTCCCGCGAATTCACTGACAGCTGTCTTTCCTACTGTTTTTGTTGTTGTTGTTGCTGCTGCTTCTTCGTTTTACATTTCTCTGAGTTCTGTGAATTTGAGGAAAAGTGATAGCCCGGCACGTTGTATTTACACATTCTGTATCTCTTACATAGTACGCACAGCAGACTCGTCTAGTCTTGTGGCAACAGACGCCATTTTTGCTTCTTTTTTTTTTTTCCTATTCACTAAAAGAAATTAACGGAAGACTGCACGAAAAAAGCTTCCCTTTGGCAAAACATTCCCATGGTTTATACTGATACTGAAGGTGGGATGGTTTTCTGTAATTACTTCGTATCTTTTTTCTTTAGTTTTTGAGAGAAAAAAGTCGAGGGTTGACAGAAAAAAAATGGGGTCGGTAAAGTTACTTCATTACAATTACTCTTTTCCCCTGTTAATGATCATTCCTCAACCATTGGTCTGTCACTAGCGCTGTCATCTAATGTGGTAACTACATGATGACATCTGTCGTTTTCTTTGGATGACCTGTAAGTATGTCTGTTTTCCTGGACTGCTGGCTGATTGGTCTGTTCTGATCTGCCGATGGGATTGTCTACATGTTCTGGGGGAGCCATGCATGTGCGTTGACAGTTCACTGACAATATCAGATTCAAAGAAAAGCTGAACAATACTCACAGAAACACAGGCACACATTCAAATTAATCCTACACACAATACATGAACACAAATAACTAACAAAAGCAAGCGCATAGAAATTCTACATTTCAGCACAGCGGTTGTTTCCTGTTTAGTACTGGTATGTGACAATCATTGTCATAGTATTACACAAAAGCATATCACACAACATCAACCTGCATTTCAACAAATCATGCCAAGTACACAGGGAAGCATCATGCCACATAAGCTTTTCCACATACAACTCCATAATAATGTAGATTTAACATTTTATGGTCATTTATTGAACTAACTGGAAAAACAAAACAAACGAGAAGTTTGTTCAGGTTGATATCTAGTAAGTGAAATTTTTAGATCAGATTTACTTTAAAAGTATACAGATTAATTCTGTACACAAATTAAAAATGGGAGAGAAAAAAGGGTAAATTTGAAAATGTAAACACCACCGGTTAGACTTACTGAAATCAGCTCATGATCTAAAAATACTGTAATCCCCTGATTTCAAATTTTAAAATAATTAAACAGGTTAAGAAAAAGTACTGGGTTTGTTACAATCTCCTTATGTGAAGCTGTGCTGAATGAATGCGATTTTCCTGAGTTTCTGAACACACACATTCTCCCCAATCTCACAGGCTGACAAAAATGTGCATTTGGGCATATTGCCCCCTTCCCTACATCCCACAGATCCTCCTTTGGAAGCCCCCTTCCCTTCGCCTCTTCTTCTCATGTAACTGATCCGTCCCTGTAAAGAACGATCAATTTGCTGGGCCAAGAAAACATGCTTTGGGGGAGCAAGCATATGAAGAGAGAGAGAGAGAGAGAGAGAGAGAGAGAGAGATGTTCTAACCCTTACCTCTGATTCACCAATGTCCATATTTCTTCTCGCTCTGCCCTGCTCCGTGAAGACTGTCACGGTGTTTCCGAGCAGTGTCTCGGCTTTGTTCTTCAGTTCCCCTTGCGACATTTCCCTTCTCTTTCTTCTCAAAGCTCGCCGAGACACGCCATCTGTGACTGGAAAATGAAAACTGAAGTAACGGCCATTTTTCGGTTGGATTGGCTTCACGTCCCCTCTGTTCCTATGGAAACTGACGCAACTGGCGGGCCGTTTCAGTTTATTCGTTCCAGCAGCGACAGCGTCAACCCCGAGTCAGCGATGTTGTCATCCTGAATCTGTCGAATCAGCGCTGCCGGAAGCAGCCATCTGGCTTGTTTGTTGAGAGACAGAGGCACGTCCACAGCGAAGTTTCGGGTCGTTTTCGGTCGTCTGCTTTTTGAAGCCTCGTGTCGACTCTCCCTTCCAGTTTTTGGAGAAGTTCTGGGCGAAGTCTTGACACGATGCAAGCTTGACTGTGGTAGCGGCGACTGTCACGAGAATTGGACGCACGCAGCGTGTTCCCCGAGTGAACTTCGCGATGGGACGTTTTCTGCACCATGGCGGAGACTTTCCCCGTTTGTCGTCTGCTCAAGAAAAAAGAGTGATTAAAAAAAAAAGTAGATTGGAAAAGAGGAACCTCGACTCTGTCGACGGTTTACGATTGAGGTTCTGCCCGACAGGCCTGCTTGAACTGTGTTTTAAGCCTTGGAGACGTGTTTGCCCTTTGGTGGTGAAATCCCGCGGAGGTGCTATTTTTAGAAATCTGTTATACACAGCCTCGTTTTGGGCGTTGGATTTAAAAATAGCAAAGACGTCTTCGTGATGGTTCATCATCATCATCATTCTCTTGCCCATGATGGGCGTAGAGGAGAGATGAGAGACACTCTTGAAGCCAGGCACCGCCATCCGGCCCTGTCCTCTGCCTGTCGCATCAGCGTGGGGCCATCCATCCTGGTCCATTCTTTGATGTTGTCCATCCAGCATTTGGCTTGTCGTCCCCTTCGTCTGCCGCCTTCCAGCGTGCCCTGGAGGACTGTTTTGGGCAGTGAATTGTGGCGTATAACATGCCCAAACCACGACAGCTTCCTCTTCTTGACTGTTGCCAAGAGGGGTTCTTGGGGGCCTGCAAGTGATGTTATTTGGCTCCTCACAAGGTCGTTTGTCTTCCGGTCTTGCCAAGAGATCCCGAGCAAGCGCCTGAAGCATTTAGTTTCAAACGTCTGGATTCTCTTGGTGGTCTCTGCTGTCATGGTCCAGCTTTCGCAGCCATACAGCAGGATGGACAGCACCAGGGACTTGTACAGCTTCATCTTCGTAGGAAAGCTGATCTCCCGGCTCTTCCAGATCTTGTTTAGCTTTGTCATTGCTGCTGTTGCGATCGCTAGTCTGGTCTTGATTTCGGTTGTAGAGCGACCGTCTTTGGTCAGAGTGGCGCCAAGGTATTTGAAAGCGTCCACTTCTTCAAGCTGTTGTCCGTTCATGTAGATTTCAGCATGGGTGTTGGTTGTGCTGTTGACCAGGACTTTGCTTTTTTCTGTGCTCACTTCATTCCATATGCACCTGCCCTTTCTTCCAGTCTCTGTCAGATCTTGTAGTTCTTCGTTGCTGCCTCCCATCAGGTCGATGTCATCTGCGAACCTCAGATTATTGATGGTTCTTCCTCCGATGGAGACAGTGGAGTTGAAGTCATGGAGGGTTTCACGCATGATGTTTTCCAGGAAGAGATTGAACAGTACGGGAGATAGCAGGCAGCCTTGACGGACTCCAACTGTGGTCTTGAAGTAGTCCCCTATCTGGTTGTTGAGGAGGACTGCGCTGCTGGCGGTGTTATACAGCGCCTGGATGGTTTGGACGAGACCCTCCTCTATGCCAAACTTTCTGAGCACCTGCCACAGACCCTTCTGCCTGTTAAACGCTTTCCTAAAGTCAATGAAGTTGTGGAACAGGTCTCTCTGATGTTGCAGATGTTTCTCCATCAGTATCCGGCAGGTGAAGATCTGTTCTACTGTGCTTCTGCCTGCCCTGAATCCAGCTTGTTCTTCCGCTAGGTGTTCTTCCGCCTCTTTCTTCAGTCGATTCAAGATGACTTGAGCATGATTTTACTGGTGTGGCTAATGAGACTTATTGTTCTGTAGTTCTGGCATTGGCGTATATTTCCATTTTTGGGCAGGGGGATGATGAGTGACTGAGTCCATTCTGTGGGCCACTGTTTTGTCTCCCAGATCTTTTTTTTTTTTTTTTTTTTTGCTGTCCCAACTTTTGCTCCACCTCAGAGGCAGTGCACCCACGCCGCTCATTCCGACACCCCCGTCCACAGCCACAGCCCGCTCGCCCCGCCGCAGCCCCGCACCGGCAATCCACAGGGAGCAGTCAATGTCATGTCATCAAGAGGCAATCCACCGAGGAGACACTGCACTGCTGCCGAGTCACTTCGGTGGTGTTCAGTGGCGCCTCTTCTGATCTAACATACGCAGGACACCACCTACAAAGCCCCCTACTGACGACAATAATTGCTTAGTCGCGGAGCCGGCGTGAGTGAGCTCTCCCTCCGAGGGCGCCACCACGTCAGTCCAACGACAGCCCCCATGGACTCGTGGATACCGTTGACCCCCGACGGAACCAAACCAAGGCCACAGACGTGGAGAGGACATCGAAATTGAGGTCACCATGAGAGCAGGGCATGAAGGGCAACAGAACTTGAGACTTTTTTTATGCTGATGAATGAGAATGAGGATGATTAAGATGATGCTACGGATTTCCATTTCGGTCTGAGACTACATGACAGGGCTGTACTCTACGCTTCCTTTCATAATATATCCCGGCGTCAACCAGGCCCGAGAGATACAGGCACCTGCAGTGTTGGTCACGAAATTTGAGCAACACTCTCAGAAACGCATCCATTAAGTGGATGGAACTCGACTGTGTGGTCCCAGTCTTCCCAAATGAGTCCGCAGCAAACTCAACTCTGGGTAGGAGCCGGTCGGGCAGAAAAACCCACATGACTCTGATGGGATTCGAACCTACGACCTTCCAGCTGGTAGTCCGCGACGCAAACCACTTCGCCACTGCGGCTGGTCTTGTCTCCCAGATCTTCTGACAAATCGATGTTACTAGAGTGACCAATTCCTTCCCTCCATGTTTGAGCAGCTCTGCTGGAATATTGTCTGCTCCAGGTGATTACTTTCAGTTTTATCAAAGGAGGTGCCACTGCGCGCGGACTCGCTACCGAATATCTGCCAATACAAGTTTTGAGACCACTCTGCGCACGATTTACAGCTTAGGGATAAATGAATTGATGACTAAGATGATACAATTTAAGACGAGGGTCACATGGATACGAGTTTGCAGATGTCTGACCCACGCATTGGCCGCGCCACTTCTATTGTATGTGTGTGTCAGTTTGCGTGAATCTGCACGTGTGTGTTTGTGTATGTTTTTCTGCATGGGTGGGTGAGCATAGGCACATGTGTTTGTGTGTGTGCGTGGTAGTATGCGGTGTGTGTGTGTGTGTGTGTGTGTGTGTGTGTGTGTGTGTGTGTGTGTGCGCGAAGGGGAGGCGTAGAGGGGGGAGGTGCATATGTATAACGTGTGTGATCTATGGGCTTTTGTGAGCATGCACACATGTGTGTGTACATATATGTGTGAATGCATTTGTGCCTGTATATATGGGCCTACACACACACACACACACACACACACACACCACACACACACACACACACACACATGTGCGCGCGTGTGCCTGTGCGTGTGTGTGTGTGCGCGCAAAGAATTAACACTGGCAAGAAAGAACGTCATGCTCATTTTCACCCTCCTTGCCGTCGTTCTGAATTAACTTTATTTGAAAATCCGCTCTGAATGACAAAATCTGCACTCGGAATGGATAAGTGAAGTTCTCGAACTGTAAAGAGTTTTCATTATCTTCTAGGCGTATCGTTACCGCTATGCAGCTCGCTGACAAGAGCAATGGTGGGCCTGATACACTTTGGAGACAGGCTTGCCGATTTTTCCTGTATTGATGGAGAGAGAAGGAGACAACTTCACTGTCCCCACACTGCAAGTACATCATTGAAGGATTATATACGACACATTTGCTTAGGGTTAGGGTTGAGCTTAGTTTAGGTTACTGAATGGGTTGGGATTAGAGACTGGATAGGCATTTATGCGTTCTGGAGTATATGTCATATACCATAAACCATACTCTATATGTCATGTACTCTGGAACGCATAATCTAGCCCTATCCAGTCTCTAATCCCAAGCTCTTTGATGTTCCTTTTATTTTGCCAGAATTGGAAATGAAATGAGGCAGGGAACAGTAAACAATAAACAACTGGGGTAACGTTTGCTCCCATAAGAAAACCTAACACAGAGTAACTTTTATTCAAGACTGGCACAGCCTTTTAAACTTGAATAAAGTCAGACAAATACATAGACGAACAATCTAATAGCCTGCGCTTGTTCCCCCCTTTCCCCCCCCCCCCCCCCCCCCCCCCCCCCCCCCCCACTATTAGATTGTTCGTCTATGTATTTGTCTGACTTTATTCAAGTTAAAAGGCTGTGCCAGTCTTGAATAAAAGTTACTCTGTGTTAGGTTTTCTTATGGGAGCAAACGTTACCCCACTTGTTTATTTTGTCAAAGTTCCCACGTAGTATAATGCACTGACGCGCCGCTTTTGGTCCACTGTCAAAGTGAAGGCCTTTTGCATAAAATTAGGCCCCAGGCCCTATTTCCTTCCGTTTAACTTCGAGACAGGCGGAGACGAATTGTAAACCTATGACATGTTACGATATATATATATATATATATATATATATATATATATATATATATATATATATATATATTATTTTTTTTTTTTTTTTTTTAAAGTTTCTGTTCAGGAGTGCAAATATTGGGAGTATTGACAAACAGGATTTTGTCCTTTTGTGCATAGTTTCTGTTCAACTTTGCGATCACATCATGTGTTCAGATGGATGAATGAAAGGCTCTTTGTCCGGACAGTGATGGACTGGAATCATCTAGAGGAGGATACCGTCAGTGCAGGCTCTGCCAGTGCCATTACATCAGCGCTTGGCATATCATCATCGCCTGCCTACTAGCATCTTGACAGTAGTAGAGTTTTTAGCCAGCTTTTTAAACCTGTTGATACTTGTTGTGGCTACTCACTGAGACTTGAACCTAGTGGAAGACTGTTAGGACAAAGTAGTGGCTTTTTAAACTATTTTTGCGCTCTCCCTGTTCCGTCGTGCTTATAGCCGTTGATTGGCTCCTGCGACGTAATTTCCAGATCCAGATCCAGGCACGCACTTTGCAGAAGTCCGAGTTAGTTTCGAAGTGAGGTGACTTTAGGCGAGAATTGAGACAAAGTTAAAAGAAGGGGAAAAAAGACAACAAAAAGCACTGGCCCATAGGACGATAGGGACAAACAAATTTGCTGGATGAAACACAACACATTTTGACCTCTCTTATTCTTTGTCTGGGACCAGATGAGGAGCCTTGAAAATTCTGTGTTCTGTAGTGACGCACGAATGCAGTGCGCATAAGCACTCGGTTCGCCACCGGAACCGGAAGGTGTAACTCGTATGAGCACTGCAGACGACCGGGCACGACGAAGCTGAGCCATTCGACTCGCTAACCCCGACGGGTCGAGACCTCAAGCTCTGCATTCCCTGAAGGAGACGTCTTCAACCACAGCCTCGACACTTCACCATAGCTGACGCCCGTCCTCTACGCCACGCAACGAGAGACGTGAGGCGTCCAGCTACCAAGACTACTTCCCTTGTTCCAACCAGGGCGCGGACTGCAGCCAGTTACCGCGCCAAGACAACCCACCATTCCTTGACTGACCGGACGTGGCAATCAGCCTTCTCCCGGTCACACCACCAGCTGCTGACCCTCTGACGAGCCGAACGTGGACAGCTTGGACAGAGTGCGTCACAGACTGACCACCCACTCGCCATTCCAGTTACTGTAGGGTGAGTTGCACTGTGTGCGTGTGTATGTGTGTGTGTGCATGAGAAGCAGCCACCATACTAGGAATAGTTCAAGCACTGGTTAGACTACATGTCACACTAAGCCATCCTCCTAAAGTGTGGGGTAAGCACTTTAATGGTGTCAGGAGTGGGATTAGCCGTAAGCTTATTTGTGCATGCATTTATTGTGACCTAGTGTTAGTCCTAGTTATCTAAATTGTGTTACTGCTCAGCACCAAGGGCTAATTGAACATAACAGCATACAGTTACATACTTCTTCCTGCCAACCCCTGCAGTTAGCATTGGAAAGTAGTGGGTAAAACCAACATTAGAGTGAAAGAACCCCAGAAAATACAATCACTCCTCCAGTGGTTCTTAATATTAACATAGCCACTGAGTCGCAGCTCAGTCAGATGATGTCACTTGTCAGGGATAGGGCCTAAAAGGGCTGCCCAGTTAGTGAGGATTAGGGAAAGGCAGGGAAGACTAACACTACCCATCTTGATGTCCGTGCTGCACAGAGAAGTTAGGACCTCCTTTCACTAATTAACTTAGGGATCGGGGGGGGGGGGGGGGGGGGGGAACCACTGAAGGATCAGTGGCAACGGGTGTAGCCACAAAGGATGAGACAAAAAGACCAATCGCCCCAAGCCATTCACAGATCCCCATATCCCGTAAAGTGTCCACGGCCTTGTCCCAACCACGTCTGACTTGCGACACGTTAAATCAGGAGTTTTTCCATCCGTGAGTCAGAGTTATGCACAGAAAACTGGGTGGAGAGACGCACCCCTGTTTTTGGATCAGAGGATGGAGGTCGAGGTACTTACCATCGGTCCACCTCCAGGTTGTTGTCTGTTTCTCGTAGCCATGGCGCTAAAGGATCGTATGACTATGAGCCTCTGTTATGCCCACGGCAAACGTACACGACGGGTTCCGGGCAACTATACCTCGAAAAGGAGTTGCTAGAGGGCCGATACTGTGAGTGCTATGGGGGTAACCGGGTATCTGGGTCCCGATGGGGTCCCCCCAGTCCAGTTGGGTCCAGGTCACCGGCAGAGAGAGGTGTAAGAAGCCGGAGGTATGACCAGGACGACGGGGGCTGGTGGGATCACAAGCGGTGTGGCGGCGGGGATGGACGGCGGCAGCGGCGGCTAGTGACCATGTAAGAGTAAGACATCCCTCCCCTCTGAGTCAAACCTATGGGCATGCGCGGGCAGGGAATAATCAGTACTATCATCCCTACCGCCAAGGTGAAGCTCAGGTTGGGGCATATACGCCTCTCTCACCTGACGGCAGTGAAGAAATCCTGCGGTAGTCCCTTTCTTTGAACCAAGAGGAGACCCCCGGATGCTGCAAAAAAATCTCCGGTTTGATGGTAAGACTAATTGGTTGTCTTTCCAGCAAAAATTTGACAGCTACCGGGCAGTCCTCCGCTGGTCAGAGATGGAGAGTAGGGACTACTTAGGTTAGTGTCTGGAAGGGAAGGCCCTGGATTTCCTCACCACACTTGCCCAGTTGGGCAGGTGGTTTTCGTACCATCAGTAACTGTTGGTGGGGAAGCTTGCAGCTCGATTTGGGACAAAAGAATACGTTGGGATTGCCAGGATGCGTTTCCAACAGGCCCACCAAAATGCAGGGGAATCTTTGGATGATTGGGCTGATAGGGTGCTCACGCTAGCAACGTCGGCATACCATAATCTGCCGGAGATGCATGTCAAAGAGGAAGCCATCAACAAATTCTGCCTAGGGAGTTTGGATAAGGAGGCAGGAAAGCATGTCTGTTTGGAGGAACCCGAATCCATTGAGGAGGCTGTGAACAAAATCAAACAGTTCCAACATATCTCCCAAGCAGTGGGCGACAGAAGGCACAAGCCCCTGGAAGATCCTCGGGTAGGACGGGTAGGGACAGTTCCACCTGTCACCAGGAAAGAATTCGAGGGTCTGCAGAAGGCCATAGAAAGGCTTACTCTGCAGCTCTCGAAGATGGAAACTAAGGAAGCAACGTCTTCCCAGAAACCAAAAACTACCACCACACAGGACTCCCGGGTAAAATGCTGCTTCTGTCAACAGAAGGGCCACCTGAAGGATTGCCAGCATTATCAGAAATGGCTGCAAAAGAAGGCAACAGAGGGCAAAAAGGACAAAGAAGAGGCTTTAAACACCTAAGGCAAGGGGATGATGGCCGATCATCTGAGCCGGAAACATGAAAGGGCCAGAATTTTTCGAAGTTGGAGTCCCCAGAAAGCGTTTGCCAGAGGGTCACCACTCCCGGGGCGTGCCGCTCCTTATCTTGCCCAGCTGAATCGAAGGACGTCCAAGATTCAGCTACCCAAAAGCCTGAGCAGACCAAGATAGAGCCTGGCTTTTTTTTTCTTTTTTTTTTTCTGTCCCAGCCTCTGCGCCACCTCAGAGGCAGTGCACCTACGCCGCTCATTCCGACCACCCCGTCCACAGCCACAGCCTGGTCGGCCCCGCCACAGCTCCGGCACCGAAAATCCACAGGGAGCAGTCAAGTCGTCAAGAGGCAACCCACCAGAGGAGACGCTGCACTGCTGCCGAGTCACTTCGGTGGTGTTCAGTGGCGCCTGTTCTGATCTAACATATGCAGGACGCCACCTACTAAGCCCCCTACTGACGACAATAATTGCTTAGTCGCGGAGCCGGCATGAGTGAGCTCTCCCTCCAGAGGGCGCCACCACGTCCGTCAACGACAGCCCCCATGGACTCGCCGATACCGGTGACCCGACGGAACCAAACCAAGGCCACAGACGTGGAGAGGACATCGAAATTGAGGTCACCATGAGAGCAGGGCATGAAGGGCCACAGAATTTGAGACGTTTTTTTTTTTTGCTGATCGATGAGAATGAGGATGATTAAGATGATGCTACAGATTTCCATTTCGGTCTGAGACTACATGACAGGGCTGTACTCTACGCTTCCTTTCATAATATATCCCGGCGTCAACCAGGCCCGAGAGATACAGGCACCTGCAGTGTTGGTCAGGAAATTTGAGCAACACTCTCAGAAACGCATCCATTAAGTGGATGAAACTCGACTGTGTGGTCCCAGTCTTCCCAACTGAGTCCGCAGCAAACTCAACTCTGGGTAGGAGCCGGTTGGGGCAGAAAAAACCCACATGACTCTGATGGGATTCGAACCCACGACCTCCCAGCCGGGAGTCCGCGAGCTAACCACTTCGCCACAGCGGCTGGTGAGCCTGGCATTTCTGGTTGTCCACAGCGTTCCATGACAGACAAAACTGCAACTGGTCCAAACACCCCTGGGGCAACTCCGAGTTCATCGGAAGCAATCGGCGACAGCCTGAAGTCATACATATTAATCGGGTTTGTCCAGGCTCTTCGGGGGTACACATTATGGTGGGTGACGTTCCGGTTAAGGCCAGGGTGGACTCTGGAGCAGAAATAACCATTGTCGCCACTTTCATGTATGACGAGCTTTCTAAAAAACAAAAAAGCTGAAGGAAGTGGTGATGCAAATGGCTGACCAGGGTTCCACTCTGAAGGGTTTTGTCACCGCACCTGTACCTCTGAAGATCAGCCACACAACCTTCAGAGAGGGGCTGTATGTGGCTCCGATTGCAGACGAGATGCTGTTGGGACATGATCGATCTACATCATTGGGGGGGGGGGGGGGGGGGGGGGGGGGGGGCGAGGCGATCCATGACATGAGACCTGAAACTCTGTTGATAGGGGAAGAAACTATCCCTTTAGACATGAGTTTTGGTCAGGGACCGTCAACCATAGCCAGGGTTACAGCTGCCCTAAAGTTGTGGTACCACTCAACACTGTCGTGAGGATAACCGGCAGATTGGATACAGTCCTTCAGGACTACTACACCGAGTCCTCGTTGGGCTCTGAGCTCTTAATCCCGAGGACGGTGCGGAAATCCGGGGACAATCCAATTCTCAGCCTGGTAAACCTCAGTGACAGGTACCATACTATCGGGAAGGGGGAGCTGTTAGCCAACGCACATGAATTGCAGGAGATACTAGACCCGGTACAGCAGAACTCTTCCTCTGAAAGTAGAGGCTATGATCAAGTGGTAAGGGGGGGAAGCAAGCTGCAGAACGGTACGTATGGGGGATAAGCAACCCCGGAGGACCAAGTACAGGAGCATCTGCAGAAATTGGCTAGTGACTGCAGCACACACCTGACAAAGAATCAGAAGGTGGAGTTGATTAAGCTCCTATGTTATTATCAGGATGTGTTTGCTGCAGATGAATTTGATTAAGGGAATTTCACCGGTATCGAGCACTCAGTTGACACTGGTGATGCTATAAAGTATAAAGCAAAGAATGCGCCGACGTCTGCCGTGTTCGCAGGAGAGGAGGAGGCACATTTACAGAAAATGCTGAAGGCTGGTGTCATTCAAGAGTCGGTGTCAGAGTGGGCGTCGGCGCCAGTACTCATCCGAAAGAAAGACGGATCAGTTCGCTGGTGCATCGACTACCGAGCTCTAAATGAGGTCACAGTCAAGGATACTTTCCCGTTACCACTGGTGGAAGACTGTCTCGATACTCTGTCGGGGAGCACTTGGTTTTCGAAGCTGGATCAGGATGCCAATAATGCGTATTGGCAAGTGAGAGTCAAAGAAGCTGACAGGAAAAAAACTGCCTTCTTGACCAAGTACGGTCTGTTTGAACATGTTGGGATGGGATTTGGGCTCACCAATGCGCCAGCCATATTCTCACGCGTGGTGAACCTTATCCTGAGAGGTCTTACATGGAAGACTCTGCTCGCTTTCCAGTGGATGACATTTTGATGTTAGGGGACAGCTTTGAGGATCATTTGCAGAACTTGAGGGAGGCGCTGCAAAGGTTTTGACAGCATGGTCTGAAGCTCAAGCCAAAGAAGTGCCTTTTCTTCCAGCCTGAAGTTGAGTTCCTGGGACGGATAGTCGGCAAGAACCAAATTGCTATGTCTGAGAGGGATATTCAGACTGAAGAACTGGCCCGTTCCGAAGTCTTCAAAAGATGTGGAATGATTTCTTGGCTTTGCTAATTACCATCGCATGTTCGTTCCAGACTTTGCAGCATTGGCGCAACCTTGTATAGCCTCACAGGAAAGAACAAGTTCTTCTGGGATCAAGAAAAGCAGGATTCCTTCGATAACCTCTGTCAAGTCTTGATCGAACCCGCTGTCCTGGCATTGCCCAACAGCATGGATCCATTTGTGTTGAATATGGATGCTAGTGATTTGGCAATCGGGGCGGTTCTGAGTCAGATTTAAGGTGTGGAGCGAGTGATTGCGTACGGCAGTTTCGCCCTCACTCCCGAACAGAGAAGGTACTGCACGACCTGGAAAGAACTGTTGAGTATTGTGAGGTTTGCAAGGCAGTTCAAGTACTACCTATTAGGTAGGACTTTTACCGTGAGGACTGACCACTCAAGTCTAATGTGGCTCTTGCGGTTTAAACACCCACAGGGACAGTTGGCCCGATGGATGGATGAGCTTTCGCAATTCCCTATGATTGTCAGACATCGGGCCAGGGCAAAGCATCAGAATGCTGATGTGCTGTCCAGGATTCCTGATGCTTTGACCCCATGTCCATCTTTTGTGGCTGGCATTCGGCCTGAAAGTCTGCCTTGTGGGGGTTGCAAATACTGCAAGAAAGCCGACGAACAGTGGGGGGAGTTAATTCAGGCTGTGGACGAAGCCCGGAGCCTGACGGAAGGAAGCCTGACAGTTTTGACTCCAGAGGACAAGGGGCCCCAGCCGGATGGACCCACAGTAGCTACTGTGGGGGGACCTCTCGAGGAGTCGCGGAAGGGGTGCCATGGGGTTTTCCAGTCATGATGACCGTACCTTCTTCTACAGGGAGGGGTACCATGGGGTTTACCAGTGATGATGGCCGTGTACCTCCTTCTGAAGGATGGGATGCACATGACAGTAGGCAAAATTCCTTGCGCATTCCGAAACTCTTGCTTGTACATGCACCAAAAGAAGAAAGCATGACAGTTGCCCAATCTCGTACGGTCCCAAAAGGGGACGCATGCCAGTTCCCGGGTGCAAATGGGGGTTGCACCTGAAGGGTGTTCGGGCTCTGTGTCTGCCAGTTCTCTGGGATGTCCAGACACCCATGCCAGTCTGGTGCAGAGTGTCCCTGCCAGTTCTCTGGTCCGCCCGCAGGGTGAACCTGACGGTTTCCTGGCCTGAAAAGGGCCTGGCAGTTTTCTGACACATCCTGAACACTGAAGTACTTCATCTGGTCGGCCAATCATTGGTTTCACCATGGGTGAAAAAGCCTGGGTGCCACAAGGTTACAAGGAGCGGTTGACCAGTACGAGTTCTGAGAGTCACTGTCCTTGGGACAGCCAGAATGCCTCACTGCCTGAAAGGGCAGTGCAGGAGAGTCTTGCCAGTCTGAAGGACTTTGAGACTGGCAGCACTGATGACGTAAGCTTCGAGATAGAGATTCTGGATGGACAGGTGCAGCTGTGGACCTGCAATGTGCGACTTGCACAAGAGGCTACCTCAGAGATCCCGTTGTGCTGGGGGTTTACGGTTCAGGAACTCGGACAGCACAGGGGAAGGTATGGATTTACACTGGCTCTCGATGCCTTCAGAAAGGGACTTGACGGATGAAGGGGAACTCTTCTCAGCTGCGCCAAGTGCAAAGTACCATTGGCTGAACGGAGGGTTGCTCCTGCTTAAGGAAGGCTTGCTATTCAGGCGCAAGCCAGATTCCAAGGACTTGGAACTGGTAGTTCCGCTTCCCATCAGTACAAGCTTCCATCACAAAAAGTGGCCAAATAGAGCTTGGATCCACTCAGGGGCAGGCCACACCCAAGGAGTCTGGGGCCAGAACTAAAGCCAGGGGATTAAAAGGAAAAAGTTCTTCTTTTGGTTTCAGCTTGGCTCCGCTAAATTATCGAGGTCTTATGATGCTGTCGCTGCCATGGGGCGGGTAATAAAAACGTACAAACGTTAATGTAATCCCAGTGAGGATTGTACCATGGCAGAGGCCTTTTGGAGCTGGGTTTTTACTGACCCGAAAATTCATTGGCCCCTGCCCAGGACAGAACATGGAAATGAGCACTGCCTCATGATGGTGGACCAATTCACCAAATGGATGGAGTGTGTGCCCCTTCCATCTCAAAAGGCCGAGACAACAGCAAAAGCTGTGGTGGATGTGTTCTTTCATGTTTCAGTTGCCCGTTCCAGCTGTTTTCAGACCACGGACGCAATTTTGAAAGCAAGCTGTTGAGGCTTTGTGCCAAGCTTTCAAAATCCACAAGGCCCTGAACAACACCATATTGCCCTGCGTCAAACTGTCAGGGTGGAACGGTACAACGAATGTTGATGGATGCCATAAGGTGCTTCCTGGGGAAAGCGCAGAACAAGTGGGACGAGCACGTACAGCAGATAGCTGGCTTCCGGTCCTCTGTAAACCGAACACTGGCTTACCCTAACATGTTGATGTTGGGGAGGGAAGTGAACATACCAGCTCAGCTGATGTTCCCGGTTCCAGGCCAGAGATTCGAGTGTGAGGATGAGTACATGTCCCACTTGGTCCAGTCCTTGCAAGATGCCCACTCAGCTGCATGCAAGAAAGAATCTGAAGACATCCCTTCGGCACATGAAGAGGAATTACGATCTCAAGATCCTGTTGAGACCATACGCCGAAGGTGATGTTGTGTATCTCTTGGATACTGCAGTTGTGAAGGGTCAATGCAGGAAACTCTGTTCACCCTGGAAAGGTCTGGGGGTCATCTTGAGGAAACTGTCGGCCTACCTGTATCAGGTCAAACTCTGAAACTCGGTCTCCGTGACGAATCATGACCGACTCAGACCTGTTTACTTTCGCCTTTGGCGTAATAAATCACGATTTCAAACTCCAATTACGCCATTGCCCCTTCAAACATTAAATTCCGCCAAGCGGATCGCCAAAACTACACTTGTCGAAAGCAAATCATTGTCGTGGTTCTATCAACGCGATGGCCCGTTCTCACGTGCGCCCTGCGAAAGTTACAGTGTTCGGTTTTCCTTATATCAGGTAACCGAAACAGCCAATTGCGGGCAGGCATGAGGTGAACGTTTTAGTAAGGAATAATTTGGGGCTTAGACTCCTGAAACAAAAATGGGAACGAATGTGCAAAGCTGCTGCAGGATCAGAAACCGATTTGATTGCCTTCCCGAACAGAAGTTCGTGGGAAACCTAAAACAGCGCACGATTTCTCAAAATACGGCCAGATATACCATGACAAGTATACATGTCTCTTGCCCATCAAGAAAGGGCGATGCATGTAGCATAGAAATCGGATTCAGCCTTGCACATGAAGGGAATGTTCAGATCTGTAGACATGACGAGGAATTATCGCGAATTCATGATCCTAGAGCAGCTGATGATGGTGGAATCATTCGCGCCTTCGACCTGAAATTTTCCCTGAAGTATTTTAGTGTTTGGGATTACACTTGGTAAGCCAAAGGTTCCGGGACAACGATGCGTTCAGGTCAGAAACTGCCTGCATGGATCCAGCGGTTCATGCAATCTGGAAGGAGAAGTGCCAAGGATGAGGAAGGGAGTTTACTGCTTCTGCAAGAAGCAGTGGGGCGGGCACGCACAGCTTTATTTTTCCATTCCACAGACACTTAGTTAAAGGCCGAACAAACAAAGCTTACACATTTCTGATCCAACATTTTTGTTGTTGTACTCCCAAGCAGAGGCATGTATCAAACTTGTGTACTAGTTAACTAGGGAAAATTAAGTTCCCAGGAAGTGATGTCATTTTTGCATAACTGTGTGTGTGTTGTCATTGTTTGAATATCACCTGACCATTTGTGTACAAGCTTTCATGCCGTATCTACTTTATCTACAGGAAAAACAAACCTAGTCGAGTTTGGTATTAAAAGAATTGTCAGGAATTCGCCTATTCAGTCATCTCAAGAGCACAGATATATTACATTTTTCATGACAACCACTAATTATCAAACTAACAGCCCCATTGTAATGGCCGCTCAGCAATGCCGAACACATTGTTGCCAGACCGGCTTTACACAGATGACATTCAGTTCGCCGAGTACAGCACGGTTAGCTGGCTGGTGGGGAGCATCCTGCAGAAAACACCCTTTCCCTGACCTGCATTCACGGCTTGGCCTCTGCAGCTGTGGGCGAGCTGTAAACTCCCCTTCCTCTCAAAACTATGCTGTTCAAAAAAGTTAAGGACCAACATTTCACTGAGTTATAAAAAGAAAATTGGGAAGTGATCAATCTCCAAGTGTAACATGAATTTATTGAATATGTGAAAAGTGTGTAAAGACAATGACAAGTCCGAGGAATCGACAAAACTGGAATCGAGCGCAGTACAAACCCCCCCACCCCCAAATTTGAAGTCACAGGAAGTGTGTCAGTGTCTGCATAACTGTGGTCACCGTTATGCAGCATTCAAGGCAGCTGTGATGGAGTTCACCATTGTCAAAAGCCGGGACAGCAGCCCACTCCTGCGAGTGACAAAACAGAAATGAGTTAGCGAGGAGGACACGTGTGCATCTCGCCCAGCTATCCAAAAATGTTCGAGGGTCAGACTGCTTGCGGGCCATGCATTCTTCCCACCCACAATTGGAAAGTGTAGTGGGTTGTTGGGGGTGCATGGTCATAAGTTGAGTCTGCCTGAGGTCCAATGTTAAAGGCTGCAGCACGGTTGCAATCTCATGAGTGCGAACACTTAAGCCTGGGGCCAGCAGCCCAGTCCTGCGGGTGCTAAACGCTGCCCAGTTAGCAGAGAAGGACCCCCACTGCGTTCCTCTCCAGGACAAGATGTTGCAGATAGGGTTCCAGGTCGGCTCTGCGGCCACTGCTATTCGTAACCAGCAGCTGAGCAACTTGTTAACCTGGTATGGCCGTGCATTGCTCTAAAGACTGCGTGCACCAAGCGTTAGGGCATCAGACAGGGTTCAATTTGGTGGGGTGGGAACACGATTCAGTCCCCGCCAATGTAAAACGGTTCTGTAGCGTGTGTTATGCACCGAAATCATAGTGGATCTCCCAGTGACACGATCCTTTCCGGTACTTCTTAAATGGCCCCTCCACGTATCCGCCCGTGTCGTCTATTGTTGCCGGCGAGAAGCGGCGCTCACTCATCTGTAACATCTTAAGCCCTGTTATTGATAACAACAGGGTGTCTGGTTGCTACCCTGCGTGCATGACTCCAGGGATCATCAACAGCAGGCATTGACACTGGCACAGCATAGCGTCGGGCATGGCGGTTTCGTATGGTCGATCGACGCTAGTGTTAGGCCACTCAGGCACCAACTGTTTCACTGCTGTTTTGGTGTAGGTTTGCTCCATGCTCACGTGGGTTAGTCCCCGTCAGCAGAGAGAACGGATTTTGATTCCTGTGTTCGGCCATGCTTGAGTCTGACAACCTTAAGCGGGATATCCAAGGTGGATATCCCAAGTCTCCTTCCCCGGGACTGCAACTCCTTCTTGGAGCCATCCTATTGCTCTTCCTCGATGCAGCTCGTTCATCTTCAACGTGGAGGCATGCGTTGCATTGCATTTTTTGCCAGTACAGTGGTTTTAAAGACATTTGGTTGAGCATACTTTATGACCTACAGCCTGATTTAGCTCGTGCTTTACAGATTTTGATTCAGCACATGCTCCTTGGATCCCAAACCAAGAAATTCACCCCAATTTGTTCCAAAAATGACAAGTCGCGACACGTGTTTTTCAAGGCATGTGGAAATGTGTGCCACAAAATGCAGTTGCCGCATTCACTATCAATTTGTGCGTGTGGTTCAATTTGTTTGGACCACAAAGGCGGTACAATTGAATTTTTTGTGAATTTGTAAAAAGTTTTTGTGCATTCTCAATGTTGGTCCTTAACTTTTTTTAACAGTATAAGTGGCTTGCTTGAACAGCCGTGGGCGTTTCATGATCCAATGTGACTACTGCCGGGAGTGGTACCATGGGTCATGTGTCAACGTCACCGCCACTGACGCACTTGATATCGACAAGTACAAGTGCAGGGCTTGCAGGCAGTGAACTTATTAGACAAGTTCTGTTTCAGGATGGCCACTGGAAACCAAATGACCTGGAACGTGCTGACGTGTATAAGTTTTGAGCGGAAGGTCGGCTGTTCCCGCATACAGATCAGTTGGTGCAGGACCTCTGGCTCACAAAGGAGGCGTCCGAGAGTGAGCGTGAAGAGTGCTTGCTCCGGATGGTTGCTGTCGCCAAGCAGCAGGGTAACCCTTTCTCGTTAAAGTGGCAGAAGAAGTTTGCCGGGCAGTGCAGACTTTCCAGCTGCAGAGTGATCGTGGATCACAGAAAATGTGGCCCCGGTCACTTCGCGGTCTGGCCGCTCGGGAAAGTCCAAACTGGCCTCTGAGCAATTTAAGGGGGGGGCACCTTGACACACGCTTGCTGACCGACCCCAATTTGGGATGCCATATTGAGCGGGCCTCCATGAGGGGTGAACCGACCCAGGGTGGGGAGCACGAGCATTCGGACATTCTAAGCGTGATGGGCACTGGGGAAGGTATTCCTGGGTTGCTGTCACCAAGGGAGTCCCATGAAGACCGTTTCCCAGGACACACCAGACTACGCTGCCCAGTGCTCTTCCTCATTCTCGGGGTGGCTGCCTGGTGTGGTAAGGACCGACCCGGGAGTTGAGGCCAAAAGTACAGTCTCCTCCCAGGATGTGGCATTCCAGAGCGGGAACCTCCGGAAGTCTAGAGCTCCATGCAGGCGGGCAGCCTCAGCACATCGAGAAGCCCAAGAAAAGGTTCCCAAAGCTGGCACAGCAGAAAGTGGACCTTCATTCACCTCCCATACTTTCCGGAGGACTGCGAGTGAGGAGGCAGGAGTACACTACTCGGCTTCGGCCAGGAGGAGGAGAGGAAGAGGGGAGTTAGGAAGTCTAGGGCAATTCCAAGTGCCACCTTCACCCCCTCTTCGGTCGGGCCGAGGGACGTCGTCACCCCTGTAGCCAGTCTCACTCGGCCAGTCGAGTCCCGTGAGGAGGAATGTATGGTACCGGGCTGCAAGGAGCCAGTAGGGGACCTGAAGGTGCATGCTTTTACGCATCACCTCCCTGGTGTTTTTGATGAGAGGCTGCCCCCAACATCGGAAAACGTGCTGAAGTGGCGTAGGAAGGCGTTGTTGCAGGCCATGGACTGGTTGATTGTGTCGTCCGGTTGCTGGGAGGACTTGGTTCGGTTCCTCAACATGCAGCGTCTTCTGTCCACCCTGAAGGATGCACGCATCTCGGATGGGGAGAGGGAAGCTATGATGGCTTTTTGCCAGTACATTGAGGAGCCGGTGCCGACTACCTTCCGGTTGTACCCGGTGGAATCGCCAGCCACGTTGGTTCATTGGAAGGTCGTGCTGCTTCTGGCGGCGCGGATGGACCACCAGGAGCGTGAGTACTGGCGGAAACACTATCCAGCGCCGGAGGCCTTGGAGCCTGCCCAAGCAGTGATACCTGAAACTCGGTTCCCGCGGGCATTTGACGCACATTTTCACCTGGATAGAACTATTCGATCCATGCAGCTGCCGCGGACTCCAGTCTGAGGGCTGTGCTGGATGGGACCTTCGTGAGGAGGGAAAAACGGGTCCAATTGGTGGGAACTTGTGCCTCCTTTTGTGATCCCTTCTCCTACCCCTCCTTCGAGGATCTCGCCCGGTACCCCAGGGATATGGTGGTGGCGGTTGGGCTGGATCCAAACACTGTCCCGAACGGCTGGTCGGGACATGGAGGACGTCCTCTTTAAGTGCGGGAGCTTGTCTCATCGCCACGGTGGCCGCTGTGGGCGAAATTGGACTCGACCACAGCATGCCAGTTGAGACCTGGTTCCCAGAAAGCTGTGAATTCTCCAGAGGATCCTGCCCTTGGTCTAAACCCCACCATGTTCTTGTGCTACACTGCCGAGGGGTGCGTGGAGATGAGGGGGCGGAGGCCTACCTCCAAATGCTTTGCCTGGTCCGAAGGGGATGTCCCGGGAGCAGCGTGTCAAAGTTCACTGCTTCACAGGTGACGAGAGCGTCCGTGACCGGTGGGTGGAGGCCTTCCCCAATGTTCACTTTGGGTTCACCCGACTGGTTTACTCCTTTAACCAGCAGCAGGCTAGAGCACTAGGTGGGATGGACCGGCAAACCCTATCCTTCGGAGACAGACGCTCCATATTTCCGTCCCAGAAAGAACCAGTGGTCTGCACCCAACCAGCTCTTTCCAGGTGGCCGAGTGTGTTGCACCGGTGCTGTCAATGCCGGTGGAGGAGCTGTTGGACCTGACAGCCGACAACGCCCTACGCCTCTACAGCTGTTAGGGCCAAGCGGATGCTAGCCAGACCTGAGCTCCTGCGAGGGAACTACCTCGCAAAGCTTTTATCATGAAAGTCGGGGGGGAGGGGGGGGGAATGTAGTGACGCACGAATGCAGTGCACATAAGCACTCGGTTCGCCACCGGAACCGGAAGGTGCACCTCGCATGAGCACTGCTCACTTAACAGCAACGATAGGCACGACGAAGCTGAGCCATTCAACTCGCAACCCCGACGGGTTTCCCAAAAACCTCAAGCCTGACATTCCCTGAAGGAGACGTCTTCAACCACAGCCTCGACACTTCACATGGCAGATGCCCGTCCTCTACGCCCTGCTACGAGAGATGTGAGGCGTCCAGCCACCGGACCACTTCCAACCCGGGCGCGGACTGCAGCCAGTTACCGCGCCAAGACAACCCACCATTCCTTGACTGACCGGACGTGGCAATCAGCCTTCTCCTGGTCACACCACCAGCTGCTGACCCTCTGATAGCCGAGCGTGGACAGCTTGGACAGAGTGCGCACAGACTGACCACACGCTCGCCATTTTCCCGTTACTGTAGGGTGAGTTGCACTGTGTGCTGTGTATGTGTTTGTGTGCGTGAGAAACGGCCACCAAAACTAGGAATAGTTCAAGCACTGGTTACACTACATGTCCACACTAAGCCATCCTCCTAAAGTGTAGGGTAAACACTTTAGTTAATTTTCCCCACTCTTACACTTTCTCTTTGACTCTGTTTTGCACCGTGTTAATTTCTGATTACATAATTCTGACTGTTTCACTGTGCAAGTTGTGATGTGCCATGCAGTACAGTTCAGTGTTTTTCTTTTTATGCGCACATCAGAAATGAGATGTGATGTTTCTTTAGTACTTAGATTGTAGTAACAATGTTTTTTTTTAATCGGAAGTGTGTGGAAATGTTGGTGCTTATTGTATTTTTGTGTAATGAAAAATATTTGAAATATCCTCACACATACACACACGTAATATGTACTTGCGTTTAAACACAGGTTACATTCTCTCTGTCTCTCTCACACATGCTCATGCACAAAACGTAGTGACACACACACAAGACTTGCACATAATATGGAAATGCATCAACATAGTCATAAGCAGTAAGAACCTCGCACCAGTTGGCAATCGGTCATCTTGGTAAATGGCAATTATGATTTCTTCTTTCTTTGCTGTCCACCTTCGCCAGTTGAAGATTCTGACACAAAAGGGGTTTCCAGTTATAAAATATAAATGAAGATGCTGCCTGGATCATCAGCTTGAAGTGGTGGGGAAAGGGAAGAAAGGCTTTGGCCACCCACCAATATTTCAGGCCTCTAGGAGGGGCAAAGGTAGACCCTACTCCTTGGTGGGTGGTGCGGGAGAGGGTGTGAGGGGTACAGGAGAGGGGGTGGGAAAAGGTGGGGGGGGTTATATCCAGGATTTGAAGCCCTCCAGTGAGGCTGATGTTTCGCCTCAGCGGGAAGGTGGTTCCCTTCTCTCCCAGTGTGTGGGAAGGAGCCATTCTTCCCGTAGTTCTTGTAGCAGGACTCCATGGCATACTGCAGCTCCAGGGCATATGAGAACTGGAAACTGTACCCATGCAATTTTGAATTGCATTGGTGATGAGAACAAATAGGATTCTTTCTTTCTTCTGTGTACGCAGGCTGACACTCTTGCGGACACTGCCTGTATAGACAGGCAGTGGAGTTTTGTGTGTATGACCGTTTTTTATCCCGCCATTAAGGCAGCCATACTCCATCTTCGGGGAAGGTGCATGCTATGTGTAGCGTGTCATCCATACCAATGGCCAAACTGGCCTCTTCCGAAAGTTGGTGATGGGATTTTTCGTGTGTGCAAGATGCTGTGTGTGCGTTCACACATGAAGACTGTATGGGGAATGGAGTCGGAACCAATGTTAACTCTGAGGGAGAAATCCCCCTGTACCAAAATTTGAAAACCGGTGTAACAGCCCATTCTTACCCCTCACTGGAACTTACCCCCCGGGTAAGTCTAGGCTAGCCTGCTTTTACCCCGGGGTCATTCCAGGATTAGCTGGAACTTGCCCCCCCCCCCCCCCCCCCCCCCCCCAGTTGGAACTGACCCCCCACCCCCAGTCATCTACATTGTACAAGGTACACAGGCACTCATGAGGCACTGATTAGCTGTAAAATAGTCGAAATATTTTATTTACGTCATAATGACCAGTGTCAGTAGCGCTGACCACCACTTGTCTGCATTGTACTCAGGAGACTATAATTAGCTGTGAAATAGTTAAAATCTCCGATTTACATCATAATGACCAGTAGTCAGTGGCACTTGTTTTGGCTAGCCTGGGTTTATCCCCCCCCCCAAAGGGTCAGTCTAGGACTGTTTTGGATTCTTCCTCCACCCCACCCCACCCTTCAAACAAGAGAGGGTTATTCAGGGTTTCCTCTACCTTTTCCCAGCACGCACACCCCCCTTTAAAAAAAATTGTGTTTATGTATATTTAACACCCCCCCCCCCCCCCTCCCATTCCTGTATGCAGTGAGTTGGGTTTAGACAAAGTGTAGTTCTAGACTCTTCTCAATAGATGGACCTCCTACTTCCCCAAACCCCCCTTTCTCCCCCCGCCTCCCACTGACCACAAATAATCTACATTGTACAAGGTACACAAGCACTCGGGAAACACTAATTAGCTGTAGTCTAGAACTACACTTTTGTCTAAACCCACTCATTGCATGACAATTTGCAATCCCCCCCCCCCCCCCCCCCCCCCCCCCCCCCAAGATCTACTGAGAGTGTACATGTGTGCAGCCACACATTTGTGTGTGTTCTATGCGTTTAAAAGAATATTTATGCACTGAATTGCTTTTCCCTCAGGTGTACCTAAGCTGACATGAAAAGAACTGAATTCTAATCTAGTTTACATGATGAACAGTTTATTTGAAAGCGTTGGTCTGAGTGAAGAGCTGAAAAATGGAAAGCGACATTCAGGTCTGTATACTGTCGTTTCGTTCAACCACATACATGCAATGCACAACATAACCACATGGTATGTGCTTTCCTTGCACTTTCGCGCACACACACACACACACACACGCTTGCATGCACACACACATATGCCATAAAAAGGCACTTATTCATGCACATGGTGATGTGCACACTCGCACACTAACACACACACACACATGCACACACACACACACACACACATGAGCACACACACAAAAGTACACATACCATTTTCATCAGTTTTGATCGATCCCCTTTGCTGGCATCACCACCAACAACAAGAACAACAATAATGATAATGAGAGTGATGATAAATTGAAATAATCCAGATCGAGAAAACTTTGTTTTGAACTTGTATTTTTGGTCTACTCCTGAATTGGATAATCAGCAAAAATGTTATTGAGACAGGTGTGGTTTTGAACTGCACATGTGGAGTCTCCTGTTCTTGTTTGCCTCAGAGCCTATTGCAATTGTCATTTACCCCAAGGCGAATGCCCAAAGACACCAGATTCTCTTCTACTCGCACTCGCGCGCACACACACACACACACACGCACACACACACACACACTCTCTCACTCTCTCTCTCTCTCTCTCTCTCTCTCTCCTCTCTCTCTCTCTCTCCCCTCTCTCTCTCTCAAAACTGATTAAAATCATCAGGCAGACCAGTAAGTCTTCGATCTTCCAAAAAACAAACTGGTCAAAATTTTACTTTTCATCACACTGACTGACACATTATTGATGACGAAGAACACTCGGTTCCACTGTACTGCATATAATGAAGTGCGAACAAATTGTTAACTTTTCCAGTTAGATATAGCGAAAAGACAAAATGTTGCAGTCGTGTTATCATCAGATGATGAACTTGGAATTAAATCAGTTGCGAAATTCATCGCAGAAGCATTGGAAATTAGACCGATGAAGGATAGTGAAATTTAAGATAATGCATTATAAGAGATATCTGAATGAATATTATCATTCATCGCAAGTGGAAGAGATCAGTAAGATACATTGTCGTCATTTGATCGAGTGGATGGTCGAGTCAGTCTTAAGGGTTTTTTTTTGTTGTTTTTTTTTTCCTAATTGCATTACTCCTGTGCGTGAGGACGTAAGGAAATGTTATGAATATATTTGTTTTTAACCTTTGATTTGGTGCACACTAGGAATGAATGTGTACTATTTGTTTGCAGGAAAGGAAGAGGGAAATGTTATTGTTCTGTTTCTCTCCCCCCTTGTCAAAAGACCTCTTTGGTAATGACAATAAAATATAAAAGTGTCAAGTGTCTCTCTCTCTCTCTCTCACTCATTCACTCATTCACACACACACACACACACATACACACACACACACACACACACACACACACACACACACACACACGTTATTTTAATGAATGGGAAAGAAGAAAATTTCAGAAGAGAAGACTACTCAGTTCTTGGAAGAAACGCGGTAAGATAATCGTCATCTTGCATGCCTGTGTGATGTGTGCTCTGAAAGAAGAAAAGCAGAGAGAATGACCGAAAGATCTTCACGACATGTGTGTTTCTGTACGTTTCCAGTTGTAAGCAGAATGGCATGGAGAATGTGATGACAGAAAGACCTCCTTGACTACATGTGTGTCTGTGTGTATTCGCTGTACATAGAAAGGTAAAGAGATAGTGATGACAGAGAGACGTCTTTCACTGCGCGAGTGTGTGTGCGTTTCAGTTGTCAGACGAAAAGCAGAGAATATGATGACAGATCTTTACTATACATGTGTTTCCACTGTAAGAAGACAAAGAATATGATGACAGAAGGACGGCCTCCATATATACGTGTGTGCTCTGTGAGTTTCCACTGAAGAAAGGTAGAATGCGGTGGAAGATCTCCTTTACTACATGTGTGTCTGTGCTCACTGTGTCTCCACTAGAGTCTTATCTAAGATCATAAAGAAGGGCAGAGAATATGATGACGGACTCCTCTGTGATATGTGTAAGTATGTGTATGTGCTGTGATTTCAGACTTCGTGACGTGATCAATCGATGGCTTCCCTCAATGAGCTGGACATGCCTGGAGTAAAGATAAAAATGGATGCTGCTGAAAATCCAGAACCACTGTGGACCACACCGCATGAGTCTTCAGGTTAGTTTGTATTAAGCTTGCCAGTCATTTTTCATAAACTCATGTTTGCATACATGTGCTCAGGAAGGCTTGCTTTATTTTGGGGGACGGTAGATCACTCCACGGCATTGGAGGTGCCTGGGATGGAGGCGAGGCAGGTGTGTTCCCACCGATGATCACGATGACACTAAATGTTACAGGCTGGGCCATCCAGTTTGCTGGTGTTCGTATGGTCAGTGTTGAGGTCAGTTGGACATTCACTGCCGTTTGTGCAAGTGACACTCTCTGACCATGTGCTGTCAAGCTGCACATTGTGCATTGGCACCAACTCGTTTAAACAGAATTCTGCATCATACTTTCCTAATACACCTTGTCTTAATACACCTTGTTGTCTGGATCTGTTTTTCTGTCACGCACTGACGGACCTTTTGGATGATGGCATCCGTCAGGGAAATGATGCTGTCCAGCATATTCCTTTAGAATTTCACCGTTTCAAACTCCAGCAGAGAGTGTATGATTGCATTTGTCGATCATTGTAGTGTACATATGTGATATAAATATGTGCCTGTTTGAATACAAGGACTGTTCTTAGGATTGACAATGGCAACATCCAGGTACGGTACATGCCTCTTTCACTTGAAAGTACAGCTGTATCATGTGCAGTTTACCATCAAAACTGAACTATTTGTTATGGAATGACTGCAAGAGAAAGGTGTAAGTACTATCAGTATTGTCTGCTGTAGTCAATGTGTTGGCCAGGGGGTTAGAAATCTCAAATATTGACAACTTTGTTGTTATTTAATTATGATAAAGAGATTTATCAGTCATGTAGATTGTTAAAATCCTGAAGGTACGACTTTATTGCTAGATTTGTTGTTGAGGTGAGCCAATTTGTCAGAAGATCTTTAACTGCCCGAAATTGCAACATTGTTGTGGTGGTGATAAAAAGATGAAATTTATCAATAGTTCTTCAACAGCCCGAGAGTACAACTTTGCTGTTTCTGTTACTGTTGTGAAGGGATTTATCACTGTTTTAAACCATCTAAAGATACACTTCCTTGTTGTTAATGTTATGAAGAGATTTAACAGCAGATTTTTTAAAGCATTGAAGGTACAACTTTGTTTTTTTTGTTGTTGCTGTGGTAATCGAGGGATTTAACAGTAGGTCTTTAAAAGCCTGAGGATACTTGGACTTTCTTGTTGTTTGTGTGATGAAGAGATTTATCAGATCTTTAAAACCTGAAGCTACAACTTTGTAGTTAATCTTGTTACAGTTGTGTTGGAGAGATTTATTAACAGATCCTTAAAAGCCTGAAGGTACAACTGTGCTGTTGTGAGGATTCTCATTAGATCTTTAAAAGCCTTAAGGCACAACTTTGTTGTGATAAGATTTATCTACAGATTTTAAAACCTGAAAACAAATTTGTCATTTTTGTGATGAAGAAATTTATCAGGTGATCTTGAAAGCCTTAAGGTTTAACTTTATTGTTGTCCTGATCGTCATAAGGATATATATAATTGGATCTTTAATAATAACATCCTTACTGCTGAAGCCTTTATATCAATAGATCATTAAAAGCTCAAATGGGCATGCATGCCCTCCCCCCCCCCCCCCCCCCACACACACACACACACACACACAGTCACACACACACACACACACACACACACCGCCAGAATGCACACAAGTATACATACACTAACAGCCACAGCACACACACACACACACACACACACACACACACACACACACACACACTCTCTCTCTCTCTCTCTCTCTCTCTCTCTCTCTCTCTCTCTCTCTCTCTCTCTCTCTCTCTCTCTCTCTCCACACACACACACACACACACACACACACACACACACACACACACACACACACACACACACACACACACACACACTCGCACACACAAACCACCATAGTGCACACAAATATACATGCACTAACAGCCACAACACGCGTGCACGCACAATGCACAATCAATATGCATGGAGGGTTAAAATAAATGTAAACAAAACCATCCCTTGATTGTCGTACAAAATTCAGTAAGCCACTTGCACACATCTGTTGCTGGTGTGTGTGTGCACGTGTGCCTGCATGTATGTGTGTGTAAAAGCACACGCGCACACACACACACACACACACATGCACACGTGCACGCACACACACACATGCACACGTGCACGCACACATACATACACAAGCAGGCGCACACATACACGCACATGCACATGCACACACACACACACACACATGAGCCCATGCCCACACATCCATACACACACCTGTACATTCACTACACACATACAAAAAAAAAGACAACTTATGTTAGGTAGGCACTCAAGGTCTGACCAACACATTGGGCTAATGTATAGGTCAGACGTCTGCTAAGTTGTAAGTCACGAGACCCTCTTCTTCAATTCTCTCATCTTAGTTGCTAATTCATTTATCCATCAGCTTAAAATAATGCGTAGTGTGGTCTCAAAACTTAGCGGATGTGATGTAGTGTATATGGACTAGTCTGCATGCAGTGAGGCCTTGATGAAACTGAAACTGTTGCTGGCACAGCCAGTTATTGCTCAGTGCCTTTGACTCTTCCTCTAGGTCACCCCATTGATATGCAGCCTTGCTAACTGTTGTTTGGCCTGGTCATTTCTCTCCACCTTGATGACTTTTTGATTTCAAAGTGAGGTGACTGCAGGTAGAAATTGAAACAAATTAAAAAAAAAAAAAATTGTTAGTGAGTCCACCACACTTTTCATTCTTCCTCATTTCGCTTGCTCGTTCATTTTCATTGTCGTGAATGTTGTTTATCTTGCCTGAAGAAGACCAGAGAGGTCGAAACGCGTCGTGTTTTGCCTTGTAATTAAATTTGTTTGTCCTTGTTGTTTGGCGGACTCACTGGTAATTTTTTGAAAAATTTATTTCCACTTTTTGGCCTTGGTCACCTGACTCGCAGCACAAATGTTTCCTCTGCTATCACTAGAGCCGTCGATAATTGAGCCAACAACACTGCTCTGTTGGGGCCAAGCCCTGCTTCCTACCCACGTGTTCTGGGCTCAGCAGTGTAACTTTCATTTTGAGCATTGCTTTGTTCGTCCTCACTATGCTATATCCAGATGTCTCTGTGGATGTTACTCGTCTGAATCTGCATTTTTGATTTTTTTAAAATTATAATCTAACTTATTATTTGACATACCTCTTCCGTTGTAAATGTACAGTGGATCTGATTTCTGAAGTGCTTGGTTATATCGCTGGTTAACGGTTGGGGAGGGGTGGGGGAGGGGGAGATGGTACTCAGAAATCACAAACGGTTAGTACTCATTAATGGGCAAATCCTAGGCTGTGACATTATGCTGTGTCTTTCTCTCTCTTGAAATGAGAGAGTAAGCTTGGACTCGGGAAGTATTGCCCAATAGTTGCTGACATTTTTGCAAGATTGGAGGCATGCCTTTCGCTTGCATTCATGCGTGTATGGTGATAGTTAAAAGCCTGAAGGTACAACATTCTTGTCCCTGTTGTTGTTGTGATGAAGACATTTATCTGTAGATCTTTGAAGTTTGAATGCAGAACTTTGTTGTTCTTGTGATGAAGAGATCCATCAGTAGATCTTATAGTTATATCAGCCTGAAGGTACAAATTATAGAGATTTATTAATAGATTGTCTAAAGCCTGTATCATTTTTGTTGTTGCTGTGATGAGATGTATCAGTAGTATTATTCACAGCATGGAAGGACAACTTTATTGTTGTTGTGACAAAGAATTCTTCTTTCTTTGAGTGTCCACCTTCATCGAGTTGAAGATTCTGACAAAAGAATTTGTTGATAGGTCTTTCACAGCCTGAAGGTACAACTTTGTTGTTGTTCTGATGAAAAGATTCAATATCTTTGACAGTCTGAAGGTACACTTTCATGTTGTTGTGGTTATGATGAAGAAGTGTGTTAATGAATAGCTCCCCAACAGGCTGAAGGAGGAGCAAGTTGCAACTATGCTGTTGTTGTTATTGCTGTCATGAAGAAATTTATCAGTAGATTTTTAAAGCCTGAAAGTAAAACTCGTTTTTGTTGTGATGTGCTGTAGATCTTTAAAAGCCGGAAGGTTCAACTATCATGGTGGTGGTGCTGTTTTTGTTCTGATGGAGAGATTTATCGGCAGATGTTATCTTTAAAGGCCAAACGGTAAAAATTTTTTTTGGTGGTGGTGGTCTAATGGTGAAAACATGAAAGCCTTGAAGTGTAACTTTGGTGGTGTTGGTTGTGATGTTGTTGCGATAAATGGATTTGTTGATAGATCTTGAAAACTGAATAAAAGCAGGAAAGCTCAACTTTGTTGTTGTGAAATTTAGAAAGAGAGGGGGTTAGTTACCGCCAAGGACATTGACAAACAAAGCACAGGACAAGACAATGCATTTCGACCTCTTGGGTCTTCTTCAGGCAAAAAAAAAAAAATCACATTTAAACATTTAGGACAGTACAAACAAAGAACGACGAGTGACTTATCTGTCCATGTTCTGAAAAAATGCTTAACTTTTTGAAACTTTTTTGTTGTGATGGAGAAATTTTTCAACTGATCTTTAAAAGCTTGAAGTGAAAACTTTGTTGTAATTGTTTTTGTGATGTAGAGATCTATCAAAAGATGTCAAACAGCATGAAGTCACAACTTTGTTGTTGTTATGATGAAGAGCTTGATCAATGGATAAAAACTTTGATGTAATTGTCCTTGTGGTGTAGAGATCTATCAAAAGATGTCTAACAGCCTGAAGTTACAACTTTGTTGTTATAATAGATTTATCAGTAAATCTTTAATAACCTGAAGGTACAACTTTGCTGCTATTGTTTTTGTGATCAAGAGATTTATGAATAAATCTTTAAAGGCCTGAAGGTACAAATTTGTTGGTGATGGTTGTAATGAAGAGATTTATTAGTAAATGTTTAAATGTCTGACAGTGTATTAAATCTCTACATCTTTGTTGTTGTGATGAAGATATGTCTCAATAGACCTTTAAAAGCCTGAAAGTACAACTTTATTTTTATTGTTGATGTTGTTGTGATTTAGAGATTTATCCAGATCTGTAGAAACTAGAAGGTATGACTTTGTTGCTGTTGTTGTAGTGAAGAAATCTTATCAATAGATTTTAAGAAATCCAAAGGTACAACATTGTTCTTGTAGTTATTGTTGTGGTAAAGAGATTTATCAATAGGTTCCTTACAGCTTGAATGTATAACTTTGTTTTTCGAAGAAGTGATGTTTTTTTAAAAATCCTGAAGGTGCAACTTTTTTGTTACTGTTGTTGTTGATGCTACTGTTGTCGTGATGGAAGAGGTACATGCAGATTTTTAACAGCCTGGATACAACTTAGTAGTTATTGCAGTGTTGAGGTTTATCAACAGAGCTTTAAAGGCCTGTTGTTGTGATGAAGAGATTTATCAGATCTTTAAAGGCCTGTAGATATTTTCCTGGTGGTGATGCAGGTGTTCTTAAGCATACGTCTATGATGATTGATGATGATTGTGATGATGATGAGGAGGAGGAGGATCTTAACACAAATCATGGCAGTGCTGGCCTTTGACTAATTGACCATTTAATTTTGTGATAGTTGTCCTAATAACTGTGACGGTGATGGTTGGTGATGAGTCGTGATGGTGATGATAATGATTGAAATAATCATGTCAGTGTTAGTTCATGACGATTGATGATGATTAAATTCAGAATGGGAGGAATTGCTTCTTACAACTGACTGCTAATTGACTGTTTTCAGGTATCCCGAATGACCTGACTGCGAATGGGAGCCCAGCAAACCAGTCCACTGGCTCCAAAGCTTGGAATCCATCAGCTACCGTCATCAAGTCTGACCCAGACAGTCAGACAGACAGTGGTCATGGCGTTAAAGCTGAACCAGCACACCACCCTGTGAGCTGTGCCTGCGACAGTGTTCACGTCTTCCACTCGGTGGACAAAAAGGAAGAGAACGTGGACGTCCAGTGTGAACTCGGCACCCATGTTGATGCATCTTCCTTGCCACTTCATTGTTGGAATGCAGTGGACTGTGAATCCTCAGAGCCTGACTCTCAGTCATGGAACAATGGATCCAGCATGAGCACAGTGGCAGCAAACATCGGTAGCGATGTCATCAAGACGGAAGCAGTCGCAGCAAACATCGGTAGCGATGTCATCAAGACGGAAGCAGTCGCAGCAAACATCGGTAGCGATGTCAAGATGGAATCAGTCGCAGCAAACATCGGTAGCGATGTCATCAAGACGGAAGCAGTCGCAGCAAACATCGGTAGCGATGTCATCAAGACGGAAGCAGTCGCAGCAAACATCGGTAGCGATGTCATCAAGATGGAATCAGTCGCAGCAAACATCGGTAGCGATGTCACCAAGACGGAATCAGTCGCAGCAAACATCGGTAGCGATGTCACCAAGACGGAATCAGTCGCAGCAAACATCGGTAGCGATGTCACCAAGACGGAATCGGTCGCAGCAAACATCGGTAGCGATGTGATCAAGACGGAATCAGTCGCAGCAAAGGTCAGTAGTGGTGTCGTCAAGACGGAAGCAGTCGCAGCAAACATTGGTTGTTATGTCATCAAGACAGAGGCAGTCGCAGCAAACATCGGTAGTGATGTCATCAAGACAGAATCAGTCACAGCAAACGTCGGTAGTGATGTCATCAAGACGGAAGCAGTCACAGCAAACATTGGTTGTGATGTCATTAAGACAGAAGCAGTCGCAGCAAACATTGGTAGTGATGTCATCAAGACAGAAGCAGTCACAGCAAACGTCGGCAATGATGTCATCAAGACAGAAGCAGTCACAGCAAACGTCGCAATGATGTCATCAAGACGGAAGCGGTCGCAGCAAACGTCCGTAGCGATGTCATCAAGACAAGCAGTCATAGCAAACGTCGGCAA
>CM031618.1:62539984-62557484 GCA_018398815.1 Conus ventricosus
TTATGTTAATGGGCCAGTCGTAAAACCTCGGTGAGAGGGACAAATTGTCTGCTGTTTCTGATGTTCAATCGACACAAGGGAACATCGCTCAAACCCATGGAGAGTCGTGTTTCTGCCATGCATGTAGCTGGCTAGCTGATTTGGGTCATATCAGACCCGCTGCCTTGGTAGAGATAAAAATGTGTTTTGAATGGTAACAGAAAGAGTAAGGTGACATCATTCAAACCAAAGTGTTTTTACTTCTAGTCTGTAGATGCATTTGGCAACCCTGATGAGACCAACACTGTTCATGCACTACTTCAAAGTTTATTTGCCCCCCCCCCCCCCCCCCCCAAAGACATGAGTAGAGTTCAGCTGGATTGTTCATGCAGTACTTTAAAGCAGTCAGTTTGCCCCCCCTGTCACAAGTATTTCCAAACATTGAGTATTGTCATGTTGGTCTTTTATTTCTTAGTGTGATGCTCGCATTCGGGGCGACCTGGTTCAATGCTGAGGAAATGACCTGACTATGACACAGACTTCAAACTGTAGGTAGAGAAAGCCCTGAAAGAGGACCTGACTTTCTTCTGGGCTTTAAACCCAGAGTGGATAAATCGTTCGAAAGTTACTTGACTTCCACACAGACATTAAACCGTAAATGGAGAAATCCTTGGAAGGGATATGGCTTTCATATCAGTTGAGTTTCCAACTATGAATGGATAAATCCTTAGAAAGTGACCTGACTATCACACAGACTTCAAATCTTAAGTGGAGAAATCCTTGAAGGAGCACCTGACCATATGGGCTTCAAACCCTGAGAGGATGAATCCTAGGAAAGTGACCCGACAGTCACAGAGTTCAAATCGTTAGGGGAAATTAGCTGATTTGTGAAGTACAATAATTCTCTTCCTTTGGTTGCTTGCGTACATATGACATTGAAGAAAATGTGTGAACAAGTATTATCTCTGTTGGATAAGGATGTAACTAAAAGTTCAAGGGACAACAACTAAAAGAAAAATGCTGTTGAAAATGGCGTTCCTGAGAATAGAATTGCAACACCAGCTCAGTTTACAGACAAGAATAGGACTGTTAGATTGTTCATTCTTTGTTTGCTTTATGTAGATTCTTATCATTTCCCTTTGTTTTTGCTTTTATGTAGACTTCTTAATCGTCAAAACCAAATATGTACCTGCTCAAACAACAGCTTCCATTCCTTTAACAAAATGTTAACTGAGAATCGGTATAAATTTCTACAATGTGTCACGTTTTGAAGTTCAGGGAAAAAAAATTGTACACAACTTGCACTAAGACCAAGCGTCACAACTGTCCAACATGACATGATGAACTGTGATTTTAAAGTGGATCATGTTACTAAGCTTTCAGTCATAGGCAGCAGATATGGTATAATTGGGTTAATGGGGCAACACATGAAATGCAATGACCCAAAAATTTCAAAATCGCTTTTGCCGACTCTGACTCTATGCCAGCTTTTAAATTGGTCCTGAACAGGCACACATCACAACACACACATTTTTTGGGATGACGTTGTACACATCTTTGATGATGTTGTACATGGGACATCTGCTGGATGTGTCGGAAATCAAACAAAACTGGTGAGGTATACGGTAACATCCACCCCTTTACGCAAGTGATCTGTAATGTAAGTACCCAAGCCTTTGACTTCATTCAGCGTCATATGGAGAGCCGTGCAGACTCGGCTCTTAGGAGCCTGTTGGGGCGAAAAAATCCCACAAAGAAATGACTCTTTAAGGGGAAACAAACCCCACAACCACCCAGCCGGGAGTTCGCAACGCCAACCACTTCCCCGGGAGCAGCTGGTAACTCGTTAACTTTGAAAAGGGTAGTCGTTCACAGCTTTGTGCTCGAGCTGAATTATCTGCTGTTTTAAATCCTTTGTGTTGTCTTTTAGGCATCTAAAACCAAATTTTCACTAAATTGGTGAAATTTTTTTTTTCAGGGTGCGAATTCACACTTTTTGTCATAGGTACTGACGAATGATTCCGTTCTTCTACAATAGGCTGACAAGTTAGGCAAAGGCCACCTGTTTTCTCTTCTTTTACAATAGCTTGTCAAAGTAGGCAAGGGTTGCCTGGTTTTGCTTTAAATATATATCTAAAAATAGCTGAAAATGTACATATTGTTATTCATATAGAATGTGAAAGAAGTAACCAAAACGAAAGTCTTTTTTTTTTACTTATGTAAACATGAAAGAAGTAACCAAACTTCTTTTGATTTTTCCCAGAAAAAAGTTGCCTCATTTTGTAAACATGATCGATTGACCTTTATAGTTTTGACTGAATTTTTGACAGAAAAATCAATGTAGTTGTTGAAGTGAAAATTGGGCGTATTGAATCATGGCTTGATAGAAAATATAAACATTCAAGGGTAGCAAAAGATTTTGTGGCCACCAGTACTGTTAAAACGTAATACGTAATAGCGCAGAAGCATTTTGTGAACTTGTGTTCATGGGGACCGGCATTTCAGTCTGGCTTTCGCGAAAAAAAAAAAAAAATTTATAAAGCCAAAGACCACCTGATCCATGAAGATGAGCTGTGCAAATGTCCCTGTTTTATTCCATTATTTTCTTTGTTTCTTTTTGTTTTTAAACAAATGTCCATGCAGATTTTTTTTTTCTCTTGTCGACCAAAAGAGTATACTAACAATTGCACCACCATGTTGATTATCGTCGATGCATTGTGACAAATAAAGAGTATGTCACATCCAATGTGCTCTTTTTGAAACCTGTGAGTATGACTGGAGTGTGACATGATCATAAGGTGTGACATGCATTATAGCTAGCAATTTTCTGAAAGGAACATGTGAACATTTTTGTGGTCCACATCATCAAAGAGCAAATTAGACTCTCAAAAATTGGACGAAAGAAGTCAAAATGTCTTAAATGGATGAAAAAGGTACCAGGATCCCCCCCCCCCACGCCCCACACACACACACACACACACACACGCACGCACACACAAAGTGCATATCAACAACGGGTTCTGGTTGGCATGGCGACTGTAACCAACATGGATCAAATCAAGGCGGACAAGCAAACATAAACTAAAACCATGGACAAATGGGAAAGCGGGACAAAGTTATGCTGAATCACAGAATGGTAAAGAAATAACAGTATGTCCATTAGTACTGATCCTATTCAACACTACTGGAAGGTGTTTAGAGCAACCTTAGAACATTTGCCTTCATGAAAGTGTGGTGAGCTGAAAGAAAAGCGTTTTGCCAGCTCAAATTCATGGAAAGATGTGAAGAAGGGCAGACACAAAGACACTGACCAGACATTGAGACATGTCTTGACTTGGCAGGACAAATCTGAATTGTGGTCAAGAAAACTGGAAAGATGTTCAAATTAACTTACAAATTGGAAGTAATGGATACATGTGAATTCTTTAGAACGATGGTCAGTTAGTATGCTATAAATAAAGTCATGAGTGGGTCAGTAGTAACTCGGCTACATCTCTCTCTCTAGATCAGTAGTAACTTCGCGTGCTCTCTCTCTCTCTCTCTCTCTCTCTCTCTCTCTCTCTCTGTCCTAGGTCGTCAGTTTTCTTTTCTAATTGCTGTACTCTAGCCATTAGCTCTGAATTGCTTTCGATAAGATCTTCGTTTTCTTTTTTCAAAGCCACCACCTCTTCCAGCAAGTCCATTACACTCTGTTGAAGGGCAGCGTACTGTTCACTAAGTCTCTGCACACTCTGCTCCACATCCCTGAACTTACTGGTCATTGTAGCGTGCATGGACTGCAACATCTCCGTCATGTTGTCCATCTTCGTGTCCAGTGTCGGTTGACGTGGAGGAGTGGCTGCTGCCGTCGAGGGGTGTTCTGTCCGTGCTGGTCGTCCGAGTGCCCGTGCTGCTGAGTCTGCTCTGCCTGAGTGCGTCCGCCTTGGGTCCAGGGTTCTGCTCAACATCGCCGCAGCATAACGGCAAACCTCCCCAAAACAACAGGGTGAGGAGCAGTCCAACGGTAACACCGGCAGCTCGGCTGTGCAGCGTAAGCATGGCGACTCGGCTTGCTGATTTCTTCCTCGCTCTACGTGACATGAAGACATGAGACGGGTGGAATGCGCCCCATGTCGCTCTGAAAAGAGTCGGTGTCGATGGCATAGCTCTTCCTGCGAAATCTTGCAAAGATCTGTGGCTGGATACTTGCTATATTCTCCACCGGGGGGACTAAATGGCAGATGATTTGAAGCGCGTCTTACTCGCAGTTAGCCGCAGTTCACACCCGTTGTTTGAATATGGTTTTGGGTTCGTCTGGTACAATCAGGGGTTGGAAACGTTAACGATTTTATTTGTACATTTCGCCAACGGTTACTAGACTAGACTTCATTCGACCTTTTCGGATCCTTTGAGCAGGAGATGGGTGTCCCTCAGGGTAGCATCCTTTCTCCACTTCTGTTCAATCTGAAGATTAATAACATCGTCCAGTCAGTAAAGTCTGGAATTGATAAGTCATTATTTGTTGATGACTTCTCCATCTCTGCCAAGGGGAAAACTTTGGCTGCAGCTGAGCGTCAACTTCAGTTGTGTGTTAATCGTGTTCAGCAGTGGGTTACTGAAAATGGATTTAAGTTTTCAGCTACTAAGACAGAGTGTATTCATTTCCATAGGAAAAGATCTCAGGTCTTAGAACCAGCTATCAGACTAATGGTCAGGTAATTAAAGTTTCCAAACAAGTGAAATTTTTGGGGTTATTTTTATAATAAGCTTTCTTTTTTGCCTCACATTAAGTACATTAAACAATCTTGCCAGTCAGGTTTGAATGTTTTGAAGGTTATTAGTCACACCGATTGGGGTGCAGACAAGCGAACTTTGTTGCGATTGTATCGGGCTTTGGTGAGACCAAAGCTAGATTATGGGTGTGTGGTATATGGTTCTGCACGAAAGTCTTACCTCAAAGCTCTTGATCCAATTCATCATCAAGGACTGCGCGATTGCTCTGGGAGCACTTCGCACATCTCCAAAAGAGTTTGTATGTTGAATCTGGTGAACCCCCTCTGGAGCTAAGGAGGTTGTCTTTCCATGAATTACTACCTGAAACTGAGGGCTAATCCAGAAAACCCTGCCTATGATATTGTCATGAACCCGCCTTTTAGAGCCAAATATGACTTCAAGCCAAATGAGATTCCTACACTGGGTATTCGTATTTTGCCCCACTTCGGGGCAGCTGGCATTGACCTTGATGCTGTTGATGACGGTCCATTACAGACTGATTTACCTCCTTGGAAAGTCGCCAATCCAGAGATTAATTTATATTTAACTCAATTTCGAAAGGAGGTCACCTCGAGTGCTGCATATAAACAACTTTATCTTGGGCAATGTGAACTTTATAAAGATTTTATTAAGATTTTTACTGATGGTTCTAAAAAAGGTGAGAGGGCTGCAGCTGCCATTGTGTGTGATAACAATTTTCAGGAGCCCACTTGTTAAGATTGCGGGATTGGTCGTCTGTTTTATACTGCTGAACTGAAGGCTTTAAATCTGGCCCTCAGTGCGGTGTCCAGGTCAGATCAGAATGATTTCCTTATTTTATTTGGATTCATTGTCGGCTTTATCGACAAGAGAAGTGTCACATCCAGTTTTGGCTGATATTCATGATCTTCATACTCAGCTTGTCTCTTCGGGAAAGCATATAGTTTTCTTGTGGGTCCCCAGCCACATGGGAATCTATGGTAACTCAGTGGTGGACAAAGCAGCCAAACAAGCTCTCGGTGCAAGTCTTTCCAGGAGGCCTATGCAGTTTGTTCCTCACTCTGATCTACGTCATAAATCTAGTTTGTATTGTCGTGAACTGTTGGAGATTCAGAAGGGAGACCTCAATGTTAATTGCGTGTGACATTTTCAGATTTACAATCTTTTTGACGTAGAAAGAGCGTTTGTGGTTCATATGGAAGCTTATAACGCCACAGTTGATTATCGGCCCTCCTTTTTCGGTGACGATTTCAGGTTAACATTTTGAATTTATTTGATGTGTTCAGAAAGCCCGTGATTTAGAATTCTATTATTTTTTTTAAAAGTAATTATTTTATTATGTGTTTTAATAATGTATACAGGTGTCGTCGGAGTTGAACAGATAATTGTGCTTTTGTCATAAATTTTAAGCGATGTGTTAATACTAGTGTGGGTATTTGTATCTAGAGACTTAGATATGATAGCTGAGGTCCTGATTTGGCTCCTAGTAGTCCGCTGGACCCTTAACATAACAACTAACTAACTAACCATCAGAAAACAAAGCGCCCACTCTACACAGGACTTGAATTTAAAAACGCTCACTTTTCTGTTACATTACACACTGAAAGGAAATGACAGACTTTTCAGAAGAAAAAAAAAGAATGGGATGATTGCTTTTAGTCTTGGTTAAATCATACATTGGACATACTTTCAGCGTAGTATATTGTGTGATTGCCCCCTCCCCACCCCCTCCCTCCCCTCCCCAAAATTAAATATTTTGAACTGAATAATTCTTAATATATATATATAAAAAAAAGTTGAATGGCTCACGAACATAAGCGAAGTGTGATGTTCTTAGAATTTATAGAGAATGGGGAAGTGGGGTAGTGGTGAGAGTCGCGGCTGAGAGGTCGTGCGTTCGATTCCCGACGGAGCCATTTATTTTTTGGCTTAATTGGGAAGACTGGGACCACACAGGCAAGTTTCCCTCTTAATGGATGCGTCTCAGACAGTGTTGCTCAGATTTCTTTACCGATACTGCAGTGTCTGTATTTCTCGGGCCTGGTTAACAACAGGATATGTTACGAAAGTAAGTATGGAGGACAGCCCTGTTATGCAGTCTCGGACCAGAATGGAAATCCGTAGCATCATCTTCATCATCCTCATCCTCATCAATCAGCATTTTTTTAATGATAATAAATTCTGCGACCTTTCTGGTCATGCCCTCATGGTGACGGTGGTTTTGATTTCCACACCAGATCTTTGCTCCTGGTGAAGTTCTGTCAGGGGTCACTCGTATCAGCGAATTCACGGCAACTGGCGTTGGACGGATATTCTCTGGCGGGAACACTCCCTCATGTTGGCTCCACAAGTAACCAGTTATTGTCACTAATAGGGGGCTTGGTAGGTGGTGTCTCGCGTATGTTGGATCAGAACAGGCGCCACTGGACACCACTGAAGTGTCTCGGCAGCAGACCAGTCGCTCCTCTAGTGGGTTGCCTCTTGATGACTTTGACATGACTGCTCCCTGTGGATTGCTGTTGCTGGGTCTATGGCGAGGCAAACCTGGCTGTGGCTGTTGACGGAGAGCCGGGATGAGCGGCGTAGGAGCAGTGCCGCTGAGGTGACACTGAAGTTTAGACAGAAAAAAAGACATCTAAATCCCCTCAGTCTACCTCGCCTTTTGACTTTGTCTCCGTTCATAGATCTAGAAAAACCAAATTGCCGCCAATTTTCTTTCTATTAAAGGTGTTCATAGAGGGCAAGACAAACAAATAACCCCCATACAGCTGAATGTTTGAACCTGAATGTAACTGCACATAATCTTTGGTATCTGCTGTATGTTTAAAGCTATCGGATCGTGGATACACTCCAAAACTGAGTATTCAGTCAACTGATTTGAGTCAACCACAGAGTTAACTATAAGCACGACTCTCAGTGTTATATCTCTGTGGTCATTTCGCAGGACCCTTCATGACCCAAGCCACGTCATGCTGGTAAACGTCAACGCGATATGGTCACCCAGCCCCCAACATCCCACCCCCACACCCCTCTCTCTCTCTCTCTTCTCCTCTCTCTCTCTCCCAGAAGAGGATTGGGCAGAAGATGCGATCGAGAGGGCGCATAGATTAGGGAGATTTAACCCGTCAAGTCACCAGCCAAGGCCCGTGTTAGTAAAGATGCTAAGGTGGACAGACGTTATGAAAATACTGAGGAACTCTGTGGCTAGGAGAGGTTAAAGAAAGAAGGAATTAGATTTGCCCAGGACAGGACCAGACGACAGTAGCGGTTCTAAAAGGACTGAGAGAGGAGGCAGGTCAGGATACTTCGTTAGAGGCAAACTGTGCATCCGCGAAGGGAACAAAATGCCATACGGACGTACAACGTGCAGCGCGGAAGAAAGGATCAGGATGACCATGATGAGTTGTCCAGGAGACGAAATGTGATCGGGGATTACCGGGCACACAGTGAACAGATGGGACGAGTCGGATGGGTAGAGATAGAGAAGACAGTGGTGCCAGAGACTGGACCTTGAGTGGGAGAGGGAAAGAGAGAGAATGAGACAAAATGAGAGAGTGAGAGAGGGTTGAGAGAGAGAGAAGACGAGAAAAGAAGTGAAGCGGAAAGGAAGAAATATGGGAGTGAAAGTGGAAAGAACGAAAGAAGAATGAGCAAGGATGATAAAAACATGTGAGTGTAGATGAGAGCGAGGCAAAGAGTGAAAGCGGAAGTGATTTGGAAACCCAATTATCTTGGGTAAACTTGTACATGAAATAGGAGGGGGGGTTTCAGAAGAGGACAACGAAACGGAAGATGAGAACTCTCTGATGCAAAGAATGAAAGGATCGAGTGGAAGAAAAGATGTAGAAGAAGAAGGAAAGTATAATGAGCATGATCACATCCAGAGTTATGGATGGGAAAGTGCATGCGAGTGAGAAAGGACAGTCAGATGGAATGAAAGAACATAGTAGTATGAAGGATGATGCAAGTTTGACCTCATTAACAGACAAGAACAAAACAGATAGAAGCCACGGGTCCGCACAGGTCCTCTTTCACTCGATGATCCCAAACAACAACAAACTGAACAACTAATCAGCATTTGGGACATACCGGGGTCAGGGGCGTATACACAGCCAGCTCACACGACAGACAACACTGACATACTGATCGACAGCACACCTCGCTCGCGGCATGATAGCGACACTGCAGACACTCCCAATCAAAACACCAGTACTGGCCTAATATATATAGAGAAGGAAAAGTTCAGTAAACCCAGTGCTGATGCAAAGACAGGCCAGCTCAAAACAAAACAACAGCCTCGCGACAAACAACACTGGACAACACTATTCGGGCGTTACACACAGAAGGCGATGAAAGCGTTAGGCCAAGTGAACGAGAGAAAGAAAGGATAGATACTCACACTGTAAGCAAACACTCGCTACGATCACACACAAGCACCACCAAAAGCACAAATACACAATCAGGGGGAACCCGCGGGAACTCGACGAAGAAGGAAAGAAAGGAAAAAGAAAAGAAATGAAGACTAGGCCAGGCCGTTCACAGACAGAACAAACAACTGATAATCCAAAAAATCTTTCCTTTCTTTGTTGGAATATTGAAGGTCTCTGGGAAAATTGGCAGACCCAGATTTCTATGATTTTATTACTACATTTGATATCTGTTGCCTTTCTGAAACATTTACCTATAAATCTTTTGATTTTGATGTAAAATTTCAAGAATTTTTGTGCTTTCATTGCCCAGCTACAAAATTTACAAAGATGGGTCGCCCCTCCGGTGGTATTATTATGATCATTAAAAAGACCATATCAGAATATGTACAATTTATTGATACCAATATGGAAAATGTGTTATGTGTAAAATTGATGAAAAATTTGTTACAGTTGTGATAAAGATATTTTGTATTTTGCTGTTTATGTACACCCCTGTGGACAGTCGTTTTTAACTCAGATAAGGATTATTCTTGTACTCTTGATTTGATTGAACAAGGTCCAACCAAAACCACCAGTGGGTGGTTTGACAATGATTGTCTACTGAAAAAGAAAGAAGCTAGTCAGGCACTGAGTAAACTTACAAACATTAACAGAAATAAGGACCCAGTAAAATTCAAAGGGAGAAAGGAGACTTACAGAATCAAAAGAGCTCTCTATCAAGAACTAATCAGAGAAAAAAAGAGGTTATATAAAAAAACAAATTTATGATACCTTACACAAAATCAGAAAGATAGTCAGAAATTTTGGAGCACAATAAGAAGCATTAGGAGAAAAAGAATAAAGCAACCACTTATCACAACTTTGCAATGGAAAGAACACTTTGAAGGTATATTAAATCCACAAATAAATGAGACAAATAATGACCATGAAGTACCTCGGCAAGTTATTGAAGAAGAAATTTTTGTTCAAGATTTAGATGTAGAGATATCTGATAACGAAATAAGTTCAGCTAATAAGAAAATTGAAATCGGGTAAAGCATCAGATTAGACGAAATTCCGCCAGAATTCTTGAAAACAATAGGACATAAGATAATGCCATTTTTAGCAAAATTATTCAATAAGTTGTTCCAAGTCGGTTACTTCCCTTTAGAATGGTCCCGAGCAGTCATAGTTCCATTACACAAGAAAGGCAACAAGCAGAACCCAGAAAATTACAGAGGAATATCACTATTGTGCATACTAAGCAAAATTTTCACAGCAATATTAAATAACAGACTTTACAAATGGGCCGAAGAGGAAAACAAAATAAGCAGAGAACAAGCAGGATTTAGGAAAGGTTTCTCTACGATAGATCATATTTTTACATTAATAACTATGATAAGTAACTGCTTACATGGTAGACGCAGGAGTAAACTATACATTGCATTCATCGATTACCAAAAAGCTTTTGATTCTGTCAAAAGAGACAAACTGTGGACAATCCTAAGTAAACATAAAATATCAACAAAAATGCTTAACATGCTGAAAGGTATTTATAGGAACGTGCAAGCATGCGTAAGACACGGTGCGATCTTAACAGAATTCTTTGAGTGCCCGTTGGAGTGAAACAAGGTTGCTTACTGTCACCTCTGATTTTTCTCTTTACTAATAACGGAAGTAGCGAATAATGTTACAACCAAAGGAAGACAGGGATACCAATTTCTACCTGGAACAGAGGAAATCTTTACCTTATTATTTGCAGATGACATAGCCCTAATTTCCTTAACTCCACCGGTCTACAAAATCAATAAGAAATTTACAAGAAGCTTCAGATTCTTTAGGTTTAACGGTTAACCTACACAAAACTAAAATAATGGTCTTCAGAAAAGGTGGTTACTTTAGGCAAAACAGAAAAATGGTATTACAAAGGTCAAGAAATTGAAGTAGTGAATAGTTACAAATATTTAGGCTTCACCCTGACAACTAAACTTTCTGTAGACATTTCACTTTCGGAATATGCAGGAAGAGCGAAAGGCAAGATTATAGAAATAATGAAAACAATGTACAGTTTAGGACACTTGGATTTAGCTATATATTTTAAATTGTTTGACACACAAGTTAAGCCCTTACTCTTGTATTCAGCAGAAGCATGGGATTAATCAGCTACAAAGCCATAGAAAAATTTCATTTATTTGCATGTAAGAAATATTTAGGAGTAGGAAAGAAAACACCAAATAATTTAGTTTATGGGGAGTTGGAAGATACCCAATAAGTATTGATAGCACAATAAGAGTAATTCGATATTGGTTCAGACTTATTAAAATGTCACCTGACAGAATACCAAAACAAGCATATGAAAGAGAGAAGACAGAAATAAACAAACCTCGGAACTGGGCTTTAGAGATAAAACGTTGTCTAGATATGTATGGCTTTTCTGAAGTTTGGACGAATGAAGGAGTAGGTGATGAATATAGGTTCATTTTATTACTAAAACAAAGAATAATAGACTGCTATAAACAGAACTGGCACGATAAGTTAGAGAATAGCGAACGCTTTTCAACGTATCTTTCCTTTAAAACTCTACATCAAACCGAGGAATACCTAAGTGTAATTACTATAGCCAAGTTCAGAAAAGCGCTAACTAGACTACGTCCTGGGACAAATGATTTGCATGTAAACAAGAAATATATAGACAATTTAGCGATTACAACATGCCCCTTTTGCCCAGTAGTGGAAACTGAATTACACTTTTTAACAGCTTGTCCTTGTTATAGGAAACTGAGAGATAAATACATTTACAAACATTTTAGAAATATCAATACAATCACATTACAAAGCCTGGTAGAAAATGATAATGCTGAAGTTACACGGACGTTGCTATGTATGTGTTCTATGCGTTAAAACAGAGAGAATCCCAGCTGTAGTAACAGTATTATAATAATCGCTAATGATGATCAAGACACACATTATTAACCTTCTGGTAGTCGGTACTAATCCGGTTGGTCCACATAAATTTTAGTAAGTCCATCGTATGTGCTTGTATTCTAACAGTAATACTGAGCGAAGAATGGCAAATGGAACATGTTTGTATTAGGATTGGTGCCTTTCATACGGAGAAAATTGCCTTCATATTGAGGCTGGTCACAAAAATTGTTACATGTTCATTAGTCTTAGCCAGCCTTGTATATGTGGGACTTGATTGTTAGGCAAAATAACATTGTGTTGACTGAAATAAAAATGTTAGTTACTGTTCTGCTGATTTTGATTTTTGCAAGTTGGTTTTGTACGTGATATGTTCCAGCAAAGTTGCACGTATGCCTTAAAATGGTTTAATTGTAGGGTAGGTTGTGTCATCATATATAGATATGTTCGGTCGACCGACCCCTACTATCCCTGTACTGTTTTGTATATAATGATTGGTCATTTTAATTTTCAGAATGTGTACCCAGATGAGTTGTAAATTTGGGGAAAATGTTTCATGAACCATGTATGTAATTCAACCTACCAGTCAAACTATAAATTTCACATTGCGTGACATATGTGGCGCAGTCAAAATTCGGTTTAACACTGGTAAACGGGTATATATATGGATATAATACAGATTTCGATTTGAATATAGATTTTAATTTTGATGCGACATGGACACTGATTGTGAATTGTCCTGGTTTTCGACTTGAGATAGTCATCAACTTATACTTTTTGAGGTGTCTATGAAATATGAAGATTAACTAGGTGATAATTGATAGTAAATTTAAAGGCGAGTTAACTGGATACAATTTGGAATTCTATCTCAGGTCTTTTGATCCGTAGCTTATGCACTTCTTAATGATGATTGCTGATTCTAATTTGATTTGATCTAATTTGTTGGCTGTGGATTAAATTCTGATTTGAATTTAATTTTGATTGGACCTAGTGGGATACTAAATTGTTTTTTCTCTTTAGAAACAAATAAGGTACATAGATAATGGACTAGTCAAGTAACTGCTTTGTTGATAAATGTTGATTCAACTTGTTTTGGTCTGATCCATGTTGATGATGTGTCCTGTTTTAATTCAGATTTGATTTTTTGTTGTGTTGTTTTCTTCGATTTCTGAACAACGTTGCGTGACTCATGTGAACGGGCCGAAGGCCTCACATTAAAAGGCGCGGCATCAGTGCGCGTCAAGAGTCAAGAGTCAAGAGTCCTCTCTCTCTCTCTCTCTCTCTCTCTCTCTACTCTCTCTCTCTCTCTCTCTCTCTCTCTCTCTCTCTTCGTTCCTTCCTCCGCCCTCTCTTGAGTTCATTCATATTCACCTGCTCCAGCTTGCTGAGTGCGCTTACAGAACACACTGTCCAACAATGTCCTCCACCCCCCCACCCCCCACTCTGTCTGTCTCTCTCTCTCTCTTTCTCTCTCTCTCTCTCCTCTCTCTCTCTCCCTCTCTCTCTCTCTCTCTCTCTCTCTCTCTCTCCTCTCTCCTCTCTCTCTCTCTCTCTCTCTCTCTCCATGAGGGGGAACGAGTTGGGTAGAACACAGGCTGTCTGGGTCTGACGTCACTCCAAGGGAATGATGAAGAAGACCCGGCGTGTGAGCGTTTTGCATCTCCCCATGCTTGGCGGCTGACCAATTAAAGGGTAGATTCATAATTTTCAACTAACATGATTTTGCGTGGCAAACCGTCGTTAAACAACAACAACAACATTTTGGAATGTCCTAGAGAGCGTTCACATAATTATCATGAAAAGAAAATCGTAAGCTGATACTATGAACAATACAAGAACAGCAGCGGAAAGGACGTCAGGTGTCAAGTATGCGTTCTTTGAACTGAGAAAACACGACATGTTAAGAGGTTCACTGACGAACCTGAAGAGACCCACAGAGCACGGACATGTTAAGAGGTTCACTGACGAACCTGAAGAGACCCACAGAGAGAGAGAGAGAGACCCCCCCCTCTCTCTCTCTCTCTCTCTCTCTCTCTCTCTCTCTCTCCTCTCTCTCTCTCTCTCTCTCTCTCTCTCTCTCTCTCCACACGCACACACACACACACACACATGCTCTCTCTCTCTCTCTCTCTCTCTCTCTCTCTCTCTCTCTCACACACACCACACACACACACACACACACACACACATACACACACACACACACACACACGCACACACACACACACATGCTCTCCCTCTCTCTCTCTCTCTCTCTCTCTCTCTCTCTCTCTCTCTCTCTCTCACACACACACACGCACACACGCACACACACATACGCATGTACACACACATATACCTGTAGTTGAGAGAAAAGGGAGGGGTAGAGGAGCTTCAGCTGATGTTTATAGCCCAGCTGACTAACACAACACACACACACACACACACCACGCGCGCGCTCGCGCACGCACGCACATGCACGCGCGCACACAACACACACACACACACACACACACACACACACACACACACACACACACACACACACGTCATCATCCTCTTCATCCTATTTATTTATTCATTTATTTTCATAATCATTGATCAGTAAAGAATTAATAATATGACATTCCAGTATAACTTCTATCAGTCCCAACTTCGTTTCCGTCAATAGCGGAGGTGAACAGTCTGACTTCTTCTTCTGCGTACACAGGCTGATACTCCTGCAGACACTCCCTGTATAGACAGGCAAGGATTAATCCCATCTACCCAAAAAAGGGAGTGGAGTTTTGTGTGTAGGACCTAAGGCAGCCATACTCCAACTTCGGGGAAGAACAGTCTGACGAAGAAGATAATTAAAATACTGTATTAGATGTTAAGGTTTATTATTTGTGTATTTAATGTACTTAAGAAATTTACTGACACTTTCATTATGTGTTGAATAAACTAAGAACACGAGTAAACTGAGAGTAAACATGTAGGTTACAGAGGCCCAATCAGGGATAGAAGGTCTCTGACCTAATAATCGTATAATGACAAACTCGGATGTTATTTACACTGCCTGATGTAAGCTTATAATATTTTGTGTAACAAACTTTTCTTCTGATTTCGTCATAAAACTTCATACTTAAGAAAATATTAAGAATGTAGATTTACAGTATTTCTTACAGAATGTTGCAATGAAAATTCGGTATGACTGATTTTGAAGTAATACAAAAAAGGTATAGAAAAAACTGCCTTTAAAGTCTGTATGTGATGCTACGATCGTTGGCCTAATGTACCCACAATTCGTTTCATCACAGTTACCTGGTGTGGAAAAGAATTCTCTCACACTTCGAGCAGGTTGACCCTGGCAAGGACTTCAAAAGTGGAGGACTCAAATGCGTGATACTATTATCACAGCGAAGGGAGCTTATGTAGTATTATCCTCCGCAAACAAGGAAAAGCCAATACACCTGCTCAAATAAGCAAACAAACAAACAACTGTCGTCGAAGAGGTTCTCTCTCTTGCTTTATGATACATCATAAGACAAAATTAGAGCCAATATTCTTCAACAAAATGATCTGCCCTTCAGTCGTCCAGCTTGAAGTTCATTCAGTGCATTCACATTCTTTGCATGGTCTGCATGATCAGGCTTTTCGTTCGGAGAAAGATCCTCTTCTCCATTCCCACTGCCGTCAATAATAACCCCGTTTATTGGACAGTTGGGAGAGAGAGAGAGAGAGAGAGAGAGAGAGAGAGAGAGAGAGAGAGAATTGTGTGGGAGGGGGAGAAGTGGGGAACGGCAGAAAAAGAAGCATCCTACTTTCATTTTCATGGAAACGTGACGCACGACCTTGAACTTGAACTTTTCCTCCCAAGGGATATAAATCTAGTTCACACAGACCGATGAAGGCAAAGGCGCCACGCGCCTTTATCATCATGTGATTGCTGGAATTGATTTTTTTTTCTTCTTTTTCTGGCGCTCGCGCAGCATGTGACTTCTTGAAGGGCTTGTGTAAGCGGGAGTTTCTTTTCTTCTTGAGAACGGACGCCGATTCTTCTTTGCCAGGTAACCAGCTTCAACTTCTATATATTGAGTTTTGACATGTGATGTCATTGTGCATTTAACTGTGTGTGTTAATAGTCAATGTAGCCAATACTTATTAAGTTATACAGATCGGAGAAAAGACAGGATAGAGGAACAGAGAGAGAAAGAGATACACACACTGTAAATATGCCCTCAGAACGAAATTTGGTGCTGCAATAAAATGTAGATGTGGCGAAACAATCGTTAGTTTTGTTTGAATGTACCTCTCAGGGCACACTTATCATGCTTACATCAGCCATGTCTGTGATTGATGTCTGTTTCTTACACTAATCTGCTTTAAAGTTACCTCTGTTTGACTTATAGTTCAATTAGTATTTGATACGATGCTGGCAGCCTTTTTGTGATTATCTGTACACACATACACACACACGCGCGCTCGCGCACACACACACGCACACACATGTACGCTCGTGTGTGTGTGTGTGTGTGTGTGTGTGTGTGTTTGTGTTGTGTGTGGTGGTGTGTGTGTGTGTGGTGTGTGTGTGTGTGTGTGTGTGTGTGTGTGTGTGTGTGTGTGTGTGTGTGTGTGTGTGTGATGTGTGTGTGGTGTGTGTGTGTGTGTGTGTGTGTGACCTCCCCTTAATGTCGCATTTTTTGTGAAAAGACTTGAAATCACTGATACTACGGTATAAATATACAGTCGCAGTGACCTTGACATGCGAGCGGAATGATTTCAATTAATCTGGGGCAAGCAAAAGTCCCCCCCCCCCCCCCCTCCCCAAAACACGCCACATACGTTCATTGTGCACTGTTCATTTCGGGTGAGTGTGTTGGAGTCTGGAGAGTAGAAGGAGAGGACAGAATTTCCAATAGGAGTAGAGGGAGGAGAGATAGAATCGCCAAATACAGAACCAGATTTGTATAATTCATTGAAACTGTTCATCAAATACAGAACCAGATTTGTATAATTCATTGAAACTGTTCATCAAATACAGAACCAGATTTGTATAATTCATTGAAATTGTTCATCAAATACAGAACCAGATTTGTATAATTCATTGAAATTGTTAATCAAATACAAAACCAGATTTGTATAATTCATTGAAATTGTTCATCAAATACAGAACCGATTTGTATAATTCATTGAAACTGTTCATCAAATACAGAACCAGATTTGTATAATTCATTGAAATTGTTCATCAAATACAGAACCAGATTTGTATAATTCATTGAAATTGTTCATCAAATACAGAACCAGATTTGTATAATTCATTGAAATTGTTAATCAAATACAAAACCAGATTTGTATAATTCATTGAAATTGTTCATCAAATACAGAACCAGATTTGTATAATTCATTGAAATTGTTCACCAAATACAGAACCAGATTTGTATAATTCATTGAAATGTTCATCAAATACAGAACCAGATTTGTATAATTCATTGAAACTG
>CM031618.1:62562484-62564984 GCA_018398815.1 Conus ventricosus
AGCCGCCTGCAGTGTTGACAGCGACTCGCTCACCCGCATTAGCCACCCGTCCTGGGCGGCCGGGCGACTGGGATTATTCAGACCTGTGGTCTTTGGATACTTTATTCGCTGATCTTCGTGGTTAATAGGATGACAATTGATACTCAATGAAAAATTTGTGTGTGAGGACGCGGCGCGCACACACACACACATACACACGAGCGAGTGCGCGCGCGCGCGCGCGCGCCACACACACACACACACACACACACACACACACACACACACACACACACACAACACTCTCCCTCTCTGTGTCTGTCTGTCTGTCTGTCTGTCTGTCTGTCTGTCTCTCTCTCTCTCTCTCTCTCTCTCTCTCTCTCTCTCTCTCTCTGTCATGCACAACACATTACCCTGACTGATATGAATGGCATACTAACATATTTTATTAAAACCAGTGTGGACAGGCAGTGGGAAATTTCGGTCTGCACCTTACAGCTGTAGATGTGTTACCAGAACCAACAAGCGCACCTCATTATAATGTTACCGACCACCGCATGGTTTGTTCTGGTGGTCATGTCGTTCAAACCCTTGTTTAGGAAAACGAAATCTCTCTTGTCTCAGAGGGGCGCGAGCCTCTAAACAGGGAGGGGCTCGGCGGCGGTTGTAGATGTGTTGTCGTTGATTTATCTTGCTGTGTGCGCATGCGCGCGTGTGTGTGTTGTGTTGTGTAAGAGATAAGATAAGATAATGTTGCTTACAGCCCAGGTTGTGTTGTGTGTACGGTGTGTGTGTGTGTGTGTGTGTGTGTGTGTGTCTGTGTGTTTCATTTAACGTCTATCCACTATTCGTGATATTAGACCCCCCCAAAAAAAAAAAAAAAAAAAAAACACAAGAAAAATAAAGAAAAAGAAAAAAAAAGGTGAATGTGTACGGAAGTAATTGCAAGCGTGCACATAATGTAATGCATGTGTATATGTATGGGTGCACGTGCACGCGAATCTGTGTGGTGTGTGTGTGTGTGTGTGTGTGTGTGTGTGTGTGCGTGTGTGTGTGTGTGTGTGTGTGTGTGTGTGTGCCTGTGTGTGTGAGTGAGATAGTTGTGAATGTGTAAGTGTGCGAATATCTTTACATAAGTCATAAGTGTGTGTGTGTGTGTGTGTGTGTGTGTGTGTGTGTGAAAGATGAACTTTTGTGTACAAATATGTGTGAATATTTTGTGTGCATAGCATGCGTCCGTGTGAGCACGTGTATGTGGTGCGCACTTGTGCGTGCACTGATTTGATCTGACAGTTTCGCTCAGTAAGCCTATATCATTGTATGCTCACACCAAATGTAAAACAACAACAAAACCCAAAAGGTGATGCCCTTTTTGTTTCAGTTTGTCGTCTGACTCTGCGGGCTGATCAGACTCCCCAGAGTGAGTAATTCCGCGACAAGTGCCCCACGCCCAGTGCGGGGGGGTTGCCGCCCGGGGACTCCGTGATGAAGATCAGGTTGTAATTGTGTGTGCTGACAATCATGTCAAGTCTCCGTTCTTCAGCAGGCTTCCTCGACTTAGTGAAGCATGACACGTTGAAATGATAGAAAATGGAAGTGGAAAAATATGCGGTCAGTTGTGTTGTGTGTGCGCTTCGCAGTCTTTCAGGAGGCAGGGGACAGTATAAAAGTAGATAGAAACAGGAAAGATAACTCTTGTCTCCCTGGTGAGACAGGGACACGCCAAGTAACTCCCGTAACGGGTGTTGGTGTTTATGGCAGATGAGACGACACCCAAGGTTTCTCATTGGGGTAAAGTTTTTACTCGTTCAGGCCACACACAACTGAAGTTTTTGAAAAGAAAGCGTCAGAGTTTTTGGGAGGGGGAGGATTTGTGTGTGTGTGTGGGGTGTGTGGGGGTGGTGTGGGGGGGGTGTGTGTGTGTGTGTGTGTGTGTGTGTTGTGGCTGCGTGCGTGCGTGCGTGCGTGCGTGCGTTGTGTGTGCCGCGCGCGTGCATGTGTGTGTGTGTGTGCTTGTGTGTGTGTGTGTGTGTGTGTGTGTGTGTGTATGTGTGTGTGTTGTGTGTGTGTGTGTGTGTTTTGTGTGTGCGTGTGTGTGTGTGTGTGTAGTATTTTCTTTTTCACCCAAGAAATACTGCTGTCTGTGATGTGATTATCCAGTGATGGTTTACATCTGAATACTTTGACGTCTGCATTGGCTCACACTGTGTCTGGAGTCTCGTTTTGTTCTGAAACAAGTACATGGACCCCCCACTGCACCGACGTTATATTGTCAAAGTGATTTGTTTAAAAACTTGATATTGTACTAACGCTGCTTGTAGCACAACGACCTTTTTTTCCCCCCCTTTTGTGTCGCTTGGAAGCCCTTCTTGGAGTCACTAACTGTGGTTACAATTGTTACAAGTTAGTCCCTTTGTGACCAATGTCAGGCGCCTTTGCTGATGGTCCAGTCTTCACAGGAAAAGTGTTGGTCTTAAATTAGGCCTGAGTTCGCTTTACCCTGAATGTAATGTCTCTCTCC
>CM031618.1:62569984-62584984 GCA_018398815.1 Conus ventricosus
CGGTGACTTTAATGACTGTCTTCCAGTCTACACGCGATGCAACGGTATGTACGACTGTCTGGACCAGCAAGACGAAGAGGGATGTGAAGAAATGACGTGTCCAGGATTCTTCAAGTGCAGGGTGTCTACAACATGTGTACACAGTCAACACCTGTGTGACGGTTGGTCTCACTGTCCTATGAATGATGATGAACTATTGTGTCAGTTCACCTGTCCCGTTCACTGTTTATGTCAAGGATATACCTTTCTGTGCCCTCGTCCTTTCACTGCAGCATTATTCCCTCAACTACGTTACCTGGATGCCAGTGGTTCGGGAATGACACTGACTGATGTGCAAAATAACGTTTACTTAATTCATGTGGTTCTTGCACGGTGCAGCTTGGTGAACTTGCCTGAAGTCCACCTGTTAAACCTGAAGGTTCTGGACCTCAGTGCCAACAAGCTGCAGGTGGTCAGTACCAAGGTGTTCACAGGGTTGGACAGTTTGGAGGTCTTGTCGTTGTCAAACAACCCTCTCCACACTCTCCACAGCGACACGCCTGCTGCTGTGCACCAGACACATCTGACTGCCCTAGATCTGTCCCTGACCCTACTGACAGTATTTGACGGTTCAGTTTTGTCTGCATTTCCGCAGATACAGACACTGAACTTGACTTCTACTTTCATCCACACTGTTAGTCCAGGTGGGTTTCTTTTCACGCCAAAATTAACAGAACTCTATATGGACGGCACACCCCTGAAAGTGTTTCCAAGTGATATTTTTAAAGGACTTTCGTATCTGAAGATGATATCCACACATAATTATAAGTTGTGCTGTAGAAACATACTCCCCTCTGATTTTGATCACAGGTCTTGCTTTGCCCCAGAAGGAAACATAGCCAACTCCATTTCATCCTGCGAAGACTTGCTGCCATCGTGGAAGTATCGAGCCTTTCTGTGGCTGGCTGCTTGTCTGACTGTGACTGGTAACATATGGTGCATTTACAAATCTTTCAGAAACCGAAAAGCTGTTCCAAGTGGCTTCACCATATATGTCATCAACCTGAATGTCGCTGACTTTCTGATGGCTCTGTACGTTGTTGTTGTTGCAGTTGGTGATCAACTGTCCCGTGGTAAGTATGTCCTAAGGGAAGAAGAGTGGAGAAGCGGTGTGACTTGCAAGGCGGCTGGTTTTGTGTCTCTGTTGTCTTGTGAAGTATCTGCTTTGATCACCTGGCTGGTCACAGTCGATCGCTTTATTGTTCTTCATTTCCCGTTCAGCACCTTCCGATTTGAAAGGACCTCGGCAGCTGTAGGTTGCCTGTTGATGTGGTTGGTTGGTTGGTTGATAGCCTTGGTGCCTCTACTTCCGGTGTCCAATTGGGAACTTTACAGCCAGACAGGTATCTGTATCCCAGTGCCAGTTTCGCGCCAGGACTATGAGGGAAGAGAGTACGCCTTCAGTGTGTTGATCTTCTTTAACTTGATTCTGGTTGTGAGTGTCTCAACGCAACAGATCTTCACCTTCTGTTCAGTGAAGAGCAGGCTATCAAGACGGAGTTCAACCATCGAAGTTCCTGAATCCACCACGGCCCGCTGGTCGCAAGACGTCATCTTAGCTCGGCGGATGATCGGCGTGGTGCTGACAAAATTTCTGTGTGTCTCTGCCGTAGCTGTGTGGGGAATCCTGAGCCTGGCGGAGGTTTCCGTGGCTGTGAAAACGTACGCCGTGCTGGCTGTGTTTGTGTATCCGCTCAGCTCGGCCCTCGATCCTTTCTTGTATCTGATGATGACGCTGTTGGAAAGGCGGAGGCGATCACGAGAACCTGGGCGGGCCAGACGTCTGGAATCCCGAGGTGAGAAGACGAACGCACGATAGGCTGGGCAAAAGCGCGACGGTTTCTTGCTCTGCTAAGAAAAGTGATGGTTATGGTTCGGTTAGCGTGCATGTGTGTGTGTGTGTGTGTGTGTGTGTTGTGTGCGTGTGCGTGCGTGCGTGCGTGCGTGCGTGCGTGTGTGTGTGTGTGTGTGCGCGCGCGCGCGCCCTCTGTCTAGGTTTTTCTCTCACTCTTCTTAGCTGTTTATGAAACTCTTTGGTTCTGTCTCTCTCACACTTCCTAGCTGTTTATTAAACTCTTTGGTTCTGTCTCTTAGCTGCTTATGACACTCTTAGGTTCTGTCTCTCTCACTCTTCTTAGCTGTTTATGACACTCTTAGGTTCTGTCTCTCTCACTCTTCTTAACTGTTTATGAAACTCTTAGGTTCTGTCTCTCCTACTCTTCTTAACTGTTTATGAAACTCTTAGGTTCTGTCTCTCCTACTCTTCTTATCTGTTTATGAAACTCTTTGGTTCTGTTTCTCCCGCTCTTCTTAGCTGTTTATGAAACTCTTTGGTTCTGTCTCTCCCACTCCCGTTCTTCCCCGAAAGGAGAAAGACGTGCGGACTAATTGCAGGAAATTATCGTTCAATTTTTTTTTTTGTCTGTTGTTTATAACGTCTGAAGTGACATATTTGTAAAAACAATTCACTTGTCTGTTTAAGTTTATATTGTACATTGATCTACGTTACTTTACACCTTGTTTTGTTTGTTCATTTGTATTCCACCTCATGGGTAACGATTAACATGGACAAACAAGACAGAATACGACGCGTTTTGACCCCTACGTCTCTTTCGGGCAAGAGAAACAACATCCAGGACAACGTAAACGGAGAACGAACAATCACTAATCTTCTCGACTTCGGCGCAAGATGAGCGTTGAACGGCCTCGTTTTCATTCAACGCCCATCTTGCGCCGAAGTCGAGAAGATACGTGATTGCTCGTTCTTCGTTTTCATTGTCCTGGATGTTGTTTCTCTTGCCCGAAGAAGACCTAAGAGGTCAAAACGCGTCGTGTTTTGTCTTGTAATTTGTTTGTCCGTGTTAATCGGCAGAGTTACTTAATTTTTTTCCCGAAATTTGTTTCAATTTTTGCCTGCAGTCACCAACTAACTTAGATTCACCTCACTTTGAAACGGGCCCCTAGACGAAACGTGTGATTATTTGTCTGGCCTTAAGTATACCTATGTGGTAATATATTTTAGCTTTAAGCGTAGTCCTTTTGTTGTATATCAGTGTTTAGGCATAGCTCTGTAATCTTGTTTCTAGATTTAGTCTTAGCGCTGTGTTTGTCTTCAGCTTTTAACTTCGGGAATGACTCTATAATCATGTAGGCGGGGTGCGGTTTTAGTAGGCTGTGTGGACGTGGAGTTTCTCCAGCTTCAGCTGTAGTTCCAGTTGTACATAGGCCTGTGTAGGTTTGGACATACGTCTAGCTTTTGACATAGCTCTGTAGCTATCTGTCTGGCTTTAGGCATAACTCTGCGAATGTTAAGATGTATGTTTTCTGTGGAACAGCCAGCTTTAGGTTTATACCTGTATTTCCATATTTAGCTTCAGTAATATTTACGTCAGCAGTTCTATAGCTGGTTCTTTTTCCCAGTTGTGCGGTTTCATATTATGCTTAAGGCATAACTTCGTGGTAGTATACCTAGTTTGGGGCATGTAGGTCTGTGTTCATTTATCTAGCATTAGACAGTGTTGGGTATCTAGGTTTGGGATCGTTTTATTGTTTGACTAGGTTTTATTAGATAGCTCAAATGTTGTACATTTTACGTGGGATAGTTCCTTTGACTAGGTTTATTAGATAGCTCAAATGTTGTACATTTTACGTGGGATAGTTCCTTTGTTTAGGCGTAGCTGTGTTTTGAAAACACCTATCTTAAGGTATGGATGTGTGATGCATTACCAGAGTTGGCAGAATTTCGTCGTTACTTGTCTATTTGAAGGGATATCTCTGTGACTGCTTTGCAAATAGGCTTTTTCGGAGATAGCCTTATGGTTGCATTGTTAATGTTGAACTTTTCGCAGAGCTTTTGGTGACATGGAAAGCTCTACTAGTTGTGTACCTGAAAAAGCTGGGTTAAGACACCGCTATATGATAGTACTGCGAGTTGCATGCATGCATAGCTGCGAGTTGTATTTACAACTCTGACGTTGCATGCATAGTATTAGACACTGCGCTAACTTTGCATTTTCGATTTCAAACTGGGGACCGGAATAGCTCAGTTGGTAGAGCGCCTGAATCGTGATCCTGGGGTTGCGAGTTCGAATTTCGGTACAGGGGAATTTTCCCTCGGAGTTAACATTGGTTCGGACTCCATTCCCCATACAGTCCTTCGAATGAGACTATAACCGAGGTTCCGTGTGTGAACGCACGCACAACATCTTGCACACACGCAAATCCCATCACCAACTTTCGGAAGAGAAGGCCGTTTGGCCGTTGGTATGGATGACTCGATCGTTACACATAGCAGGCACCTTCCCCGAAGGGTCTGGCTGCCTTAATGGCGGGATGAAAAACCGTCATACACACAAAACTCCACGTGCCTGTCTGTACAGGCAGCGTCCGCAGGAGTATCAGCCTGCGAACACAGAAAGAAAGGAAGAAAGATTTCAAACTGTGAGGCACAAAGGGTAGCTGAAGACAGCAACTGTTTGGCTGACGAGTAAACCGCTTTTGGTACAGTTCTACGGTCGCACAGACAGTTTAAGAACAGTTCAATGGTCGCAGACACAGTGTCATGCATGTCTGGGGTTGATGACTACACCTCTGTAGTGGCGTGCCCTGTTGAGGTAAAGTTTCTCTAGTTTTTGCCTACTAGCCTTTTTGGCATACTGGCACATGACACTGGTGCAAGCACAGTCCATTTTACTTCTGGCGTTGCCTTTTGCTACATTGGTTTTAGTGCGGTTTGCACGCCGGCTGTATTCGGGTTTTTTTGTTTTGTTTTGTTTGTCTTTATTTTTGTTTAACAGGCTATGGCCAGAACTATCTAACAGGCAGAATCTGGGATAGTTTTATGATGTATGTTTGGAGCATTAGTTTGGCAACACAAGTTCAACTCTTCGCTGAGGCTGAAAGCATTTTTTCTAGTTCTCAGGCTTTTGACACGGTCGTCCTGTGTGACAACAAACTGTGGCATGATCAGCTATATTTTGCACTGAGATTTCGGTGACAGGTGACATAATATGAAATACCCTGTGACAGTGGTATTCCAGCATAGTTCATTGGTGATGTATAGCAAGATGAAAGATGCAACTTTCAGACCTACTTGAGTTGCGCACAAGGATCATGCTTGCACGCATGATGCGCGTGGTTTTAGTTTTGTAAAATAGTTAAGTTCTGTTTCTAGAGCCACCACGTGTACTAGATATTCGGACTTTCTCTACGCATAGTAGCAAATTAATGTAGTCTTTCGATCTCCGTTGGAATTTGCTAATTCCTTGACTGTTTCGCTGCTCAAATATGATTATTTAACCCTCTGTTCTTCTCAGCTTACAATGGCATCCAAACATTTTTGAACATCTATTATTCCAACAAACCTTTCTTTTGCAGCGACAATTACACGGCAAGGGGACATTTGTTTGGGCAGCGTCTCTTTTTTTTCCCTTCTTTTTTACGAAATTAACATATGTGAGGTGAACAAAAAAGCAAAATCTTACTCCCTTCATCCGAAAACTAAAATAAACACACGCATATTGAACCATGCGTTAAATGAATGTGAAAGTGGCACCGAATAGTGCTTTCACGCAAACACATGAGGTATTTGAAAGAAAAAGTACAAAGGAAGAAGTGGGAAGAAATGGGATGATAAAACAGTTATAAAAGAGCGTTAGCTTAGAACCTCAGAAGGGACTACCCTGTACATGAAAAGTTTTCACCAGGATCCGAAGAAAAGTAAAACTCCTCAATACAACCGTTGAATGAGCTACTGACTTGCTCCCTAGACTCGGTGGAGTGCAGTCATTTCTTCCGAAGAAAACAATTCTACAAGTCAGTGAAAGTTTGTGAAACAGGAAGGGCGCTCGGGACAGCACAGACCAGTGTCAAGGTCGAACGGCTCCTGGATTCGCCCCACCAATATACCCCCAAATTCAACGGTCAGTCCTTTGGATATGTTCCATATTTCCACCAGGATTCGTTAAATCGATTCTGTAGGCTTTTTGGTGGCAGGCTTGCAAGCAGACATACAAATAAACCAACAGGTATGAGTGAAAACTGCCTCCTTAGCGGGGGCGACTACACAAGCACAAGCATTTAGTAAAACAGCGGAAGACGTTTTTACCGCGTCGGAAAAGGAGAAAACCCGAGACAGGAGATCTACAGACAAGACACCTCAGATGGACACCGTCCAGATGGTCAGTCGCTGTTATCTAGCACAGGGATCTAGAAGGGGGAAGCTATGTATCTTCTTCGCCTTTCAAAGATTAGAGTTCCGTTGCGCATACTGAAGGCATTTAAACCCCTTCCTGTTGATCTGACTGTCCTCCTTTTTACGGATTGGTTGTCTGTTACCCGTGCTTTGAGGCTGAAACTGCTGATTTCTAATTGTGAAATGTAAATCAAACACAGCGTAATCTGCGCGTGGTTTAAGGCTAATCCGCGCGTGGGCAAAGGCTGTGTCGCAGGCATTAGGCCGACCTTGCTGAACAGCCTACAAGAAGTCTGCATAGGCCTGCTTGGTTACAGTCATCTCTGCTCGCATTAGCCACGTCTTTCTTTCTTTCTTTTTTTTTTTTTTCTACATCCAAAGTTGGACTTGCACCAGCTACATTGTTAGATTGAAACAACGAACGTGATCTCATCCCTCCCGCACAAAACGGTAAAGGCCTGGTCGTGTGCTTGGTGTTGGTTCCTCACTATTTTATGGAGAGCTACGATGAATTTTAATAAATGGTGTGTGTGTGTGTGTGTGTGTGTGTGTGGATGAGAGAGGAGAGTGAGAAGAGAGAGAGAGAGAGAGAGAGAGAGAGAGATCAACGTTATGTAAAAATGAAAATTTACAGAATGAGCGAGGGAGAGAGAAACTTATCAATGTTATCTAAAAGCTAATTTAGAGAGAGAGAGAGTGGGAGAGAGAGAGAGCAATGCTACCATCGCATGTAGTTATCTAAAATGCTGATTTAGAAAGAAAATTTTACCAGTAATACCCTTGCCTTTGCTTATCGAAAATGCTAATTCATAGTCTTTTTTTGCTCGAGGATAACATGGAAACTGTATCCCTGTAAAAAGACATGTGACTCTAAAACATTCTGGCCAAGATACTCCACTCAACTATGCAACGTGTGATTTATTCTGGAGTATGCGCGCAGTGACATACATGCACAGAGCTGCTGGAGCCCACATAAGTCACATGGCGATGCACGCGCGAGCCTGTATACACTGTCAGTGCTCGTTCATCACACACCACACACACACACACACACACCACACACACACACACACACAGATGTGAGAGTTCTTAATCACATGAACACAAAGTGAGAGGTTATTCATAATATTAAAGTTTTGTGATGCAATGGCACATTATCTTCTCTTGTATACAGATTTTTTGCGTATCTTCAGCGCAAATCTCTTCACATACACGCGCGCGTGCGCGTGCGCGCGCGCACACACACATACACTCAGATAGATAATAAATAGAAACTAATAATAAATACAGTCGGTAATAATATGCCTTTGTGTATCAACACAGTTTTGAAGGTTTACACCAAACTACGAATCACCAAACTGTGCCTTTCCAACAACGTGTTCCATCTACACCGCTGTCCCGTTATTCCCAGACGGTTCCAGTCTCTCGGACAGAATGTCAGAAGTTGTTGGAACTTGCTGACCCGTTGAGCCAGGGCCGCACCATGCCTTGGGACCCCCACATCAGCCTCAGCTGGAACTCTGTCCGGAACAGTTCTTCAAGCTCAAGCCTACCAGTCTGCTTTACCTCCGCGTGCGTCTTCTCCGTGCTTCTGACCAGTTTCTGATCATGATCTTTGAGGTTTTCGATTTCCTCATGACCGTCCGAACCTCTTTGCTGGGTTTTCTCGTGGTCGTCCGTCTTCTCCTGGTCTAAAACGTTCTTCTGGTTTTCCTCGAGGTCTTGCTGGTTGTGGAGCTGTGAAGAGCAGTTCCATTCGTTAGCGTCTAGTTTTATGATCGTCTGATTCTCTGGATGAGTCTCTTGGTTCTCTTTGAATCCATTAATGGTCCCTTTCGGTCTGGCATGGGGTTTCCGTCGACACTTTCGATCTTCTCCTCCGCTTCAGGACTGTTCTTCAGCTCTTCGGTGTTTTCCTTGTGCTTGTCTGACTCATTTTGCATCTTCTCCTCCTCCTCCACTGACATCTTGCCGTTCTCTTGTCCTCTACTGCAGCCCTTTCGCTTCCCACGGTGTTCTTATACTCTCGTCCCCGCTCCTCAGCAAGGATCTCTCGGGCTGAGGAACCTAAGGCACTGGCTTGCCAGGCCATGAACGGGCGTTGTTGAGGTGGTTGAGGACCACATCCAGACTCTGCTGAACGTCAGACGGCTGCCACGACGTCATGAGCTGGTGGAAGTAAGAACCGCAGTCTTCATCCCCAAGGTCCTCTTGAAGCAAGCGCAGGACGGGGGTGAGGTAAGGAGGGTGAGAGGCCGAGGGGAGGAGTGGGGGATGGCCGTGATGACGGAGGGTCTGGAGGAGAGGCTTGAGGCGTGTGTCGAAGATGTAGGCGGAGGGGTGTGGTGCTGACGCAGGATCAGCCAGGTGTCCTTCAGCCGTTTGACCTGTTCCAAGGGAAGAAATTGTAAGGAACAGCTTAAAAGTTTTTCGATGACGTAAAACTTAAAAAAAAAAAAAAAAAAACAGAATAAAAGAAAACTATACAAAACAAAACAAGAAAGACGAATGCCATAGAAACAAGAGGGGCCACACACACACACACACACACACACACACACACACACACACACACACACAGAAGCGCTAAAATAAATGTAGAGGTGGAAGAAAGAAGTTCTGTTTTACGTCTTGATATTTCATTTTCATATGTGCTTTTAAAAAAAGGTGGAGTGTTTTTTCCATACTCTAAATACATGTCAAAGCAAACGCTATCTGCTTTTAGGGAAAACACACACACACACACACACACACACACACACACACACACACACACACACACACACCACACGCACGCGCGCGCGCGCACACACACACACTGTCGGCAACTGTCTCGCTTATGAAAAATCCATCATAAAAATTGGTGGACTAAGTATTGCTCTGAACCCAGTAGCAACAGAGTAGAGGAGATCCAAGTGTGTTAACAATACAGGATCGATTCATCAAATGAGAATGATTTTTCATTAAGTGTATATCAAGTTTGTACCCCAACCTCTCCTCACCCCTCCTCACGCCGACCCCTTCACATCCTCTGCTTCCATTTACTCCCCCCCCCCCCCCCCCTCTCTCTCTCTCTCATTCACCCATACCCACAATCTTCTACCAACACCACTGATAGTCCATCTAAGTAAATGACCTGTGGTGACGTCCAGGGCCTCCATGACGGAGGCAAAAGCGAAGAGGTTCCCCGAGGTGACGTGAAGTTCCCCCGCCACGTCAATCCAGAGGCTCATCAAACGCGCTCTCTCCATCACGATCGTACACGTCAGCAATGACGTCATCACCCACAGACGCTGGCATTCTGATCTGGGAAAGCGAGAGCACATTGGAAGGTTACTGACTGACCTTTTGACTGACTAAACGACAATGAATCATGTCTTAGACGTCTCGCATCTTGTCATCTGATGTGACAAAAGAAAGGGGGAGAAAAAAGAGTGCCCAATGAAAACTGACGGTTCGGGCGCCAAGCAGAAAGAAGGGATGAAAGAAAGGAGATTAAGAGAACTGGAACAGGGAACGTGGGGAGACGTACACTCGGGGTGGAGGATCGGAAGAGCATGAGCAGTGAACGGGAAAGTGAAAGAAAATAGAGTCAGATTGAAAGCATGACGATGAAAACAACAGAAAGGAAGGCGACGGGATCAGACAGGAACGACAACAAAGTGAAGCGCTCGCGCACATGTTCGCAGAGAGACAGAGACAGACAGAGAGAAAGAGAGCAGAAACAATTCTTCATGGATTTTCTCTAGTATCTCCTTATCGTTTCTTTCTTTCGTGAGGCGTTTGAAGCATGCAGCTGTGAAAACAACCATCTGAAACTTCAAGCGTTCCTTATTGTTTTATTTGGGGCTCATGTTTTTCACGTATGCGTATTTATTTTACTTCAATTTTGAAAGATGCTGCTTCGGAAGTTGTTTTTATTATCTTCTTGTCATTTTTTTCTCCCTGAAATTACTGAAATAACTTCAGTGAAACTTTTTTTTTTTAATATCACTCTGACCTATTGATGATAAAGCCCCCAAACAGCTAAACACTATTGAAATTACAGATTCTCAATGAACGAAACGTTTTCTTTTCAGCACTATTCAACCCCTCCTAGACGAAATGATCCGCCTCTTTACACATAATCGTCTCTAACCCACTAAAATCACAGACGACCATGATAGTCATCTATATTTTTAGTAATACTTTGTTTCATAATGTAATCTTCCAACAGGTTCACCTTCTGCTTACAAAATCTCCCTTTTCAATATCTCAGTGATACATTGGTTTACGATGAAACTCCTAAATAATGCACATGCTTACAATCTTAATTACATTGAGCAACACAAAGACTACCTGTAACACACACTCATCTTTCACCGTAGCATAACCATCTGGTGCTTCACCTTTCAGTAACCTGTACACGACGCAAAATCTATCTGTACCCGCATTACTGTTCACAAATAATACGATGATCAGGAAAAAATTCAGGTATAGAATTACCTACAACCCTGTCCTTGGGGCTGGGATAGCTCAGTGGTAGAGCGCCGGACTCGTAATCTTGGGTTGCGGTCGAATCTCCGCCGGCCGTTTCGGTACAGGTGGATTTTTCCCTCGGCGTTAACATTGGTTCTGATTCCATTTCCCATACAAGTCCACCGAGGTTCCGTGTGTGAACGCACGCATATACATCTTGCACACACGTAAAATCCCATCACCACTTTCGGAAGAGAAGGCCTGTTTGGCCGTTGGTATGGATGACACGTAACACATAGCATGCACCTTCCCCTAAGTTAGAGTATGTCTGCCTTAAAGGCGGATAAAAAAAACGGTCATACACACAAAACTCCACTCCCTATAGATCTACAGGCGGTGTCCGCAGGAGTATCAGCCTCCGTACGCAGAAGAAGAAGAAGAAGAAACCCTGTCCTTCAATGATACTGTGATCTTCAAACTCGCTTTTTGATTACCAAAATCTTCTATCTTTCATTTTTACAGTAACGCTGCAGCCACTGATTTACATATGAGGACAATACTACCCAAGTTGTGCCAGGTTTTTTCCCCTCCAACTTTTGCATAAACCATACAGTACAGACCAAACATAATCAAATCATTATACTTCTTTATCTGTAAAAATGATTGAAACTCAAACAAGCATGCCGACAGATACAAATAATGATCCCCGCACGCGCGCGCGCGCGCGCACACACACACACACATACACATACATATACACACACACTCGCGTGTGCGACCGTAGAAATGTAGCTGTTGTATCGAATTCTTTTGCACCGAATCGTCTATATTTTCCCCGGTTGTATCCCCGTTTTTTTCTCACTAGCTCACGTTCTTACGAAAGCCTGGTGATCATATCATCCCCTTCAACCATGCTCGGGCCGGGGGCCCCACATGCACACGTCAACAACACCAACACCACCATCACCAACAACCCCTTTCAGGCACACGATGACATGAACCCGCATTTTTCATCTATGGAATGATTTACCATCTCATTATGCTGTTAACAAATTAGCCCCCGTTTTGAATGACACTTTAGTCGACACCTCCCTTTTCAATCACGCAATGATCTACATCTTCCATCGCCGACCACCCTTAGACCGAGCACCTCACGGTTCAAAACTGGCTCATCCTCACCCTCACCTCTCAATGACGTCCTTCCGCAGCTGTTCTCCCTGCGGCAAGGTGCACAACTCTATCCCGGAAGTGACCCCTAAGCCGAGGTCAAGGTCGTCCTCTCCCGTGACCCTCCACACGTCGAGGTCAGCCTTGGTCATGTGACTGGCCAGTTCTCGGGCGTTGCTGGCCAGCAGGAGGGACTTGGTGTGCAGGAGTACCCCAGAGTCCAGAAGTCGGTTGTCGGCCGAGGGAAAGATGCTGGACTGGAAGCTGTCCACGCCGATTCTGGACGCGGGAGTGGTCTCGGGGAGGGTGAACGGTCTGTTGTCCCCGAAGCCGTTCACGTGATGGTCGTTGCCCTGTGTGTGCGAACTTCCATGATTCATGTCGGTACTGTGCGAAGACACGCACGGCTGATGCCTGCGCAGCTTGGGTTTGTGGGTAAGGTCTGGTAACCTTTGTGTAGTTGTTCAACTGGCCGTTCGCAATCTCTTTCGTTCTGTTATGGTGAAAAGACCGACTTTTAGACACAGAAGGGTGAGGCGGAAGAGAACTGTCTGGATCAAGATCCCCCGCCCAACTGGGGGGACCTGACAGTTGGTTAACGTCTGTGTAATCCCGACCGTCGTCCTCGTACAGGTGCTGATTGCGGATCTGCACCGTCGGCCGGTGTTTGTACTTGAAGGAGGGCACACGACAGGGCTTAGGGGAGGCGGCCGAGAGAGGCTGCTCTCCGAGCTGGTGGAGGTGAGAGACGAAGTGCGAGAAGTGGGAGGCAACCGAGAGGGGCGGTTCTCCGGTTTTGTGGGCGTTGAAGGTGCCGAACGGGAGGGAGTGGGGGTCTGGAGAGATCTTTTCCCAGCTTGGAGGAGGAGGTTGGAGATGAACAGCAGGGCAGGTGAGGAGGTCGGCGGCACTTTCTTCCCCTCCTGTGGGTGTTGTGGGCACAGAATTGGACAGACGGGGACAGGGAAAGGGACTGTCTTCCGTCGCTGGACATGCCAGAGGGATTGATCTGGAGTTCGGGAGACGGAGGACACTGCGCTCGATGCATGAAGGTGTACTGTGCGTGGAAGCTGGGAGAGGCAAAGACTGTGACAGATCGTTTTGCGACCCTGTAGGGGTGAGGTCTTCAGGAAAAGAAACGGAGTGTGCAGCAACATCCCCATCATTGTTCAACGCGGGCTCGCTGCCCGCTCTGTGGCGACTCCCCATCGGCACTGGTAGGTTTTGTTGCTGGGTTGGGGAGTACGTCTCATGTGCTCCGGACCTCCCGGGGGACGACATTGATCACGGGCAGACTGCCGAAGCGTTCCAGGGAAGGGGAGCGGCTGCGGTCCTGGTCGGCCTCATCCATCCGCGACAAGATGGGCTGACTCCCCGCCCACCGACCGGCCCGCCGGCCCAGGCCCGGACTGGGAGTCGGGTGTGCGCGGGCGAGGAGAAGGGGCTGGGTCTGGGCTGGGTTGTGGTACACGCTCCCGTCACCGCTCCCGGCTGACCCGTACTTGGAGTCGTAGTAGCTGAGCGGCAGCTCTCGCGGCACCGGGTTCCTGAGAACGGCTCCCGAAGCCTGCGTGACGGTTTCTGGCGCGAGAGGTAGAAGTGGATCAGCTCCTGCACGCTGCTGAATGCCTCCTCCTCGAACTGGAAGGTGATGCTGGGCAGGCTGCCCGGCGGGCAGGCCCCCACTACGGTGTTGACGATGAAGTGCATCGCCATCCCTCTCCAGCTGCAGGTCAGCACGAAGTCTCCGGGCTTGGAGATGGAATCACGGACCACGAAGTCCCCCAAACTGGACACCAGGGATTCCGCGCGCTGCCTGGAAATGGTGCCGTGGTACCAGGCGTGAGACTGGAGCTCCGACGGGTCCAGGTTCAATTCTCTCTGCAAGTCCTGACGCAGTTTTTCTGAGGAGACGAAGAGGGGGGCCAGGTCTGACATGGACGGAAATGTTGGCGAATTCCTGCGAGTGACAGGTATGACACAACTGAATTAAAATCAAAGCAAATCAGTTCACATCAAATCAAACAGTTTCATGGCTAATTAAAGAGATCCAAAGTCTGTCCATCTCTAGAGTAAAGACATCCAATAGTAGTTACGACATTCATAAACTGTTCATTGAAACCGTGATGACAAATCAGACCCCTGAACCTTCAGTATTGTAACAATCCACAGGAAACGTTATTTGGAAATATAGCCACATGCACCGAAAGAATGTTCAGAAATGTAAATGCACAGGCCCAACAGTACATGCATAATTAACAAAAGACGTTGGGAAAATTGGAATTTTGTGTTTTTTTCATCAACAAATACAAATTACTACACAGCGTCTGTTTCGGTTAGGAGTTGTTGGCAACAGAACATTTTCACAATTGCGTTCAAAGTAAAGTTTATGTGCATAGACGGCAGTAATAAAATTAAGAGCCTTTAAACTAGTATCACAACAGAACCTGAACTGGTCACATTTCCCATAATCGTCTGCTTTGTTTCTTCGTTGCTTTTTTTAACAGGACATGTTAGTTTACCGACCTTTTTTTTCTCGTCTTACCAGTATTCATCCTTCCCTCGTCCAATTCTTGAAAGTAGTAATAGTCAGACTACCCATCTCTTCCTTCCCTTCCCCTCCCACACTGCACCTCCGATCCAACCTTCTCCCTTTATTTTCTCTCCCCTACCCATCTTTCTACCCCTGCAAACACACACACACACACACACACACACACACACACACACACACACACACACACACTACACACACACACACACACACACAACACACACACACACACACACACACACACACACACACACGACTCACGGGAGAGAAGCTGCTGCGGAGTGGTTGTTCCGCTGCCAGGCAGACCAGGAGACCTCCCTGCACATGGACCACACACCACGTCAGTCAACAGACGATGAGGCCCAGCTACCTCCCTCACATGGACCACACACCACATCACAGTCCACAGACGATGAGCCACACCACATCACAGTCCACAGACGATGAGCCACACCACATCACAGTCCACAGACGATGAGGCCCAGCTACCTCCCTCACATGGACCACACACCACATCACAGTCCACAGACGATGAGCCACACCACATCACAGTCCACAGACGATGAGCCACACCACATCACAGTCCACA
>CM031618.1:62589984-62594984 GCA_018398815.1 Conus ventricosus
TGAATCGGAGACTAATTCATTTTAAACTCTCTTTCTTTCTTTGCCTGTTTGTTCGTCTCTGTCTGAAGTATACTGAGTGTGCTGGGTCAACTCTGTTTGAAGTATACTGACGTGTGCTGGGTCAACTCTGTCTGAAGTATACTGACGTGTGCTGGGTCAACTCTGTCTGAAGTATACTGACGTGTGCTGGGTCAACTCTGTCTGAAGTATACTGACGTGTGCTGGGTCAACTCTGTCTGAAGTATACCGACGTGTGCTGGGTCAACCTCTGTCCTGAAGTATACTGACGTGTGCTGGGTCAACTCTGTCTGAAGTATACTGACGTGTGCTGGGTCAACTCTGTCTGAAGTATACTGACGTGTGCTGGGTCCAACTCTGTCTGAAGTATACTGACGTGTGCTGGTCAACTCTGTCTGAAGTATACTGACGTGTGCTGGGTCAACCGATTTTGCCAAACCTCACTTTTGGTACACGAAATCATCGAATTACATCTACTGCTTTTGTCCCAGTCAGTCTCTGTTGTTCATCATCTTTGTACGTTAGACCGGGATTGTAAACAATGGGACAATAGGGCAAGCTTACAATGTAGTCGAGAGATATTTTCAGGTTAAGCGGACGTGACAATTCCACGTAGGCCCTCAGACTACACCGCAGGAAAATGGACACATTGTAACCAAGCTGTTCCGAACTCTTCCTATACATGGCCTCCTCCGTAATAAGAAGGGTCAGTCCAGTAGCACTGCGCAAGAATCAAGTGGCTGCAGAAGTACTCCTCTCTTTCTATATGCTTCATCATGCACACACAAATAATTATACACAGCTTCATCCCCCGCCCCCCCCCCCCCCCCCCCCTCTCTCTCTCTCTCTTGCGCGCACTGTGCGACACTTACACAGGCTTACAGTCTCTCTCTCTCTCTCTCTTCTCTCTCTCTCTCTCTCTCTCTCTCACACACACACACACACACACACACACACACACACACACACACACACATACACACACATTCACGGCTGCGTGCACACACACACACACACACACACACACACACACACACATACACACACACACACACACACAACACACACACACACACACACACACACTATCGCCCGCAAGCGCTATCAAAGCATAGAATCACACACATTCATAAGCAAATTCCATATCCCCAGATACATCGCCTGATATCCCTTCGAGTGAAAAGACGTTCCACTGAAGGAGAAGAACACACACGCCATCATTCATGCGGGCAGAGAAATCTTTGACCTGCATCTATAATTCAGAACGCTGAACACGCACACGCACACGCTCCTCTCTCTCTCTCTCTCTCCACTGATGAAGATAAACGGTTTTGTACTCGAAAGCCTGTAAAGAGTTATCTGCCTTGGTACAATCTAAAGCTTCGTGTATCGTGTTTCCCTCGTTCTGCTCGTCCTCACCTGCACCTGCACCAAATTCATCACATCCATGACGTTGACCTGTTAATTCAAGGTGTGTGTGTGTGTGTGGTGGTGGTGTAGAGTAATAGGCCAAGCTTTAAAGAGGGTTTTACTTACCAATTAAAAAGCTAACAAGTGGAGTCTTCTCCCCCCCCCCCCCCCCCCCCCCCCCCCCCCCCCCCCCCCCCCCCCTCAAACCGTAAACCCACTTCAAGTTGTTTTTGCGTAGATCCAGATACGTTATCAAGAGTCCAAACATTTTCAAAGTAAGGTCGACCTTCTATGCAATTTGTTTATTAACAAAAATAAACACATTTCCCGATCATGTAGAATTCCCGATCATGTAGAATTCCAGAATACTGTTGTTGTAAATTCTTTGCCATCACATTTGGCTGAAAAGCAAGAAAACGAGTGATCACGTAGCAACACAAGTGATAGTTATTCGTTTTTTTTATATGAAAAAATTAATTATCACTGCCTTTTGCAAGAACAAATATCGTTTTCACGAAGTAAACGATCAATATGGTTTTCGAACCTAAAGCTCCCATACACAGGAACTAAACACGAAGAGTTACGACAACTAACAGCCCTTGGTCTTTGATGTTAGAAGGTGTGGGTTAAAAAAAAAAAAACTGCGTCAAAACAAAACCAAAAAAAAAAAAAAAATGGAGACAGGATAAGATCACAAAGGGAAAAGATATGGGAAAAGTAATGTGCGAGAAAGTGAACAAAGAAACGCGATTAAAAAAAAAAAAGAAAAAAAAAAGGGGTGGGGTGGGGTGGGGGGGGGGGGGGGGGGGAGCGGACAGGCTCAGAGAGAACGGAATCAGTGAGGTGTGCAGCTGCTGCTGCTGCACTGAGGACGGGAGGGAGGAAGGGGGAAAACTCTGTGTTCGAACTCCCACGAAGAGGTTTGGACCACACGTTTACTGTGCACATAAACCTGGCGTCCTGAGATAATACTAGCAGATTTTCTTAGAGAGAGAGAGAGAGAGAGTCAAAGTCAGTCACAGACAACACACACACCGCGCGCGCGCGCGCGCGCCACACACACACACACACACACACACACACACACACACACACATAAAATCACTGTCATTGTTACTGCTATTCTTTCACACACACACACACACACCACACACACACACACACCCTTCCCCCCTCCCTCCTCCCTGATCAAAGAAACCCCCTTTTTTTTAATCTGTAATCAATGCAAATCACATTAACAGCAATGAAAAACAACAACAACAAAGAAAACCAAAGCGTGTTTCAGCCGAGTTTTAACATCCCTTCTGCGTGCAAACGACGCCACGCTACCGCGCTCTACTTCGAAACCAGAACAAAGTCAGTCCTAACCGTGTCCATCACGCCGCGTATGCCGGTATTCAAACATATGCACGCCATCGACTGCTGTTGTGACGTCACGACACACCTGACTGACGATGCATAGAAGAAAGAAAAAAAGGTGTGTGTGTGTGTGTGTTTGAAAATGCTACTCTCCATATTCGCCTGGAGATGTTTCACATGCAAGTAAACGTTCAAACGAATGCTTATAAAAAAAAAAAAAAAAAAAAAAAAAAAAAACGCATACACACACACACACACACACACACCACACACAAAGCAAACAGAAAAAAAGGGGGGAGGGAGGAAGGGGAAGGGAAAGTTGGGATGGGTGTTGTCATATGACCGATTTCAGGTTGACGGTTTTCGCTTGCTCTTTGTCACACTAGTCTCCATACATCCAACTAATAAAAAGTCGCTTCTGACTCTTGAATAATACATGTTTATGTGCAATGCCTCTAGGTGTGTTTCCCTTTCGGCATATTGGTTGAACGTATCAGAAGATCGCTGAAAAAGTTGCAATAGCTGGTCGTGGAGTTCTTGGCCACTCTTTCAAACATGATCAGCTTCGTTCAAGGCATTGCTTTGTCAGTCAATGTATTCTTTGTTGAATAGCTGAATCAACGACTCTACGGTATGGAACTATCAGTGTGTGTGAACACACACACACACACACACACACACACACACACCACACCACACATAAATAGATGCATAAATAGGTAGATAGACAGACAGACAGACAGACAGATAGATACATAGATAGACAGATAGATAGATAGATAGATAGATAGATAGATAGATAGATAGATAATCCAGAAAGCTGCTACAGTCAAATTCATAGCCTCCCATGTTGGATACCGCCTGTGTTTTTCTCACAAACATGTACGGGATTAACGCGCGGTCAGATTTACTCAATGACTCGGGTTCTAGGTTACAACCATTTACATAATTCCCCTAAATAAAATTGCTAGCAGACCGACAAAAAACAAGAGTGCGACTATAATCGACCAATCAGCAAATCAGTGATTCACTGAAATATTGTGCATAATTATGGTAGAAGTAGAGAAATTTGGCCTAATCACAGTGAGTAAAAAGTATCTATTCACAAAACACTCACATGTTTTTCCAAAACCCAACACCGGCTATAGACAGACAGACAGACTGACAGAGAGATGAGGGGGGCTGGGGAAATAAACACAACACACACACACACACATACACATGTACACACCACACACTACACACACACACACATACACATGTACACACACACACATACACATGTACACACACACACACACACCACACATAGGCGCACGCGCATGCACACACACACACACACACACGTACGCGCGCGCACGCACGTTCTCTGAGTCTTGTGATACGCTTTACCAACAAAAACAAAAAACAAAATCGAGTTTTATCCAATAGGCTACCCTTTTCGACAGGCTGTCGGGTCCACTGAAACTTCACAGATTATCAACTTGAAGCCTCAACATCATGAAACCCCCTTTCATTTCCATCGCTCATGACCTGCCATTCATTTCCTTCCTAAACCACGCGTTCGATCCAACACTCACTGACTTACCGCTGTATTTACATGATCATGAACACGAATTGGAGAGGCACCAGTGGGCCTACCATCTCCTCCATGTCAGTCAGAGCTTGCTGAATCAGCTCCACTTTGATCTGCTTTTCCACTGCGAGTTTTCACAACTGGGATCCACACTCTGACACGGCTATGGCACAACCAGTAGCTCCCACAACACCAATAGAAAAAAAAAATTTTTTTTAAACAAAACAAAACCCGACGGCTGACGTATGGGTCTAGGCACAACAGGTGTTCCCGCTTGCCAGATCACTTAAAAACGTTCAAGTTCTGACAGCTGACCCCCCATTCAGCTCCAATTTAGCCGTGATTCACATCCGCTGAATTGGCAGTGGTTGACTTTTTCAACGTCAACATACGTCGCGCATTAGGCAGCAATCATAATCACAACGTAAAAAAAAAAAAAAGCCAGTCAGTCAGCTCAGCAGACGACTCTTTTTATTGAATGCTGCAAGCATGCGCAGTCAGTCAAGAGCAGACAAGCGCAGTTTAGAGAGAGAGAGAGAGGGGGGGGGGGGGGAAGTCGCTGTGGTGCTGCTTTCTGCCATCATCGATTAAATGGGGAAGGGTTCATAAAGAACCCTCGAGGCTATTTTTAAACCGA
>CM031618.1:62622484-62624984 GCA_018398815.1 Conus ventricosus
TGGAAAATAACTACCCGCGTGGCACCGTGATCCCCCAAACGGACGAACACCCCATCATCGTCTGTGCGTCTGTTAAAATGAACCCAGTCACCTGGCGCTCGCTTGTCTGGGTGCGTGTGCCGGGTGCCCCTAACCCACCTGCACCCGCAAGTGAACTCTAACAACGCAGCACCAATAACAACAAGAACAACAACAGAAACAATCAATCAGTAACACGCACTCAAGTTCGTTCTTTGTCCTAAGCCCGATGTTGCTCCTTTGCTTGGGCCTTTATTTTATTTTTTTTTTTTTTAATGCTGCCTGATTAAGTTCGCCTCCACAGGTGAATCCGGGCTTCTCTTCCTTCCAATTGTATGAGGATTTACTGAATTCGGCGAATCACACACACACACACACACACACACACACACACACACACACACACACTCACACACACACACACACACACACACACACACACACACACACCAGACAGACAGAGAGACAGACAGATAGATAATAATACATAGACATGTATACAGGTAGATAGATTATTATATATTAGATGTGTGTGTGTGTGTGTGTGTGTGTGTGTGTGTGTGTGTGTGTGTGTGCGCGCGCGCGCGCGTGCGTGCGTGCGTCTGTGTGTGTTGTGCGTTTGTGTGCCAGCGCGTGCGTGTGAGCGTGTTCGGGTGAACATTTACACAAAGAAAAGAAACAAAAAGACATAATAAAAGACGAAGTTTAAACAATCTACATTCCAGTTCAACTTCTGTCCGTTTAAATCCATTTTACCTTGGACAGAAACAAAACACATGTTAGTTTGAAGGATAAGACGTTAACACAAAAAATAAGAAAAAGAAAAGAAAGAAAAAGATGCAGAAAGAGAAAAAGAAATCGATCTAAGTATGCTCAGACATCATTTTCCCCAAGCACCAAAAATAGTCATGTCCTCTGATCAGTACGAGGACGGTCACTTTCGATAAAGTTGCTACAGTTCAAGATCAAGGTCAAAGATCAAGGTCACACCCTGCCTAACTGAAAAGCAAACAACTTGGGAATGACAGTATGAAAAGGGTGCTTGGGAATGACAGTATGAAAAGTGTGCTTCCATTCCGTCAAGACTTGTAGGTGTAGCCTCGGCCTACAGGACTGACCATGATGACAAAATGAATCTTTTCTGGGAACAGGAACAAAGGAAAGTGTTTTGTTATTCAAGTAAACAACTCTACAGTTGTTGTCCGATCATTCACAAAGCAGTCATATGTTATACATAACATGATTGCGCTGTTTTTCCTATATACTGTAGTACAACACTGCCGTGCGATTTCACGCAGAAGTATCGATGTTTACAGTGAAAGAAATCGTACATGTATCAATCCAACCTGTTCAGCTCGTTCAAGCATTGGCTAAAAAAAAAAGAAAAAAAGAAACCGCAAACACACACACACACACACACACACACACACACACACACACACACACACACACACACACTGTTTTACATTTTACACGACAATGATCCACCCGTTATGGGAGTGAGTGAGGGGGGAGCGAGAGGAGTGTCTTTGATAATGCACATGTGATTGAAGAACAGCATCTAGCAGCCGGACCCGGTAGTAACTCTCACAATCCTTCAAAGCCCTCCCCACTGCACTGCAGGCCTTACAGAGCTGGAGGCGCTTCGGCCACCTTCTGGGTACCAAGTGCTCGGGATTCTGACAGCCGGTGCTTTTTCTTCTTCTTCTGCGTAGGCAGGCTGATACTCCTGCGGACAATCCCTATATGGACAGGCAAGTATTGATCCCATCTACCCAACAAAGGGAGTGGAGTTTTGTGTGCATGACCGTTTTTTATCCCGCCATGAAGGCAGCCATACTCCATCTTCGGGGAAGGCGCATGGTATGTATAACGTGTCGCCCATACCAACGGCCAAACTGGCCTTCTCTTCCGAAAGTTGGTGATGGGATTTTACGTGTGTGCAAGATGTAATGCGTGCGTTCATACACGGAACGTCGGTTTATAGTCTCATTCGAAGGACTGTATGGGAAATGGAGTCAGAACTAATGTTAACTCCGAGGGAAAAATCCCCTGTACCGAAACGGCCCGGCGGAGATTCGAACCCGCAACCCTTGGATTACGAGTCCGGCGCTCTACCAACTGAGCTATTCCGGCCCCCCTGACAGCCGGAGACAGATGCCCCCCTCTGAAAACAGTGCCTTTGAAAATTCCGCCCCGCCTACCTGACTTAAACATGGAAATCAGAGAAAGTCGCATTGGAACAAGCCAAGACTGTGTGGAAAAAAAAAAAAAAAAAACCTTGGGCGCCTTGCTCATCAAGGTAACTTAAATGAGGTGGACCCTGTGAGGAGTAGTGATGTCAGGAATAAACAATGTTCTGACAGTTTCGACAGCAGGACGCTGCCCATGTGCGAAACTTCATCACTTGATGAAGAATGGTTCCCACATACTATAGTAATAAACAGAGAGTGTGGATTTCTCTGAAGAAAAAAAATCAATA
>CM031618.1:62629984-62632484 GCA_018398815.1 Conus ventricosus
TAACACAGACGTTTCTTTTTCGTTTCAATTTTTTTAAAGATGCTTCCACCACAAAGTTCATTTTCAAATCGGTTTGACTAAAGAAAAACAGCATGAAATTTATTTCAATGTTTAGAGAACTGAGAAGGGAAAAAAATTAAAGGTGCATAAAATTTATGCAACGAAAAAAAAATGAACTGTATGAAAGTCATACAATATTTTCCACGTGGACCCCAACAAACTGACTTAAATGCGCTTTTTCACAGATCACATTGAAGATGTAAACATTTTTTGGATGAAAACGTCCACAAAACTGAATTTTAAAAACAGTATCCCAACCATGCAGCGTATCAAAACATGGTCGAAAACTTCATAATACATGGAACTTTTTTCTTCTTCTTTTTTTCATTGTAAGGCTATTGCACGGTACTGATCTACTAGCGGAAACACAAAACACTTCAGTATCCAAAAATCGCATCACACTTTTTTCTTTTTTTTTCTTTTTGTTTTGGACACCTCGCCACAGCGCTGCGGGGGAGAACTCGGTTAGAGGTAGCTGAGTGGCATTTTTATCCCCATCGCTGCCTCACAACGTACGAAAAATGTCGGTAATCCACCTGTGACCACCACACACCTCACACACACACAGCAGATGTGGCAAGGTCCAGCCGTCACAAACTGCACAATGACACACACATGGGGGCCAACTTTCACAGCAGTTGCCGGACCCGTCCGCCTTCCACGCACAACCAGTTCCACCTGCCCTGTAAATAGCCACACGGGCGATGCTGTCATACACAGAACTCATGGGACTAGTTTCGGACATAAACCTCATTGGTTGAATCAACCGTCCCCAGCCAATCGGAAAACACATGTCTGTTTCATGACCACAGCTAAGTGCTGCAGAGGTTAATAACGGCACATCGCAGGTTTTTTTTTTTTTTTTCCTTTGCTTTTTTGTTTTCTTCTTTCTTTTTCCTACCCTTCATTTTTCCCCCCACTTCCCTCCCTGTCTCTCATCCTTCCTCAACCTCTTTCTGTGTTCGGCCTGTCCAGTGCCCCCCCCCCCTCCCCCCCTCTCTCTCTCTCTCCCTGCCTGTCTTATCACCTATGCGTAATGAGGTCCATACACAAATGGCACGCGCCATTACTCTCCGATTTCCTGTAGGTGGGCCCTGCTGCAGTGAGTTGGGTGGGCCGTTTTCCTGTATGGACAGTCTATACAGTCAGTTAGTTACAATGATCGAACTCAACCGTGTAAGGTACGAACAGGAAGCAGTGCTGAGAATTAGACCTACATACACATACGTACTCACACATACACACTCACGCGCGTGCGCGCGCGACAATCATACACATACAAACAAACGCGAGCGCCTGCGCGCAGAACGCACAGGTAAGACAGACTGAGAAAGAGGAGCCGCACATTTACACAAACACAGATAAGACACATACGAACACAGACATGCATATGTCTTCAAGCGCGCGCGCACCTCCTATCCCCCCCCCCCCCACACACACACACACACACACACTCACTCACTCAAGCACGCAAGTGACTCCAGTCTTGCAATGTGTATTAACCGGATGAAGACTTATATCAAAACTTTGTGGTTTTAACAGGTGTTTTGATGGGTAATTATACACACACGCGCGCGCGCGTACACGCACGCACGTACACATACACGTGCATGCGCGCACGCATGTACACACACACACACACACACACACACACACACACACACAAGCAAGGAGGGGGGGGGGGGAGCGCCTTTGCAGCACCTAACCTAACCTGAAAAGGGGATAAGGTGAGACGCGGGAGGGAGGAGAAAAAGGGAGTAGTGGGAGGCAGAAACAGTGTGTTGTGGTGAAAGTAAGATGAACGTTCTCTTTGCCAACCTGGGTCTCTTTAGTTCTCAGATGGAAACAAAATGTGCAGGCCTGAAAGGTTCTCCCCAGGTGCGCCCTGTGAGCAAAAAGGAAGGAGTACCATCGCACAGAGCCTTCCATCTCAATCACAGGGACTGGTGCGTGTGTGTGTGTGTGTGTGTGTGTGTGTGTGTGTGTGTGTGTGTGTGTGTGTGTGAGATGTGATGTGATGTGATGTGATGTGATGTGAAGTGATGTGTTGTGTGTGCGTGCGTGCGTGTGTGTGTGTGTATTTGTGTGTGTGAGATGAGTGCATGTGTTGTGTATGTGTGTGCGTGCGTGCGTGCGTACGTGCGTGTGTGTGTATGATATGCGTGCACGTGTTGTGTATGTGTGTGCGTGCGCGCGAGTGTGCGTGCGCGCGAGCGCGCGCATGCATTTGTGCGTTATGACGCACAAGATACCCAGCACGAGGCCTCAAATCATTGACAGCGCTTTCGCGGTGTCAAACATCGAAAGGATGTCCCTTTACATCCTGACAGCCCCACAGCCAAACACAGACAGCATCAGCTTTCTTTGCGGACAGCACCACGCACCAAGTGCCCGTCACGCGCTTCCAGCTAAAAATACAGCGCGTGAGCCGAGAAAGACG
>CM031618.1:62647484-62654984 GCA_018398815.1 Conus ventricosus
ACAGGGATATATTAACAAGAAAAGACAGAGAGAAAAAGGAGAGAGAGGGGAGGGGAAAGAGAAGGGTGAGAGAGAGAGAGAGAGAGAGAGAGAGAGAGGAGAGAGAGAGAGAGAGAGAGAGGGAGGGAGAGGGGGCAGGGAGAGGGAGAGAAAGAGAGAGAGACACTGAGAGAGAGACAGACACACAGACATACATACATACAGACAGGCAGGCAGGCGGGCGAGAGGCAGGCAGAAAAACGTCCTTGCAGACAAACGGGCAATGGACCATGAAGGGAAAGGGACGGGAGAAGAGAGAAAAGCAGGCGAGGGGATGAGAGAAAATCCACAGAAACACAGGGAATGATGAAGACGAAGAGAGACAAACAAGCAGGGACAGGCAGGCAGGCAGACGGACAAAGAAAGAACGTGGCAGAAAAAAATTAATGAATTCCTGAATTAGTAATGCCACCATCCCAATCTCATTCCTGAATTAGGAGGCCATCATCCCAGTCTCATTCCTGATTTAGTAGGCCACCATCCTGATCTCATTCCTGAATCAGTAGGCCATCATCCCCGTCTCATTCCTGAATTAGTAGGCCATCATCCCAGTCTCATTCCTGAATTAGCAGGCCACCATCCCAGTCTTATTCCTGAATTAGTAGGCCACCGTCCCAGTCTCATTCCTGAATCAGTAGGCCACCATCCCAGTCTTATTCCTGAATTAGTAGGCCACCATCCCAGTCTCATTCTTGAATCAGTAGGCCACCATCCCAGTCTTATTCCTGAATTAGTAGGCCATCATTCCAGTCTCCTAGGACCTAAACAACGATCGTTATTGCAAGTACACAAATAATGGTTATACACATCATACATACATGTCTGCAACAAAACTGGAAAAAAAAGTGTATTCATAGCTAAGTAACGGCAATAGCATGTCTTTTCAACAAGGAAGTATAATGCAGTCAACGTTATAACAATTTTGGAACATGAAAGTCATTCTCACGACCGAGCATTCCATAAATGTGTACAACAATTCTGAATCATTATTCTCCGTAAACTGGACACTTGATGACAAAATGGGTGTTATCTACCACAGAAGATGTAAGGAGACTCAGTAAACTCTAATATAGTAATTCCAATATATCTTAAAGAAATGAGTGAATACAGATAAAACCGTATATTTATATTTCTGTCAGAAACACGCTTTTTTTTTTTAAATTCCGAAAATGTTCAATCTTACCGGATGATATGTTTGTTTCATTCTTGCCATCCGCAGCAAGGAACAGTAAGTACCTTAAAGATTGAAAGAAACTGTACACCCTGATTACCTCCCCCCTCCCCACCTCAGCCTGCCCCACTGCCCGCCCCCCCCCCCCCCCCCCCCCCCTCCTCTCCTCTCTCTTCTCTCTCTCTCTCTCTCTCTCTCTCTCTTTATGCAAAAACCGTAGGCCCTACTTTCCTAACGTTGTGCAACATTTGTATCCTATGAACACTTCCTCTTTTCATTTAGATAACAATCATAACACCTTTTTCTTCTTAGGGAGTAGCTTGCCCTCCCTCATCTGCTCCCCTCCCGAAAGTTTTTTTCAAGAAAGGGTGTTTATACCATAATTGAAACTTTTGAAGAGGGTAAACAAAAATAACGAAAAACTTGCCGTTTGAGATTGAATTTGAATGATCCGATGACTAAAAAAAATGTCGCCAATCGTCAAGACTTAGCATCTGACTTTGCACTCCCTGAAGAAAAAGAAACACCCGAAGGTGCTGGGGAGGACCCAGAGAAGCACTGTCTTCACCTGCCTTTAGAGCAGTCCTGTACCACCCTTGGAGGCCTGCGCTGTGTTGACGATGGGTACAGGCACGCGCAGGACACTCCATTAAGATATCAAGGGACATAACTGCTCCTGAACAGAGGTAAATTAGACTACAGGATGCAGCTCATAACAGCCTTAAAGTAGCATCCCCATGGGTGTACCAGCCCGTATTTCATGACTGCAGAGCCCACCGGCGAAAAACACCACCCTCCAGCTGCCGAGCACACCCCACAGACCCAACCACCCCTGCCCACGGACAGATGAAGACAGTGCCACTCCAGACACAGCCAAGCTTTCGCCATATGGTCTTATGTGCCCTCAAGAGAGAATCCAGAGTTGTAGTCTTTCCCACTGTCAACAGGACTTTCCCTGTGGTCAGTGGGTCTTTCTCACCGTCACTGGACCTTTCTCCAGGGTCAGCCTAGTTAAGGCAAAGAAGAAAAGAAACACCCGAAGGTGCTGGGGAGGACCCAGAGAAGCACTGTCTTCACCTGCCTTTAGAGCAGTCCTGTACCACCCTTGGAGGCCTGCGCTGTGTTGACGATGGGTACAGGCACGCGCAGGACACTCCATTAAGATATCAAGGGACATAACTGCTCCTGAACAGAGGTAAATTAGACTACAGGATGCAGCTCATAACAGCCTTAAGTAGCATCCCATGGTGTTTACCAGCCCGTATTTCATGACTGCAGAGCCCACCGGCGAAAAACACCACCCCCCAGCTGCTGAGCACACCCCACAGACCCAACCACCCCTGCCCACGGACAGATGAATACAGTGCCACTCCAGACACAGCCAAGCTTTCGCCATAACGGTCTTATGTGCCCTCAAGAGAGAATCCAAAGTTGTAGTCTTTTCCCACTGTCAACAGGACTTTCCCTGTGGTCAGTGGGTCTTTCCTCACCATCACTGGACCTTTCTCCAGGGTCAGCCTAGTTAAGGCAAAGAAGAAAAAGAAACACCCGAAGGTGCTGGGGAGGACCCAGAGAAACACTGTCTTCACCTGCCTTTAGAGCAGTCCTGTACCCCCCCTTGGAGGCCTGCGCTGTGGTGACGATGGGTACAGGCAAAGCGCAGGACACCCCATTAAGATATCAAGGACATAACTGCTCCTGAAACAGAGTAAATTAGACACCGGTGCAGCTCAACAGCCTAAAGTAGCATCCCCATGGGGTAACCAGCCCGTATTCATGACTGCAGAGCCCACCGGCGAAAAACAACCACCCTCCACGGCCGAGCACACCCCACAGACCCAACCACCCTGCCACGGACAGGACTTTTGCACTCCCTGCTTTTCATCCTCGACAAGTCGGCTTGCCATCCTGTTTTTTCTACCCTAGCAAAACGCTTTTAGCCAAGGTGTTCTTAGGGATATCTACAACATGCTCGTTTTAATGACTTGAAAAGATGGTGGCGAAGTTATTTCTCAAACACGGAGATGAAGCTCGTCGTAGCAGGAAATCCTGCTTGCCCGCCATTGTGTGTTGTGGTGTGTGTGTGTGTGTGGGTGTGTGTGTGTGTGTGTGTTGTGTGAGTAGGCGTGTGCGTGCGTGGTGGTGTCACAGCGCATAAGAGTGAACTCCACTGAATTAACTTAATTCCATACCAATGACTCACCGCAAAGGAAAACATTGGTCAAAATGCAGTTAACTGTATTCTCCTGACAGGGAGGCTTTTCAAACGGAACAATGTAAATTTTGTTCGTGTTTGAAGCTCTCGCATCGGCCTGTCAAAATGGACGCACAAGACACTGATGCATGCAATACATAGACATACACAGGGCCAGACAATGAAGGGAGAAGTGGGGGGGGTGGGGGGGGGTCTGGGGGTCCAAAGTACCCGGAACACGCACCCCTCCCTTCCTGCCTAGCAAAAAATGTGTTTTCATTGCTGCATGTTGCGCCCTTCCTACACTGGGGAAAGGTCTCGAGACCCTCTTTGGACCCCCCCCCTCCCCCTTCTTTCTCATATGACTAATCTGGTCCTAGCGTGTAAAGACAAGCATGCTGTTGCGTGTTTCTACCCTCAGTCTGAACATTCGAAACGTATGTGTCAATTTCATTGCGTGCATAAACGCACAATGTACTGAATGGGGGGCCCTGGTTAAAGCTGTTTCTGTACGAGAGTTGGTTTTTAAAACAAACGTTAACACAACGTAGATAAGAATTTAAATATACAGCTTATCCAACCAATTCGCCATGCCATCTTTGGTCTTCCTATATCTCGACGCTACGAACTTTTTTAAAACAACAATTGTGCGCCTTTACCAAGTTTTTAAGACTGCGATTGTCCGCCTTTTCTATTCAAGAGCAGCCTTGTCATAAACCGTTACTTTAGAACTTGTACCATGTTTATACTTGGGCAACAAGTAGCTTTTAAAATATCAGGCAAATCAGTTATTTTCAAGTTTATAAAATGTTCTCAGTATCGCCTCGATGCGTTTTTTCTTTCTTGTTTGTTTCTTTATAGCTTTGCACTTCGAAAAAAAAACAACAACTGATGCGACCTCCATGGTCGGCTAGAGTATGAATGCTCTGACTTGGTTCCAGAGAAACAGATGGAGAGTGGGAGAGAAAAAGACCAACTGAAAGAGAGAGAGAGAGAGAGAGAGAGAGAGAGAGAGAGAGGAGAGAGAGAGAGAGAGATGAGAAAGACAGAGAGAGAGAGACAGAGAGAGAGACAGAGACAGACAGAACAGAACAGACAGATAAACAGACAGACAGACAGGCAAGCAGGCAGGCAGGCAAGCAGACAGACAGACAGAGAGAGACAGGGACAGAGAGACAATAGACAGCGACGGAGACATAAGAGTTTATTTGACAGAGACACGATAGCCCATCAGCAAAGGAGAAAAACAATGTCATTGACACGAACAGGTGCGTTCTTCTATGCGGTTATTTCAACGTTTAGCAGCACATCTGTCATACGAGAGAGAGAGAGAGAGAGAGAGAGAGTAGAGAGAGAGAGGAAGAGAGAGAGAGAGAGAGAGAGATGAGAGAGAGAGAGAAGAGGGGGAGGAGGGAGGGAGGGGAGGGAGAGAGAGAAAATGCGGCGAGAGGGAGGAAGAAGAGAGAGAGTAGGAGGGGGAGAGGAGGGAGAGGGTGGAGAGAGACAGACAGACTTACAGACGGACGGACAGACAGACAGACTGACAGACAGAGAGAGATAAGGTAAGGTAATGTTGCTTATAGCCCAGCCGACCTCAAAGGGCCATATCAGGGCTGACACCGCGTGGAAGTCAACTCACAAGTCATTAACCAAAGAGAGAGAGAGAGAGAGAGAGAGAGAGAGAGAGAGAGAGAGAGAGAGACAGACAGACAGACAGACAGACAGAGACAGAGAGAAGACAGACAGACAGACATATAGATAGACAGACAGACACAGACAGACACAGACACAGACAGAGAGAGAGAGAGAGAGAGAGAGAGAGAGAGAGAGAGAGAGAGAGAGAGAGAGAGAGAGATGGAGAGAAGAGAGTCCAGCCCGCAAACTTATCCCAGTTTATCTCCTCTATGTTACCCTCACCCACTTCCTGGTTATCTCCACTCACGATCTTCAACCCACCAAACAAGTCTCTCTCCTGCGTGTCAAGCTGTTTGTCCCCGCATACCTTTGGCCGCTTTATCGCGTCTCTGAATCAACCATCAATGCAGACTCTGCGTACGCGGAGCAGGGATGGCAAGCAATATGTGATGCAACTTCAGCCCCTGACATCCAAGGGGCACTGGAAACAGATAGGAGATAAACAGTCGAAAGTTTGGACCTGGTGAAGGTAAGATTTGATGAAGGAGGTTTGAACAGCTCTCCGAGTTAGAGGGAAGCTGGGGATTGGGTGTGAGAGAGAGAGAGAGAGAGAGAGAGAGAGAGAGAGAGAGAGAGAGAGAGAGAGAGAGAGAGAGAGAGAGAGAGAAGCAGGCATGCTGGCAGGTAGGCAGGCAGAGACAGACAGCAGAGAGAGAGAGAGAGAGAGAGAGAGAGAGAGAGAGAGAGAGAGAGAGAGGCATGCATGCAGGCAGGCAGGCAGGCAGGTAGGCAGGCAGAGACGGACAGACGGAGAAAGACAGAGACAGACAGACAGACAGACGGACAGACAGACAGACAGAAGAGGGGGTAAGAAAACAGAAGAGCAGAAAGACGAAGTAAAGAAGACAAAGAGAATGAAAAAGATACACAGAAAGAAATGACAGGAAGACCTCAGAAATGAGAGAAACGCCAGAAACGTATACTTCTTTTTTTCCGACACACACCCAGACGGTGATGCCAGTTTCCCGCACGAAGTTGTCTGTCCACTCCAAGATATAAAAAAAAAGAAGAAACGGAAAGAAAGGAGACAAACAGTCAGAGAGACGAATCTTAAAGACATTAAAGAGCGAGACAGAGAAAGAAACACATACGTACAGGAATGGACTGACAGACAATGGGAGAAAAGAAAAATGAGGAAAGCGACGTCAAGGTACGTAGGCCTATATGGTGTGGTTCATGAAGGTGATGGGGGTGGGGGTGGGGGTGGGGGGAGAGACAACATACTGACGAACGGACAGACACACACTCTCAGGCAGACCTAGAGAGGAACAGAAAAAGGGAGACAAAAAGACAGACTCCGTGAGATGTCACCAAGCCTCGGGGAAATGAGCCAGACAGTTAGATCATAGCTGTCATCCTGACAAATTGGGTACGTCTCGTTTGTAACAGACCCGTCTCTCTCTCTTTTCTCTCTCTCTCTCTCTCTCTCTCTCGTGCGTGCTTACGAACGCGCGTGTGTGTGTGTGCGTGTGTGTGTGTGTGTGTGTGTGTTGTGTGTGTGTGTGTGTGTGTGTGTGTGTGTGTGTGTGTGCGTGTGTGTGTGTACGTGTGTGTGTGCGTGTGTGTGTGTGTGTGTGTGTTTTGTGTGTGTGTGAGTGTGTGTGTGTGTGTGTGTGTGTGTGTGTGTGTGTGTGTGTGTGTGTGTACGGTGTGTGTGTGTGTGTGTGTGTGTGTGTGTGTGTGTGTGAGGACATGTGTGTGCACATACGCGTGCGTGTGTGTGTGCTGCATGCACGATCCCTGTGTGAATATGTCATGCGCACATTTTTTACAATGATATACCCTTGACCCTTCGACGAATAGATAACTGATACAGAGATAGATAGATGCATGCATACACGTGTGTGTATGTGTGTGTGGGTGGGGTGGGGGGGGGGCGTGGGTGAGTGTGAGTGAGTGAGGTAGACAGAGAGAGAGAGAGAGAGAGAGAGAGAGTGTGTGTGTGTGTGTGTGTGTGTGTGTGTGTGTGTGTGTGTGTGTGTGTGTGTGTGTGTGCGTGCATACACGTATATGTTACACAGAGAGAAGACAGGATGACTTAGAGGAACCTGTTCCCTATACACACACACACACACACACACACACACACACACACACACATACACACACAAAGATAGAGAGACTGAGAGAGTGGGGTGGAGGGGGAAGAGAGGAAGGGGAATGGTATATGTGGACAGAGATTATCATATTTTTCAGGCAACAAAACAACAAAGAAAACGTGTTTCATTCACGACTTTGTTTCTTGATATGCTTGTGTATTGATATAATGGTTAATTTGGGAGGAAAAAAATAAAAGTAATTCGTACTATTTCTATTTTATGGAGAAAAAAAAATTGCATCCTTACCTGTGAGTCTGAGATATCATTATAGTCTGATGAAGAACCGTCGAGGCTGGGATGGG
>CM031618.1:62657484-62697484 GCA_018398815.1 Conus ventricosus
TTCAGTGGGCCATCAACTGACGTAGCTGTCTTCTGACGTTTATCCGTTAAAACTGAATTCACCAGGACAAGTCGAGTGTTAGAACTTGGAGCAAAATGTATTTGTATTTTAAGCGGGGGGGTTTTTCCCTTCGGCCTTAGCAAATAAAACAGGAGAAAAAGACAAGCAGAGGTGGGCAGCTGTTGTAGGCTGCCCATTCAGACAAAATGTGATCGCTCACACAGGTGCGCGCACTCGATTCACCCCCCTCATGCCCACACCCCCTCACGCCCCCACACCTCTCTCACGCCCCCACAGCCCCACACCCTCACGTCCGCGTCTCTCTCTCTCTCTCTCTCTCTCTCTCTCTCTCTCTCTCTCTCTCTCTCTCTCTCTCTCTTCTTCTTCTTCTTCTTTCTTTGAGTGTCCACCTTCATCGAGTTGAAGATTCTGACACTTGCGTGTGTATGACCGTTTTTTATCCCGCCATTAAGGCAGCCATACTCCATCTTCGGGGAAGGTGCATGCTATGTGTAGCGTGTCATCCATACCAACGGCCAAACTGGCCTTCTCTTCCGAAAGTTGGTGATGGGATTTTACGTGTGTGCAAGATGTTGTGCATGCGTTCACACACGGAACCTCGGTTTATAGTCTCATTCGAAGGACTGTATGGGGAATGGAGTCAGAACCAATGTTAACTCCGAGGGAAAAATCCCCCTGTACCGAAATTCGAACCCGTAACCCCAGGATCACGAGTCGGGCGCTCTACCAACTGAGCTATTCCGGCCGCTCTCTCTCTCTCTCTCTCTCTCTCTCTCTCTTGTCTTCTTCTTCTTCTCCCCCCCCCCCCCCCCCCCCCCCCCCCCCCCCCCCCCCCCCCCCCCCCCCCCCGCCCCTTCGCCTTCAGTATTTTGTCATGTCTTTTGACTGATAAACATGGGATTGTGTACTTTGTGGGCAAAGCAGGAACGTTGTTGTTGTTGTTGTTGTCGTCGTCGTACCCTGGCTAAAAGACTCCAGGGATCATCCAAACAGCCGTAGTACTTGAACACTACGGTACAAATGCATCAGCTTTCCCCGAAGATGGAGTATGGCTGCCTTAATGGCGGGATAAAAAAGGGTCATACACACAAAACTCCACTGCCTGGCTATACAGGGAGTGTCCGCAGGAGTATCAGCCTGCGTACGCAGAAAGAAAGAAAGAAGAATGCATCAGCTGGGGATGAGAACATTACGTGTGTGACCGTTTCTGATCACCCACCATGTGGGCATGCAGCCACACTCCGACTTCGGGGAAGCAGGAACGTTTCTGTTTTCCTGTTTTCTGCTGGTCTAAGAATGGAGAGGAGACGAGACTGTTGGGAGAGATGAGGATATGTGGGATGGGGATGGAAATGTGGCTCTGTGAGGCTGAATACATCTTATTCATTGACAGATGGATTGCTCAGATTTTGCATGACCACCCCTCGCCCTTGACTTGAAGAGTGAGATCAACGTCCTACTGGCCTGAGGCCTTTAAGGACAAGGTACACCGTAGACATAGGTCTGCATCTTCTGTGGCAACTGTTGTCGCTGGCAGTCGTGGGCGAGTTCGTCGCATGTCTCTCTCCGAGCTCTGGTTCCTTTGGAACTTTTACTTCAAATTCGTCTGTTGGTCGGCCCGACTATGGGCGTCGGTGTATTTCGCTTCTTTTCCCCAAACAAAAGGCTGTCTTCAGGGCCACCAGCCTTCGTACTCAGGTAGCGATGGTCCTGTGAGGCCGCCTCAAGGAGGGAGCAGGACTAAAGTCGCTGGAGCGCTGCACGAGTCCCTAAAATTCGGCGGGCCACGCAGACTACGGCCGAGAGGGTAATTTTTCAGCCCAACCCCACAAGGAGTGCCCCCATGCCTGCCTGGCTCAGAACACGGTATCACAGGCCACAGTAATCGTGGTCTGCAGCGCTTTATCGCCGATCGCCTCACATCTCCAGAAGCCGTCCCCCGGCGACACAGGCTAGACCGCAGTCACCCATGTGGCTGGAAGGATCTCTGCGCCGCCAGACACTGACCTCTCACATCAGTGTCCTTCAAAGGAGATCTGCCACCTCTCCCTTGGCGTCCGCTGCTATGCCACACTTGCAGCCAACTGCGTCTCGCCCTTTCCTTTCCCGTGTCCCTTCCCCTTCCCGTTTTTAATCTCCTCTCTCTCTCTCTCTCTCTCTCTCTCTCTCTCTCTCTCTGTGTGTGTGTGTGTGTGTGTGTGTGTGTGTGTGTGTGTGTGTGTGTGTGTGATTTTTTTTTCTTCTTTTTTTTTAATGTAAGCTCATTTAACATTAAGTTCTTTTAGATGGATTGTATGATGATAATCTAAAGAATGGCGGGAGAAATTTTGAATAGGTAAACAAGAAATTAAGAAAAAAACTTGTGAACAATAAAAATGGCAGACGGGACAATTGACAAAGGAAATTGCTCAGCTGGTAACACGAAAATCCCGAGCTTTATCGTACTGCAGGTGACTTACAAATCGAGTGTGTTATGAATTGATACTGGATATCCATGGAAGATTATACTGTATTAAAGTTTCAATGATGGGAACGTCAGTGACATAACATGATACCGCCAACATACTTTTAACACTAAACAATTTTAAGCGGTTATTTGAAAGCAGTCGGACTAGCTCTAACAGCAAAAATATGTTAGTATTTTACTGATTAGTATTCAAAACATTTACCGCTTTTTATTCACACACAAAAAAATGTATGCTAACTGTCAATGATCTGTGGGGAATAAAGATTTTGGATTGAACTGGAAAAAAAAAGCATACTGACTAACTCAGAAACCAATGAATTTTCTGAGGAAAAAAAAAAGAAAAAAAAGATGCAAAGCATATAAACGTACTCCCAGTTTATCTTGAATACGCGTTGGGGGGGGGGGGGGGGGGGGGGGGCTGAAAAACGTCACAATCAAACATGCATCATAATGTATGACGACGTCAAACATGTGTCATAATGTATTTCGTCACTCAGATATTCTATAAAGAAGAAAAACCTGTTTTGGGCCGTTATAGCCGTTAGTAACAGCTATTCTGGTAAAATAAAACTCCGGGCATCATCCGTGACCCATAATGAACATACCAACAAATTTTCAGAAAGATTGGCCAAGAAGTTTTGTCTGGAGCGAGTGGAACACAATTTGACCACGGACAGACAGACACACACACACAGACACACAGACAGCATTTCTTCGTTTTCATTGTAAAGTACTCCCTGCTCTATAAGAACTGGGAGTACAAAAAGGTAAACGTCGTAAAGAAGACGATGTTAAACGTCAAGTGCATCTTGCAAAATGTATTTGTCAGGTCCACATCATTCAAGCTCATAAAGCATTTTGTCGCTTCTAAAAATGTTTACACAAACTGAAGATTTTAGACGACATATCATTTAAACTTGCCCAAGTCGTACTTTTTCATGCATCTTATACTGGAAATTCAAGTGAGCATTGTGAGACTGAGGACAGGGCTGTCCAGACTGAGACATCACATGTTCACAAAATTCCACATTGGCGAGTCTTCAAGTTGCCCATGCGGCACAGCCCCAATGACAGTGGAACACTTCCTGCAGGACTGTCCCCACACATGAAAAGCTAAGGGCAGAGACCTGGCCTGCCAACACACCAATGAGGGAGAAGCTCTATGGATCACTGGAGGGCCTCCGCTGTACACCAGCCTTCGTCAGGGCCTCTGGGGTTCCTGTCTGAGTGAACGAAGAAGAAGAAAAAACTGGAATTTACGAAACGAGTGCTGTAATGATGCTCTCTCTCTCTCTCTCTCTCTCTCTCTCTCTCTCTCTCTCTCTCTCTGCGCGCACGCGCGCGCGCGCGCGTGACTGTGCGTGCTTGAAGATGGAAGCTTAAGGTACCGTTAGAAGCTGCGACCGAACTAATTGAATATGTGTGTTTAGGGGGATGGGACATTAGGCTGATGGGGATCTGAGGGGATTATCACGGGTCAGAGAGCGTTATCATGTCACATACCAACGTGACAGGGTATGGATGGGCGGTGTGGCACATAGGGGATACAGGTTATAGTCATGGCGCTGTGAAAGAGTGTGTAAGGCACACGCACGCACACACCTGAGCGTTAAGACGCCAAACGCGCGCGCGCACACACACCACCACACACACACACACACACACACACACACACAGCGAGAGAGAGAGAGAGAGAGGAGAGAGAGAGAGAGAGAGAGAGAGAGAGAGAGAGAGAGAAAACACTCGAATTTTCATATCATATGAAAGTATGTGATGACAGATTTTTTTTTTTTAATACATTTTTTTTTTTTTTTTTTTTTTGCTGTCCCAACCTCTGCGCCACCTCAGTGGCAGTGCACCCACACCGCTCATTCCGACACCCCGTCCACTGCCATAGCCCGGCTGGCCCCGCCGCAGCCCCGGCACCAGCAATCCACAGGGAGCAGTTAATGTCAAGTCGTCAAGAGGCAACCCACCGGAGGAGACACTGCACTGCTGCCGAGTCACTTCGGTGGTGTTCAGTGGCGCCTGTTCTGATCGAACATACGCAGGACACCACCTACTAAGCCCCCTACTGACGACAATAATTGCTTAGTCGCGGAGCCGGCGTGAGTGAGCTCTCCCTCCGGAGGGCGCCACCACGTCCGTCCAACGACAGCCCCCATGGACTCGCCGATACCGGTGACCCCGACGGAAGCAAACCAAGGCCACAGACGTGGAGAGTACATCGAAATTGAGGTCACCATGAGAGCAGGGCATGAAGGGCCACAGAACTTGAGACTTTTTTTTAAAAATGCTGATCAATGGGAATGAGGATGATTAAGATGATGCTACGGATTTCCATTTCGGTCTGAGACTACATGACAGGGCTGTACTCTACGCTTCCTTTCATAATATATCCTGGCGTCAACCAGGCCCGAGAGATACAGGCACCTGCAGTGTTGGTCAGGAAAATTGAGCAACACTCTCAGAAACGCATCCGTTAAGTGGATGAAACTCGACTGTGTGGTCCCAGTCTTCCCAAGTGAGTCTGCAGCAAACTCAACTCTGGGTAGGAGCCGGTCGGGGCAGAAAAACCCCACATGACTCTGATGGGATTCGAACCCACGACCTCCCAGCCGGGTCCGCGACGCTAACCACTTCGCCACGGGGCTGGTGTGATGACAGATCTTTATTTAATAGACAACCAACTTAGGTGGAATCACGAATAGAAAAAGCCTTCCGTATTGTAACAAATGCAACCTTTTTATTGTTACAACCTAGCTTAGCCGTTTGGATGGTTTTACATCGTTTAATTATTTCCCCACGAAATGAATATTTCCTTGTCCCTTTTGCGTCAATTGAAATCGGTACTTCGACCTAAAAATTATATGCGAGGTCGCCTTGGTTACTTTAATAAATCACATAATCCAGAGATCCAGAGCTCAACGATCTGTCCTCATCTCTCGCCTCCCTCTGCACGAGTCACACAGTCACCCTGCAGTGGATTCCCTCCCACTGCAACGTGCTCGGCAATTAGACTGCCGACTCCCTGGCAAAGGAGGGCACTACAAAGGAGCAGATGGACAGATCTACCAGCTACCCCGAATCCAGGACCATCATCAAGGCCAAGCTGCAGAACAAGTGGAAGCAGCAGCATCCACGCCACAACAGAGCAGACCCGTACTACCTGCTGACTCAACGAGAGCAGGTAGTCATCTTCAGGCTCAGGACAGGCCACAACCGCCTGAAACATCACCTATTCTTTAAACTCCGCATCGGCAACACAGAGCAGTGCCCCTGCAGAACAGGCAGCCAGACAACAGAACACCTGCTGCAGTCCTGCCCGCTCCACCAAGCGCTTCGAGAGAAAACCTGGCCCGACCCAATACCAGTGGCCCGGAAGCTCTACGGAGGACTGGAGGACCTGCGACGTACTACCACCTTTGTCGAGGAGACTGGGGAATCCATCTAAAGAAATGACGAACGAGACAACAACAACAACAATCACATAATCCATTCAGTAATTCTAATAGGCTTTCACAAACACTTTTAGTTGCGTGAACACCGTCTTGATATTCATTTTGATACATAATAACAAAGTAAACAGGGCAGCTAAACATGTTTATATCAATGCTCCCCTTTCCTTACAAGAACAATTTCTTGGAATCGTTTAACTGAAAACAGTTGTAATACTGCCAACCGAGATCTGATAAAATCGAACAAATTTCAAAATTAACACTTTGAAAGGTAACTTTCATCCACACAGAAACTATCTTCCCTAATGTATTTGTGAAGGGAAATGACTCTAAAAGCAAAATACACAGAAACACAACATGTATGTAAATAGCATGAACAACTGATTACATTCATTCACCCAACGCTGTCAAAGAACATATTTCCACTGTCTAACACACACTGTACAAAACATTTCAAGTTACTAGTATGGACGAATGAATGTTTCTTTCTCTATTAAACAATTGTTAATAGATTATAGATGTGTACTTTGGCATTGCTTTCTTCGTCTCTCTGTGTATTTAGTTTGACACATTTTGGTATAAGCTGTAAGTTTGCTCAAAACCACATTGAATCGATATTTCACACTTCTAATCCGCTTCTCTCCCTTAGCATCAACTCTAATTCGCTCCTCTCCCCCGCCTTGGCGTAAAGGCTGTGTCAGGCCAGCTGACATAGGCTAGAACACCAAAGCTGCATCAAAATGTTGTTATGCTCTGCATAGTTATGCGGGGATTGTCTTCAGTTGTGACAAGCTCCTAGCATAACATTATCAGTCTCCCAAATCCCCCGAAGTCGGAGTGTGGCTGCCCACGTGGCGGGGTAATCAAAAACTGTCACTCACGTAATGTTCTCATCCCCAGCTGATGCATTTGTACCATAGTGTTCAAGGACTTTGGCTGTTCGGATGACCCCTGGAGTCTTTTAGCAACGACAACAACAACAACAACAACACAGCTCCTCTCCCTCAGCATACCCACCCTCACCCCCTCCCTTTCACATTTAATATATCAGTAATGTTTATATGGCTGGTTGGCTGTGTGCCTATAAATATGTATTCTTGTTCCTTATCAAATGGTTGTTTTTCATCTGATATCCAAATTTGGCATGGTAACTCATTAACATACGGTGCTGATCAAAAGAAATCAATGTTTGTGCTTGATTGTTGCATTGTCCGACAATGTCTAATTGTGTAGCGAATCCGATGCCGGGATTCAAAGCGGGTTAAAGGGAAATAACTTTGATTAGACCCATGAGGGGAGAGAGAAAGTATACATAGATTTTTGTTTAAAATCACACTTAAGGCCAGGATGTCAAACTGAAGTAAACTGACAACAACAACAGCACGCCCGCGCACGCACACAACATGGCATAAACCAAGTTATTGCATTCCTCCACACAACTTTGTGAAATAATTCATTCCCACTCGCTAAACACACATTGTACAAAACATTTTTCAAGCAAGCATACTACATTACAAAATGGAGTATGCTCTGTTTCAAGTCACTACATGGACGATTTTTTTTCCTTTTCATTTAGAAAACGGGTGCTTTAAATAGTATCATAAGAAATTATTCACAGACACATATATATCTGACTTTGTGTCTTCGTCCTACCTGTGTCTAGTGTTCCTCATTTTGATTTAAGCTGTACGTTTGTCCAAAACCATTTAATGTTTGATACCCTTGGTAAATTAACACTCCTGATCCGCTCCTCTCCCACGGTCCTCGCCTAACAGTGACTCCCTCCTCCCTTTTAAATGTAGTTCCTCAGTAAAGCGTGTTCTGTCTCTGGCTGGCTGGCCGTGTGCCTGTCGATGTTCTTGCTCCCTGTACAAATGCTCATTTGTTCGTCTGATCTCTAAATCTGGCATGGTGACTTTATCAACATACTGGCCAGATCAAGAACAATCACCTTTTGTGCTAGATCGTCGCATTGGTCACATTAAGCTTACATTGTCCGACAATATTTGTGAAGCGAAACCGACGCCAGTATTCACAGCGGGTCAAAGGGGAATAACTTTGATTAGACCCATACCATTGCGGGGGAAGGGAATGCAGGGCAGAGGGGTGTGGGAGATCGTATACATACATTTTCGTTTAAAATCATACACACACACACACACACACACACACACGCACATATATATATATCACACCACAACTTACATGCATGCGAGCGCGAAATGCATCGTTATTGTGAGTTTTATTTCTTAACTAAGCAATCAACTGAATGAGTATCATTTTCGTGTTGTGCAACTGAGAGAGAGAGAGAGAGAGAGAGAGAGAGAGAGAAGAGAGAGAGAGAGAGATTATAACGAAAGAGAAAAACGCCGTTGATAACTTGAGTTGGTTTCCCTGGTTTCCCTCTTGAATGAATTCAACGAAGGACGATACAATCTTAGTTGTATTCCCATTGTGCCGGTACAAAAAAAAAAAAAAAAAAAACCCTATAATTTCACTTGATTGATTCTTTGAGTAATCTTGGACATTCATGCTTTCATTAAGTCTTGGATGGTAATGCTTTCATTGATTCATATATTCATTATCTCCTTCAGTAAGGATATATTTAGAGCGCGGCTGATTATTTGTTTGTTTGTTTGTTTGACTGTCTTTTAGTAAGATTCCAAAAAAGCTATAGTGTAACATATTGTAACCAAACTTCATCAGAAAGGAATGTGGCCTGGAGATAAACTTTGGTACGGATACATAGTGCAGACCCGGTTCAGGAGACGGATCCTTTGTCGTTCGCGTTGATGTACAATTATAAGTTGACAACGTTTCTACAGATTTGACGTAATCAGTGATATGATATGCTCTCGTCATTTTAAACTGGCCCATAGGCTTGGACTTGATCGTTTATCTGCGAATAATTTTATGTGAAAAATGCAGTGTCCTGCCCAAGAGCCTAAACGCAAATCGGCTGGTGAATAAAAGCTTGGTGACCCTGGTGCATTTTTTTCTTCTTTTTTTTTTCTTTCTTCTTCTTCTTCTTCTCTTCTTCTTCTTCTTCTTCTCCTTTCTATCTTTCCTTTTTTTCCCGTTCTTCTAACCATATCTTATAAAGTATACTTTCAATGTAGCACAATCTTTATTCGACTATAAGCAAGGATTTCACAACATGCGTAAAGCAATAAATGATGGATGAATAAACGTCTGAAATGAAGAAATGATGCATCGGACTAGAAGAGCTCTCAGAAGAGCAGTCATCCACTGAACACTAGTGGTTTATTTTGACAAGAACTTGCACGATCATCCTATGGGGTCCACTTCAGATTCTGAACTAGGGTGATGGGATTTAATAAGTGCGCAATGTGTTATACGTGCATCCACACATGGAACCTCGGTTTATAGTGTCATTTGACAGACTTTTCTTGAGTTACCTGTGATTATAAAGCGGCTAAAAACGAGCACGACATAATTATGTGATGAATTCTAGAGCAGGCTATTAAACATCAACAACAACCAAACCAAGCCAAACCAATGCAAAACAAAAACGAACAAAAAGAGAATGGTAAATTGTTTGTGGGTGTGCAACTTCTTCTTCTTCTTCTTCCTAAAATACTGGTTCACTCAAAAACGAGTAGGTCACCAGCGCGCATGTTAAAAAGTAAAATAAAATAACATAAAATAGTGCGACTCAGACTGTTGGCCCCTGGAGCAAATTTGGCAACAATTATCAACTCGATATTCAAGAAGTTAAAAGCAATGGCCAAATTCAGGCCCAGGTAATAGTAAAATATCTGGGGAAGTAAAAATAGAAAATCGTCAATATGCAGATCTCAAAACTGTCGAATCAATTTGTTTTTTAAATGAGATTGCATTTGTGGCAATCTTGATGGCACCCGGCAGTGAGTTCCACAGCCGTACAGAACTGGGATAAAAAGAATGTAAGTGGCTGTCAATATTTGATGCAGGTATGGTATAACATTGACCGCCACTCCTGGTGCTACTTTTATTCAATACTAGTTGTTCCATTGGAATATCAATTACTTTAGCTCTGCCTTTGAAGAAGATGTTAAGTTTGATAAAAGCTCTTCTGTCTTCTAAGGGTTTCCATTCTAATTTCCTCATGTTCTTCCTAGTATTCCCCTTTTCTCTGATGTGGTTCCCTGTTACGAACCGTGCTGCTCTCTTCTGAATCTTTTCGAGGTTATCAATGTCCTTTAGGTGGTAAGGATCCCAAACTGAGCAACCATATTCCAGTACTGGTCTAACCAGTGTTTTGTAGCAGTCGTCTTTAACCTTTTGGGGGCAGTCATTGATATTCCTGTATAAGAAAGCTAAGATGTTATTTGCTTTCTTACACACTAAATTGTAATGTTCTTTCCATTTGAGACGACTATCTATAATCACGCCTAAATATTTTGCAGCATTAGTTTCTTTAAGAATAGTATTATGGATAGAATAATCTGATCTAATTGGTGAGCGTTTGTTACATATACGCAACACTTGGCACTTTTGGGGATGAAATTCCATTTTCCAAGTTCTTTCCCACTCTTGTAAAGCGTTTAGATCTTCTTGTAGAATGCGTGTATCATTCTTGCTTCTGATTGTTCTATATACTAAGCTGTCATCTGCAAAAAGCCTTATAGTAGTTCCAGGAGAGAGATTTCTACTTATGTCATTTATATAAATTAAGAAAAACAAAGCGATAACGAAGCGATCGAATAGATACAGCATCATATCTGATGTGTCTCCAGCGGTGGTCTGTTTCAAGAAACTGTTTTAGTGATTGCGATTGACGAAACTAGCAAGCTTTTGGGAATGTAGCGCGATTGTGTTTACCCTGCATTTGTAGTCTTAACCATTGGAACAATGGTTAAACGGTAGACTACTCTCATTGACAAAGAACCCCCGTGTAGCGGAAATGTAAGCCCCACATTGCAAGCCACTTCCTTTCCTCGCACGTTTTAGACAGGAGCCAGTGTAGTGACAAGTCAGAATGTAAGTTTCACTAATTGTTCTGTTATTTGTGCTTCTCTCTCTAAAAATTAGAATAAATCATACCAAGAAATGATTCAGTGTTGCATATATAGGTACACATTACGTAACTGACTGCTCTGTAATGTCAGATTTCATAAAATTGTGGCCGTGTCTGCCTCGCATCGTCTGTGCCTTGTCAACACGTGCCCATTTTTACTGAGCGGGATTGGATATGGATTTTGTACACTGCAGGAGCCACAACACTTGTCACGTTAACTGAAGTAAATTTCCAGCTAAAGTCTGCGGTGTACAGACCTGTTGGAAGAGAATGATCTGGACATTTTTCTTACTGGTGCTGAAATTTTGGTTAAATAGCAAACAGAACAAAGCACAACACAAAAACCGAGTTCTAACTGTAATAGCTAAATTCAGTGTCGGTGGTGTAAACGTCCAGAGACGTGTAGCAAATTTTGCATTATTTCTAGGTTCAGCAATTTTGTGGTGCCTTTTCATTTACTGTAAAACATGAAAGTTCTAGCGTTTGCAAAGAGGTGCCTCTCGAGTCTGAGTCGCACTGTTTTATGTTATTTTATTTTACTTTTTAACATGCGCGCTGGTGACCTACTCGTTTTTGAGTGAACCAGTATTTTAGGAAGAAGAAGAGAAGAATCGGGATTCACTCCACGTTACCACTGTTTCAATTTGACTTTGATATTGTGAAATTTCGAAAGAGAAGGGGGTAGTTACCGCCAAGAACACAGACAAACAGCACAGAACAAGACACAGTGCATTTTGATCTCTTGTGTCTTCTTGTTCTTCATGCGAAAACAAATGACATTTAGGACAGTGAACGAAGAACGTGAAATCACTTAGCTCCTCATGGTCACCACGCATTCATGACAGTGAACGAAGAACGTGAAATCACTTTGTGACTTAGCGCCTCATGGTCGCCACGCATTCATTTCGATATAAATATATTTAAATGCTTACCTTGAGAGAGGAATCTACACAGTTCACAATGTAAGTAATCCAAAATGATGCACATTTGCAGAAGAACAAAAACTTTTTTGTGGACACTAGTCCACTTCATGATCTGTGTCCTCCCACACAAGTTCAGTTACACTTGTGAGCACTTGGTATGACCCCAGAGAATAATATATTTATGACAGTTGCATAAATCACAAGAATATGACCACAAAATGCTTGTATCCACTTTCATGTACCGCACAAACCTACTTTGCCTGGGCGCCACCATGTTCAAAATCATGTGATTGTGGGAACTGAGAGTAGGATGATCTGTATAAAACTAGGTACTGCAAAGTGATTTTTAGAGAGTTTTTGACTGTTGTTTTCAATAGGTCAAGGTTATAGAGCTTAAAACTAAGAAAATTATGTACAGTTTATAGCTGTAGCTTAATTAGGAGCGAAGTTATGATTTTTTTAAATATTTAATTTTCTTACGACAGTCGGGATTCCCCAAAAGGGCCATGTTTGGAGGCCTGTAACTCTGTCATTTGGCAAGTGACATGTCTGAAACTATGGGTGACTGATGTCAACTACTTGTAATATACACTTTAACTTTTTTCAGACCTGAGGCTCTCACAGAGTCCGAGTACCACACTCCTAAAAATGCCCAAATCTTCATTTTGACTTTTCTTTCCATATCGGCAACCAAAACAAGTTATAAAATGGACACATCCCTGTTTTCAATTGACATACAAGCATGTGACATATCAAAATGATCAGGATTAAAAGATCTATCCAATAAGAAGACATTTAAGCACGTCAGCACAATTGTAAACCCCCATCACTGTACACCTCCACCCCCACCCTTTTTACCTAACTTCTTGTGTGCCATATAACATTACGTATACAAATTAAATACCTCTGCTTGGCATGATCTTATGAAGACATATGAGTGACATTTGTATCAAAAGTAATGCTCGGAAGATTAAAAAGCATGAAACTTTGCCTACTCCCCCCAATCCCATCCTCGCTCCTCTCCCACCCCCTTTCCTCCACTCCACGCTAATTCTCCAGTGCCTATGCTTTCCATATATTAGTGAAACTTATATATATGATTGCCAAGAAATACTGAATATAACAATGTCATTACAAATAAATTTATCCCTTTAGTTTTTACCCTGGCCCCACACCCCCTTGCCAGCAGGAACTGAACGGACAAACTTAAAGGTTTACTTAATTGTAGTTGAAAGCCTGAAGAATTGCTCCTCTTTCTAATTGGCATACATTTTCAGAATTGATAAATATCCTGATGAGCACAGTGTAGAAACCAAAGGAAGGGATAGGTGTGAGATGTGCATATGCTGGCCAATGCTCGCAGCTAATCAGTAAACAGCGCCAACTTTAACACATGCTGACACACAATCACCATCAAAAGTACAAAAGACAGTGTATGGAAATGAAAGATGAATAACAGATTTTGTCTGATGTATTTTCATTTTTTTGATTAATTTACAAACATTTGGAGAAAATAACAGGCAAATGTGGATTAACAGCCCACTGCCTCTTTCTTAGTCATGGAGAGAAAGTTTTTGTTGAATTGGCCATTGTTACAGTATATGTTGACCAGAACAAGGCCCGTTGTAGCAGACGCTAACTGCACAGTTTGGAGCACCTGGGAAAAAAAAGTAATAAATAAATTGAGTTAGGGTTGTCGTTAATTGATAAATCATGATGATAGCTAATCCATTCCATTCAGTCACACACACACGCGTGCACGCATGCACACACACGCGCACACACACACACACACACACACACACACGCACATAACATACATATCACATAACCGCCAATGACAATGGAGTGCATGAGACAAGTGTTTTAGAATCGCTGTTTGAGTGATTCATTTAATAAAGGAAATACAGGCACAAATTAATATGTACAAAGCTTAAATAAATATTTGCGAACCGCCCAAAAAACATGGACAAAACAAATCATAAGACAAAACATGTGTTTTGTGATTCGTTTGTCAACGTTTTTTGGCGGTTCACAAACATTTAAGATTTGTTTAGGTTTCCACCTAACTTCACAATTAGATCCAATATTCTGTACGTTTTCCTACTGCAACTGTGCTAGTTTCAGCTGTTCATTCGACATAGGGCCTCAAAAGCGCTGTTGGGCACGGTCACGTGACCAATTAAATTTGATATTTAAGTCGAACAGGAAAGATCTGGTTAAAAAAAAAAAATCGACAGAAAATAAACCTTGAAGTCATACAAACTACACCTGTAACATATCCATAAAATATAAGCTGGAGTTTTAATTTGGTGTAAAATACAAAACACATACTCCTCTCATCAGCACGACCCCACCATTACCCGGTCTGATGTTTCGGTCGCCAAACAAAAACGAAAGTAATCTTCAAAATATATGACAGTAATATAGTTAAATCGTGATGTAAAACTGTCGGAAAAGGTTGCAACTTACCATTCAAAATAGCTGGAACTGCGTGATTTGAAGACGACTCGTCGATATTCGATAGATTCCGGTGAGTATTTACGGGTCGCATGCCGTCTTGTACTTTTCGCCATTTCAGTTTTCGAGTCAACGTCGAAGCTGCACCACGGCTTGTTTCTTAGCTATGTGCTTCGCGGCATTTGAACGGACAAGCTTAAAATTTTTATTTAACTGTTGTTTAAACCCTGAAGATTAGCGTGAGTGTAAAAGTATAAATGTTGCTCTCGGTTTTATTCAGGAAATTTTACATTAAACACTTTAAAATGGTTTTTAACTCAGAATTTTCCGTTGAATGCCTACACTTTGCACTCGAAACGTTGCACAGATGACTCTTCCTGTTTAGCATACTATTTTTAGAACTACTAACGGTGCCACCGAGCGCATAGCAGACGACCAAAGGCAGTGATCGGAGCGAGACGCACGCATGGCGGCCGACGCTTGCGGCTACTCAGTAACAGCGCAAACTTTCAACACGCGCTTACACACACTCACCACCAAAAATACAAAAGACAATGTATGGAAATGAAAGATAAATTACGGGTTTTGTCAGGTGTACTTTTATTTTTTGATTTATTAATAAATATTTGTATAAATTAACAGTTGAATGTGGGCCAACAGCACACTGCCTCTTAGTCATAGAAAGGTTTGGAGTACCTAATAAAACTAAGTAGTACTACAGAATACATGAAGAACGGTCTAAGGGAAGCAACTGGGGGAAAAGGCCCTAAGCTGTCCCTGAACGGAAGCATCGGTCTGACACGCATGTAAGTGACATGAACAGTGTCGGAAATCCGCCTCCGACAAGACTCGATCGAGTTATCACACAACTGGGGATATGCAGCTGTTGCAGTGTGACTGTGAGCTCAGATTTTCACGTCAAAGTTCCCAGGACGCACTTTTTTTTTTTTTCAGTTACAAGTAGGATTATTTTATCTGCAGCTCTGTTAAAAGTTCATTGTTGCAAACTCTTTCAGAAATACAGTCAAATGCTTCAACTTCAGAGGTGCTGCCGCTGAGTACCCAAGTCTCCACATTAGTTTTGGGGAAGGAGTGATCACAGTTTTGGTTCAGTGGCTCTTGTCCACTAAAAACTTTCTGAATGTAAGCAAGAGTTGGTCTCTGATATTGTTACGAAGATGAGAAAGCAGTTAGGATGGCTTATGGGCACTGCCGAGAGATTTGTCGATCTTGTTTTCAGTTTTGCTGAAGAGATCAATTGATAGAAATAACGCGTAACGGCAGAGCTCATACTGCCACAGAGGCTGCTGGTCTAAAAAAAAAAAAAAGTATCTTGAACGCACGTTAAATCCCTTTTCATCTTTCGTAAAGTTGGTCATCATATGCTGGTGGATATGGATAACACGGTTACACATGCTCTGATTCTGCAAGGTTTTGATGGTGGCTGCCAGTAATAGTGAACGTTAAAAAATCTGAGGGTCCTTGGTGAAACCAGAGAGTCCCAATGTTTTACAGTCGAGATTTGAAGAAGCTTTTTATTTACAATAATGCAACACCAACACGCTCAGACATACCTGTTCTGCTACACACCATCATGGAACACAGCACAGACAGGTATCAAAGTCAGCCCTGATGTGGCCCTCTGCGGTCGGCTGGGCTATAAGCAACATTATCTTACCCAGGTATCAAAGTAAACATTCACAGAAGTGTTATAATTTCACATTTTGCCTGATCAGTTTGAAAGGAAATGATAATGCTGCTGATGGTGACGAACATTTATTATTACACTTTGCAACCACTGTAGATTTTAATTTGCAGACTGTGTCGTCTGCCATTCACACTTATTGAAGACGGATCAGAGATTTGACATATCAGAATTGTCAGTTCATAAGGATGCAAAAATCCTGTAATATTGATTCATTTCTGTGTTAAATTTCAGTTGTCAGTTCAGATTTTAATGTTGCTTTGGAAAAAAAAAAAAAAGAGTTCACAAATGTCGCTCTGTTAAGTTCAACAAAGCTGAAAAGTTTTGTAGTGGAGTTACCTTTTAAGGATTTAAGCTCTGGCCATTTTTTTCCCATTTTTCTAGGCAGGCATCTGCCTTGCTTCTGCTTTACTGTGTTGTTTTAGTATTTAACTGTGTAATTTCATACTACAGTATTTTGTTTTGTGTGCAGCATGGCAGAAGATTGGGGAGAAGAGGCTTTACAACAAACACAGGTGGCAGAAATCCCAGAGATCAAACTCTTTGGAAAATGGAGCGCTGATGATGTTCAAATTGGCGACATCTCTCTTCAGGTAGCTTACATTTTTTGTTGCTGTTGTTGAAATGAACTGCGAACAGTTTTGGTTTTGCATCTTTCAGAAAAGCAGTTTGTTGTCTCATTTCATATTTAAGCAAGCAGGTTTGGTCATACTATAAATGAGGATATGTGTAAAATACTAAATTCTAAAAGATGAATTATGGTTTAGATACTACCCATCCAATTTTTTGCCCTTTGCGTAAGCTCTACTGCACAGGCTAGCTTTTGCATGTGGATTTTTTTTTTTTTTTTTTTTTTTTTTCTTCTCCTCGTATATATTTGGCTTGATCACTGTTGTGACTATATTGTGCATGTTTGGATGGGAGAGAAGAACACGCCTTCACCATTGATTAAATATCAGATAATTTGAGTGGTTAGCGTCACGGACTCCCGGCTGGAAGGTCGTGGGTTCGAATCCCATCAGAGTCATGTGGGTTTTTCTACCCCGACCGGCTCCTACCCAGGGTTGAGTTTGCTGCAGACTCACTTGGGAAGACTGGGACCACAGTCGAGTTTCATTCCCATAATGGATGCGTTTCTGGGAGTGTTGCTCAAATGTCCTGACCAACACTGCAGGTGCCTGTATCTCTCAGGCCTGGTTGACGCCGGGATATATTATGAAAGGAAGCGTAGAGTACAGCCCTGTCGTGTAGTCTCAGACCAAAATGGAAATCCGTAGCATCATCTTAATCATCCTCATTCTTATTGATCAGATTAATAAAAAAGATGTCTCAAGTTCTGTGGCCCTTCATGCCCTGCTCTCATGGTGACCTCAGTTTTGATGTCCTCCCCACGCCTGTGGCCTTGGTTTGGTTCCGTCAGGGTCACCGGCATCGGCGTGTCCATGGGGGCTGTTGTTGGACGGACGTGGTGGCACCCTCCGGAGGGAGAGCTGACTCAGCCGGCTCCGCAACTAAGCAATTATTGTCGTCAGCAGGGGGCTTAGTAGGTGGCATCCTGCGTATGTTAGATCAGAACAGGCGCCACTGAACACCACCAAAGTGACTCGGCAGCAGTGTAGTTTCTCCTCCGGTGGGTTGCCTCTTGAGGACTTAACATTGACTGCTCCGTGTAGATTGCCGGTGCCGGGGCTGCGGCGGGGCCGACCGGGCTGTGGCTGTGAACGGGGTGTCGGAATGAGCGATGTGGGTGCACTGCCTCTAAAGTGGCGCAGAGGTTGGGACAGCAAAATATATTATTATATATATATATAGATATATATATTTATATAGAGAATGGTACTGAGGGTCAGCGCAATTTTAGAAACAGTGCTCAACCACAGTGGGGTGCTCCCACAGTGGGAGCTATATATATATGTGGCACTGGCAATACAAGCTCATCACATCCTGACGACCGCACAGCGTGAAACAATATATATCAGATAATTTGGCAGTATGCAGGTGAAGAAAATGACAAAATGCTCAAAAGATTAGAACCAGTTTTACAGTCTGGAGTAAGAATATGGAGAAAATCCAAGCTGTTGAAATAAGAAAACTAACAATCTGCAGGAGTATGCAGCATAGATTTGTTGCAGTATTAGCTACAATGTATTTCTGCAAATCTTCCCATAAATTTTGCCCTGATGTGGCCCTTTGCGGTCGGCTGGGCTATAAGCAACATTATATTATCCCATAAATTTACACTCGGAGAAAATTTGAGTCTGTAATATTTTGGAATACACTTTTCAGATTCACTTGCACACATGAGTTGTCTTTGAGATTTGCTTTTATTCACTAAGTCCAAGAAGTGATACTGGTATCCAAGTAACGAACAGAACTATAAGTACCATTTTGCTGCAATCAGAACTCATGACAAGATTTATTTTTATACAGCACAAAACAAAAACAGCAGAGGTATGGTCTGGAAGTTTTCTTCTTCATATTAAGTTTTTGGCAATGATGTTTTGCTGAAGGATTTTAGAAGTCGGTGACACGTAAGCACAAAACGCATAAACACAAAATTTTTATGAGACAGAACGAAAAGATGGAAACTAACGCACATGAAACACTTGCAGATAATTGATCGAGAATTTCTGAAAGTCTGTCAAAAAGCAGTGGAAGTTACATCATCTGTTGCATGTAATGTTTTCACCATCGTTTTCAGATTGCTAGTTTGGATTATCTTCAGTGCAACATTGTTTAAAGAATTGCCATGAAATTGCAAGGGTACAATCCAGAAATGCCTATAGCAAAAGCAGAGGTGGCAGCCAGTTTAAAGCTTCCAGCAAAAGTGAACACTATCAATCCTGCTTAGTGTGGAGTATAGACTTTTTGTACTGTTAGTTGCAAAAACGACTGCCAGTGTTACATTGACTCAATATCTGAAGTCAGCTGAAAGGGAACGTGCATACTGCTTAAAGAATCTACTCTGCCAAAAGCTTAAGAGTGCATAGAACGACTGTATCATGAAAAAGTGCCACTGAATGTGTATCGTGAAAAAGTGACGCTGGATGTGTATCATGAAAAAGTGCCACTGGATGTGTATCATGAAAAAGTGACACTGAATGTGTATCAACTCAAGTGTTTTTTGTTTTTGAATGGGTGCGAGTGTGTGTGTGTGTTTAATGTTTAGGGGTACTTCGGACTTCAAAAAACATTTTTTTAATATATGTATTTTAAAAACAGTTTTGATATATATCTGTGCATCATACTCTCAGACATGAGACTTTTGTTTTAACCTGAATTCAGAAGTCGTTCTAATGATTTGCGTGAATCTGCTGAAAAATGTTTGTGTGTGAGATTACATTGGGGACCGTTCGTGGTATCACTGTACAAAGGTGTGGATGTTCTAATGTGATTAACTGAAACCACCAGGTGAACCCCCTTTTTCCCATTTCTGAGGCTTTTTCACCTTTCTAGGGTCTCATGTCGGACTCTGCATGCGGTTTGAGATTAGTTCGTACCTTAGAGTCCTATGTAATTAACTCGGGCTGCTGTAAGTCGCTAGAGATTGAATTGCTATACTTGAAATTTTTGCCTTCTACATGGAGACATTCTCATCCTCCTGATCATATCATGATTATAACCTGCTCTTGGCTACTGACAGTCATCAAGACTGTTGATTGTGAGAGTCTGAGCGTGTGATCCCAGAGAAAGAAAACAAACTGTTTTATATGAGATTCATGTAAGCAAGAACATGTGAAGTGGCTAGGTTACCCTTGTGGTGAAGGATGTGAGAGATAAGGAGAGCAGAGTAACTGGCGGTGGACAAAAATTCAAATTGACAGTGTGACTGCTTCAAACTCTTCTTGCTGTTGAAAAGTTAACGGTGTGTGTGTGTGTGTGTGTGTTCTTTATACTCGGTGAATATAACTACTTTCCGTGTATTGTTACAGGATGTTGCGTCTGTCATTTTTTTCCGTCACTTGCAAGAGACCCTCAAGCCAGTCCAGCAGACTCGCACTATTCTTATCCCTGCTCAGTGCAAAAGTCTGGCTGGTTTGCCTTTATGAAAATGCTCCTCACGTCTGCCACAGGTGTATGATAAACAGTAACCGAAATGGTTGATCGTTTAGCCAAGAACGCCACAAGAGAGAAACTGTCCAACACTTATATCCCCTGCTCAGATGTGAAACCCAAAATTAACGATTATGTGAGAGACCTCTGGCAGGAGGATTGGAACACACAGACGAATAACAAACTCTTTCAGATCCGTCCAAACCTTAAAGACTTCCTCCCATCTACGTCGGGTGGTCGTAAAGAGGAAACGGTTCTATGCCGGCTGCACACCGGCCATTCGTATTTTACCCATTCTTACCTTTTAAAGAGTGAAGAAGCTCCGTGGTGCATTCCATGTCATGCACCACTCACAATGAAACATGTTCTTTTAGAGTGTTGGGACTTGCACGATGTGAGACACAAACATTTTACAGCGGAGTCCATGAAGATCCTGTTCAGGGATGTCCCGCCTGACGTGATCCTTGGGTTTTTGAGAGAAATTAACATTTTTCATCTGATTTGAGATTTTACGGAAGAAGGATTTTTAACAAAGTTTCTGGTTCGTTTGTAGACGATGTCATTTAACGAGATGTGTGAAAGTTTTTTTTTTTTTTTTTTTTTTAAATGACTGGTGAGTTGATTTTAACGTGGTGACAGCCCTGATGTGGCCCTCTGCGGTCGGCTGGGCTATAAGCAACATTATCTTATCTTATCTTATATGGTTCTTGCGTTGTCATCTTCTCTTACCTCTCCTAGCCCTAATACCATCTCTTATCATTGCATGTCACCCCATAACCTCCTCCCCACCCAACCATCACTTGCTATCCCCAGCTTTTCGCCTGTGCACCCCTCTCTTAAAAAGCATTTTAGAAATGTTTATTAGCATCTTGTGGGTGTGTTATAGCAGACAAAACATAGTCGAGTTCAGTGAGGGGTTCTTTGTCAGGCATGGTACATGTCCGCGAATTCGCGGAAATCCGCGAAAAGCAAAAAAAAAAAAAGCCGTGCCCGACGAGACCAGCCCACTTAGTTCGTTTCAGGTCATTCACTTCAAGCCTTCGTCTCGCGAGAAGTAGCATTGAGCAGGACTACTTCCGCGCATGCGCTTTCGTGACATTCGCCACTGCTTTCCGCTCTGGGTCGACGTGATCGAATTTGAACAAGATTAAAGAAAAAGAAGGAAAAAATAAAAATGCCAAAGCGTACAGACATAGTTCCGCGAAATTCTGCGACAGGAGATATTGATGCTGGTGTGGCAAACAAATGGCGATGGGATTGGCTGAACAGGAGCCACGAAAATGAAACGTTTTCGTCGTGCTTGGAACAGTTGATAGACTTTCCACCACATTTTGGAGAAAGAAAAAGAAGAAAGAAAAAGTTTGAACTGTTCCAGAAGGAACACATTTGGCTGGCTTCAAAGAGAAAAGCCATTGAACATTACAGACAGGAGGCAAAGAGAATGAGGTTTGGACATTACAAAAAGTAGGCTCTGCTCGTGAAGCAGATGGCTGAGAAATCGGGCAAAAAGTAGTCTTCATCTCATTCACATTGCTTGCACTGAAGAGACACATAACTTAAAAAAATTTGTACATTAAAAGAGACACAAAACTTAAACTTATTTTGTACTGTATTCAGATAGATGTAAAAAGTAAAAGGAGTAACTAATGTAGAGGAGACGGATCATAAAAGAATTGAACATAGTAAACAAAACTGGAACTCAAGACATGAAATAGACCACTACTTTGCTGTGCTATGCTGTGTTGGTGGTGCTGGACATGATGACCAAAGTTGTGCAAAATGAGGGGTCTCCTGTGTGTACACTGTGTGTGTGCTTCACTGACATAGTAAGTAAAACGTTTACAATTTGACTTAATGTATGCCACCTAAAGCAATGTAGATATGTACTCATTTTTGCTATGTGACTACTTGGGTTTAAAACCTCCTTTGGGTTGAAGGAATGACTGATAAAGTGATTCTAGGAGAGCTTATTTTGTGGCAGAAATTGCTTAGTATGAAGAACTGAAATTAGTTCAAGGAGAGGCTTTTTTACAGGCTAGAATTGCTGAAAAACCTTCAGCTTCAGGGGGCACTGCCCCCTGGCCCCCACAAGGGGCTCTGCCCCTTGACCCCGCCAGGGGGCACCGCACCCTGGACCCCCAAACATTTTCAGGGAAAAATGATTTTCCTTCAGTACCATGCCTGTTTGTTAAAGTGTCAGAGGCAAAAACTTTCCTTGCCCTGTTAAGCTTGGTTGTGATCCCATGATGGCAACGTTATCTGTATACCAGCATGCAACAACCTGCTTGTGTTCCTGGCAGACATCAGAAGTTGTAAGTGCACAGTAGCATTCATCAATAGGCAGTAAGCCAATTGAAGGTGCTTAAACACACATCTATTACACATTTATGCGAACACAGAAAAAGTTAGAAAAGCCAGTTGTGTACCCTAATTACCCAACCCTAACTATCCTCTCTCCACTCACCCCTGCTGGTGTGTGTGGACAGGTCTTTAGATTTCAGATTGTGATGCAATGTCCAGAGTAAGGTCTGTTAATTTCAGAATGTGATATCTCAAGTTGTGGTGTGAATGTTTGTGCAGGATTACATCGCAGTGAAGGAGAAATATGCCAAGTACCTGCCTCACTCTGCCGGGCGTTACCAGGTCAAGCGTTTCCGCAAGGCACAGTGCCCCATTGTGGAGCGTCTGGTGTGCAGTCTGATGATGCACGGCCGCAACAACGGCAAGAAACTGCTTGCTGTGCGCATTGTCAGACATGCCTTTGAGATCATCCACCTTCTGACTGGAGAGGTCAGTATGAAGACACTGTGTGGGTGGGCCACTAGCTGTAAATCGGTAATACTGACTTTCCTTCCATGAAAAGGGTGTGGGTGTTTTTATTGTGATTCAATTGCTCAAGCGTTCATCTGTCGTCTGAGTGCAAGCTGACGAAAAAGCATGAATATGCCATAGTATGCTGATGAAGAAAACAGATTTGAAAGTAAATTGTGCTTAAAGAAATTATTGCAGCTGCTGCAAGATGAATTTGTTGGCTTTGCCCTCCCTGGTGTGTGATGGCAGGAGAAAATGAATTCCCAGCTTCCCTTAGCCCCCCCCCTTTTTTTTTTTTTCTTTTCTTTTTTTGCAAAAATTTGGCAAATGAGAACGGTCCCCTCCCCACCACCCCATCCCCACCTTTCACAGAAATTCAGAAGAATTATACACAAGATCTGTAGAACATACTCTCAGTTTTGTTGAAAACTACACCAATAACAGTTTTAGAGTAAACGGGTCTGAAGTTTAGAAATTTGAAGAATTTGAAGATGATTTTGGGGTCGAGAAGTAAAGGAAAAAAAACAAACTTTGTTATTGATTATTGTGACTTTCAAGTGTTGCATCTAAGTGTCTTTTCCCCAGTAATAAAATCCTTAATAATATGTTTGTCAGTAATTGTCTAATTACCATGTATGTCTGTCAACAGAATCCCCTGCAGGTCGTGGTTAACGCCATCATCAACAGCGGTCCCCGTGAAGACTCCACACCCTATCGGACGTGCCGGAACTGTGCGTCGTCAGGCTGTGGACGTGTCTCCTCTGCGCCGTGTGAATCAGGCCATGTGGCTGCTGTGCACTGGTGCTCGTGAGGCAGCCTTCCGCAACATCAAGACCATTGCTGAGTGTTTGGCTGATGAGCTGATCAACGCTGCCAAGGTATGTTGTTGCAGGGTTGTGTGTAAATACCCCATGTCTCTTTCCCCAGCAGATTATCCTAGTTATACTTCTTTTTATAGAAATAAAATTCTGCATTTTAAAAAAAATTAATGACGTTATGAAACGGTAAATCAGACAAACTGCTAATAACATCTATTCTATTGGAAAAGAATATATCCTGTGAATACTGCTTGCTGGTGCTTGACTGAGATGGATGGCCAAACTGGACTTGGAATGAGTTTGAACAGGCTTTGAAACAGATTTTAATCTGTCTAAAATTTCATTATTTCCAAAGCGCACTCACGCATGCACCCACGTATGCACACACATACGGCATGCATGTGCGCACACACACACACACACATACACAAAAGCATGTATTCACACATAACAACCATAATATGTAATACAGCTTTCTCAGTTATTATGACAGATCTCAGCTGGCTTCATTTGCTTAATACTTTCCAGACGAGCGCCGCAGTACAACGTCGCTTCCCTGCATGCGCGTGCACCGCATGTGCTTACAAACCGTTGCAGACGCTCGATTTTCGCACTTTCTTGTTTTATTTTACATCTCCTAAATAAACCTAACAAGCAATTGTTATATATCAACAGAAAGGGTAAAGCGCGAACTTTGTAATGAGCATAGAATTAAAATATATTTTGGGTAAAATAGCAACGCTACTGTTACAGAAACAACAAAAGTAAAACGTAGGAGAACACAATCTTGTTTACGTTCGTTTGGTTAGTATGACAACATCAATGTGGAAGAAAAGGGGCATAAAACTTTGCTCTTACTTTTAACAGATGCAGAGAAAGCCTGAGGTATTCAATATGTGTAATCCAAGTGAATTCTTTTTTTTTTTTTTTTTTTACCCTCTTGACAAGCGAGAACCCGCTAGCGCCCAACCGGAAATCACACAGCCAAAACGCTGAGCACCTGCCAGCGCCCGGTAAAACACGTGGCAACAATGGGCGCCGCCATATTTCTCGTAGAAAAGGAAGTCTCACGAGAACGTGACTTCCTTCTTCCTGTGGCCATTTACTTCCGTTTGCAAAAAAAGGCGAGTTGATTACGTGCCGTAGTTCTTGAGTTACGAATTTTTAAAGTTTTGTGGTCGAAATGCTGTATTTCGCCATCGCTAACATTGATTTCTGCCGTCTATAACGAGATTTAGTGATGAAGATACTGTGATTTGTAGGATTTACAGCATAAGATTGGTGAAAGTGCTGGGTAATGAAGCTTAGAGTGCCCTTTAGATTTCAACTGGGATGAGGTTCCAGGTATGATTCGAAAGAAAGTTTGAAGATTTTTTTTATTTTCCCGAGTAAATGGCTCATTTTTGATATTCTTCAAACTTATGATATAGCAACATATATTTTTCGTAGGACTTTTTTAAAATTATTTCATTTCACTATTTCCTTTCCTCTCTTTTAAATTATTTTTAAATTGGGTAACCATGTTCAAATTATATGGAGTTACTTACCTTGCCGATGGTTTTCGGCGTAACTAAGCTCAGGTAAATGCATACTAAAGAGGGTTAAGGCAGTTAAATCATTGCACAAAGTACACACTTTTCACTGTTTTGGCTTCAGATGACAAGACTTATAAAACTATTAAATACACAGAGCAAAAAAAAATTCAAGCTCGATTCTTTTCGATAAACTTGTACCCCTTTTACCCCTCTCATTTTCTGAACTACTTTGCTGAACCAGTTCTAAAAGCACGTGTCATTCCCTATTCGCCCGATATATTGGTGAAGCAGGAAATTCCACACGTGCCTTCCAGTGCCAGACGGGCTCTTTGTTCGGACTACTCTGGAGTCTCAAAGGTCATCACTAGTGCAGTAAACTTAGCCTTCCAGTGGCTAGGCCCCTGTTCTAAAATATTTATGGCAGCTGCATCCCCTAGAGGTAGCTGAGAGAACATGGGAATTTTTTTTAGTTGTGCCGTCACGGAGGCACTGCACGTCCGAGCAGTACAGCAGTGCTGCCGTCCAGGGCACGGCTCGTCGTGAACGGGTCGACAGAGTTGCCGGCACTATCGCACAGCGCGTCGTGAAAAAGGTTAAACACAGTCATTTTTAGGAGAAGGTTATGAATGATATTTTTTTTTTATGCATCTATGCTTTTTGGGATGAATTTTTGCACGCTAATTTATTATTAAGTAAAAAAGTGTCCAGCTTCAGGGGCTTTGCCACATAACCCCACCAGGAGGGCATTGTCCCTGGGGCCCCCTGGGACCTGTGCTGGCCCTCGGGTCCCCTGCTCTTATTTTTCAGCATGTGGCAGGGCTGGTAATGAGGGGAACATGTGTGCTGAATAATAATCTGTGGTTTTTTTTTTTTGTTTTGTTTTTTTTTTTAGAAATTTGAGGGGGGCATGTGTGCAGAATAATAATTCCTCTAGTTTTCCCCCTGTGTGTAGGGTTCTTCCAACTCCCACGCCATCAAGAAGAAGGATGAACTGGAACGTGTGGCCCAAATCCAACAGATAGACCCTTTTCCTGCAGTGACAGTGATGAACCCAAGATTCTGTGTGTGTACAGACTATGTGCTTTGCACTGCTCTGGTCTTGGGTCAATGGGAAAATGTCTGAATAAAGAACTTTCAGAGCTGTAAAAGCATGTGTTTTTATTTTGTGATCTTTTTTTTCTTTCCTTTTCTTTCTTTTTTTTTATTTTCCCTTTTTTTTTTTCTTTTCAGTAAGTCTTTCCAGTTTCCTTTTTTTCTTGGACTTGCAGTCTTCACAGTACAGACCTCTCTGTTGTCTTGTGTGTGTGTGTGTGTGTTTCCATGGGCAAATGAACGAAGCTAAAAGAGATTACCTGGGTATGTGTGTCCCTGCAAGGAGGTGCCTCATCAAAAGTGCAATTGTTAAGCTGAAAAGATTACAGATAAGTGTGGGTGTTTCAAACACATTATCTCTTCATAGTCTTAGCCACATCCCCATCTTCATCTTTTTGGGAGAATAAAAAATGGTTGTGCCAGGACCTACCATGGCTGAAGGCAGTCGGTATCCACTGCATCACATTACAGCTGTATTGAATTACTTCATGGTAAAATCTGATGAGCTAGTACAGAAAGCAAATAGTGTAGGTTGTTTCGGTGATTGTCATGTTATTAATGATGATCATCTATTCTCGCCTTAAACCTTTTCCGGTCAGATGCAAGTGTTGTGGGTCAGTGCATTTGATGTAAATTACTGTTTGGGACTTATATCATGGGTTTCCTGGGAAATGTGTGGAATCTCTTTTTTTTTCCTTCTTTTTTTTTCTAAATGTTGTTTATATTTTAGCAAAAATGTGGAAAACCTTTAAATTGTAGGTAAGGTGGTTTGAACTTGAAGCTGCATTTTCCAATTGAACCAAAGTCACAGTGATCTTTGTTTTCAGTGTGTTGTTTCTGATGACTGAAAATTTGAAATGTTTCCATCTGGTTTACATGGCCATGGAATGAAAAATCCTTCTGCAAAGAAGAAAAAAGAAATTTTGAAATGTTGGAATTTAAACATCCTGGGATCACAGAAAATGAAAGTTAACTCGGATCAATTGCTGCGTTTCCCTTGAGGTACGCATGTATATACTACGTAACGTTCGTAAAGTAACATGGTTATTTCCCTCTGCATCATCATCATGCACACTGTCACAATTTTTCATAACCATTTGGTGCTGTGGAAAAAAATTACTGATAAGTAACCGTCATCACCTTCATAGCTGACCATTTGATCAAGTATGCAGTGACAGCCCTGATATGGCCCTTTGTAATCGGCTGGCCTATAAACATTCTCTCTCTTATTTGAGCAAGTTCTAAAGTTCTCTCCCTCTAACTGAAACTACCACTATGTCACTACTACTTCATGCTTCCATATCTGCACACTCCAGATAATAAAATGTGACTGCATGAAATGTTGAAAGTAGGTGGATTTTTTCCAAATTCGACCTCCAGAAACTTGTCTGTAGGCTGGCACATTATGAAAAAAAAATTCTGCAGGAAGAAAATTTTGACTGGAAAGCTGAAAGCAATTCGTTTTCAAGTGTGGGAGCCTTAAAACACCACATGGCCACTATAAAACAGATGAGCATCGTGTGCTTTCGTCCCCACCCAAAAGGGCGGAGAAACTGACTGCTTCCACATTTCGTGTATATCATGTTACAGCCACAATGAAACATACAAGCATCGTAAGCTCACATCCCAAACAAGATTGGCAGAGAATTTGACTTCTTACAATTCCAAGCAAAATCATCTGTTGATTATTTTCCCAAATTTCTTAATATTATTTTGAATAATGTTGCTGTCAAGGAAAGTGGACAACACGATTAGTATGTTTCCACCCATTTTCCTTATGTAATAGATTTTTTAAGTACAGAATATTGCCAGGTGAACTCTACATGCTCTAAGTGAACACTGCCAGAGCTCTTTGAGTGTAGTATGCTACAACTTGAAAATATAAAGGTGAAGAAAAAAGGTACCTTTTGGAGAACTCTTCAACGTTTCGTGCTGTAAGCACTTGGTCACGAAGTGAAGTGTTGAGGTTGTAGGGGAGGTTCAAGTTATACGGAAAAGGCACAGCAGTCAACATTTCTTCATATAGTATGCTACAGTTTCGTTGATGGTGCTATGCTGCTTCTCTTCGTGATGAAATGCTTCGTCAGCAAACTAAAAATCTTAAACCATACACACACGTTTAATAAATTTGGCTGCAGCTTAAAGTTAAAGCGAACCAAGTCAATTAGATTTTCAAATCCTAAACTTAATTCATCAAAAAATGGTTTGGTAAGGAGAGGCGGAAAAGAAAAACGGTAGAAAAATTGTTAAAGATGATAGCAATTTGCTACGTTATGCAGGGATGAGAACAGCTCCGCCGTTCTCCGCCGTTCCGCCGTCTTAAAAAAAAAATCTCCGCCGTTCGAAAAAATCTCCGCCGAAAAAAGAAAAAAAAAGCGATCGCGATTTTTTTGCTCCTAATCTCGGCGAGACGCCTCCGGCGAGATTCCCAAATGGGCTGGTTTTTACTCGGTTGACTCGGCCAACCACTGCACATCCGCTTAGAGCGCCGATCGACCGAGTGTCATTTGTGAGTCATGGCGTCGAACGAAATCGCAAAAAAAAAGGAAAAAATATCCCAACCGTTGGAAAGAAAACTGGCTCGAGGAAGAGGTGTGTGGGAGTAGAGTTGGAGATAGCATATGCAAAAGCAGTGACGAGCAGGCGTTATGTGTTGCTTGCAACAAGAAAATCAGCTTCGGAAGTCGTGGCTTCATTACGATTGCTGACCACATGAAACGCCCGGTTCACAGGCAGCGTGTCGCTGCATTGAAGAACAATTCAACTTTGGAAGGTAAGCTGTTGGTGATTTTGCTCTCTTCTTTGTTATATTTTATCATTCATTTGCAATGGTCAAACTATCTCAGTTAGCTGAAACATTCGTCTTTTGACTTTCAGTTGTGAAACAAAACCTAGACGTCTAGTTACTAATAATAGAACCAGGGCCAAGGGCAGGTAATTTTCGGAAAAATCCATTTCTTATGTAAATCGACGAGAGACAAACGCAGAGAGCCCTGTATTAAATCCATTTGCATGTTTGACAACAACAAAAAACAACAACAACAACAACAAAAAACTCTGAGAATTTGAGGTTTGAATTGAAGGCTTTTCCATTCATTCATTCTACAAGTATTTTACACTTTTATTTCTTAGGATTTATGTCTCCCCGTCATATGCTGATTTACTACATCTAGGGGCTCTCTTTTAAGCTTTGATGTCTTGATTTTCATTTGTCTTTTAGTTTTGTTTTCAACACTTAGTCACATAGTGCGAGTTCAGTTACACTTAAAGTACACGCATACTGCAACTTCATTGGTGGGCTAATTGTGGATATTACATCTCAACATTGGATTTTTTTTATGCTGCTGTTACTGCTTTAAAAGGGAAAGGGCCATCCTGTTGTGCTCTAAACTCATGTTACACACAGTATATAGGCAAATTGTAATGTTTTTTCCCCATAAATTTAGCTGGGTTAAGATTGATCTTGGCTGTGAAATTGATGTTTCCATCCAATTCCTCTTTGGTTTGGCTGGCCTTCAATTTCATGCAAGAGTCCACGCATACATGCATGCGCACGCTCTCAACACACACATATTCACATAGTTCAAACACACACTTGTATATGCACAGCACCAGGTGTGCATACGCATAGGTGTCATACACACACAAATGTGCATGTGCACCCCACACACACACTGATAGTTGGAATACACACTTTTATATGCACTTAACACAATCACCAAGTGTGCACACATACATGTGTGTGTTTATTCTGTGTGTGGTGTGTGTGAGAGAGGGTGTGGTAGGGGGAGGAGGGAGAGGGTGAGAGCAACATGACAGTGTGTGTCACTGTGTGTGTGTGTGATGCTATAAGCAATATGATCTGATTTGTGTGTGTGTGTGTGAGAGAGAGAGAGAGAGAGGCGGAGAGACAAGTATAAGTAACAGGAGATGTTTGTGTGTGCGCGCATGTTTGTGTATGTGTGATTTTTAACAACATGGCTTGATTTTGTATGTGTGTGCATGTGCATACATATGTGTGCGATTTTAAGCAACATGACTTGACATGTGTGGGTGAGTGTGTGTGTGTGTGTGTGTGTTACTACAGTATTTGGCTTTCCAACCAAATTTATTATTTTTACTTGCTCCTCACAGGAGGCTCTGTAGAGGAAATTCATCAGCTGTCTTGCCCACCACCTCCAAACACTCAAACTGGAAAGACAGCAGCTGATGCTTCAGCTGGTAGTGATGCATCCAACAAAGTGCAGGCTCCAGCCCCTAAGAGACTGGTCAAGCTGAAGGACCGCGTTTCCAACATGGAGGCAACTACTTTGGCCTTTGCTGCTGAAAATAACCTTTCCATGTCAACCATCCCAAGATTATCGAGTATGCAAAGGTATGTCTATACAAATGATAATAGCTGTAATAATATTAAAAAACATTTTTGTATGGAGCACCCACCCACCAGCATTTCTACTGCATGTATGTGCTTCTTCGTGTGTGTGTGTGTGTGTGTGTGTGTGTGTGTGTGTGTGTGTGTGTGTGTGAGTTTTGTTTGTGAGTTTTGTTTGTGTGTCTGTTTTTATATTTCTGTTCAAAGAACCCCTTTCAAATACATGTATAAAAACACCAACACCCGTTGCATATTTGTGAACAAATGCATGTGTGTGTGTGTGTGCAATCTATTCTGACATTGTGATAGCTGTAGTAAGAAAATTGTTTAATCAATTTGATAACTATTATGAGACATTATAAAAAGTTAACTGGATTAAAAACTCGCATGTCTTAATGTTGTCTATTTTTTGCTGCCTATTTTCAGTTTTCTGCTCTGTTTGGGATACCCGATTATAGAGTACATTTTTTAAACTAACAGTAAACTGTTTTGCCTGAGATATAGTGCTATCTCTCTCTTTCTCTCTCTCTCTCTCTCTCTCTCTCTCTCTCTCTCTCTCTCTCCAGCTTATCTGTGTTCAAGTTAAGGCCCATGCGATCCAGGAAGCATACTGGGTACACTGTCAGGCTGACTGCCTGACCCATGCATAATAAACGTACATGCTTTACTCTTTCTCCTCACAGCCCGCGATAGGTGTAGGCTCCAAGTGGCTGGCTTTTGGTCCACTACGGCACTAGGTACAAAGAGACCAACAAAATGCTCTGTTTTATATGTTATGAATTACTGTATTTTTAAATGTTAAAAATGGCTTTGAATGACATTTCTCGGATGGATGTGTTCGACATTGCAGACCCTGAGGGAGCATAATTAAGGTGAAAGCTCGGAGTAAAAATGCAGTGTGTGCAGCAGGTGTGCCTGGATTGATTTTATTTTAATTTTCCTATCCTTTCATCTAAGGATCCTCCTGTTCACTCTGCCCCTAAGTGGTCGGCGGGACTGTAAGCAACATATCTTACCTCATCTCCAGTGCACTTCTTTACATCCCTGTGTGTTGACCTGCACAATGGTTGTATATCATTGTATATCTTGGTTATCTTGGTCATTATTTCTTGGCTAGTTTTCTTATCGTATTAAGTGTCTGTACGTTTGGTATAAAATGTTTGTTTATTTTTCAGGTGATGGCACGAGATGCCAAAGCTCTCCAAGAGTTGAAGATGGGCCGCCATACTGCCTCATACAAGATGAGGTTTGGGCTTGAGAAAAACATCCGGCAGGAGCTTCTGGCTGAATTGAAAGAATCTGTGTTCAGCCTCAATATTGATGAAGCCACAAGCAAAACAGACCAGAGGGTGTTGACAGTACTTGTGAGCCATTTCTTGCCTCGTATGGGAAATTGATGATTCATCACCTTGTCTCCATCAACCTGAAGAAAGTGACAGCAGAGTCCCTGTACAAAATCTCTGACAGATGTGTTTGACGAATTTGATTTACCGTGGTCACACTTATTGTCAATCATGATGGACTCGTGTGCAGTCATGAGGGGATCCAAAGGTGGTCTTGAGACACTCATCAGACGACGAAAAGCCACACATCTTTTGGATATTGATGGAGACACTTGCCACCACGCCCACAATTCTGCAAAATCCTTTTGCAGCTCTTTTGTGGATCAGTGGATCGTCTCTTGATGGATCTCCACACTGACTTCAAGTGGAGTGGTGAACATCTTGACCTCCTGCAAGATCTCTGTTTGATTCTTGGCATGAAAGTGGCATCACCCGTGAGATATGTCCAGCATAGGTGGCTATCAATACTGGACGCGACACAGAGGGCCCTCCAGTTACTTCAGGCACTGACACTGTTTTACTACAGTTTCCTTGACAGCAAAGATAAGGAGCTCTACAGAGACTACATCATTGACATCATGGAACCACTCAATGAGAAGCAACAGAGCAGTGTGCAGAAAACAGAGTGTGCTGGCCAAGAAATTTCTAACTTTCACCCCTGAAGGAAAACAAAGAAAGAAAAGAATATTGGAGGCTTTGTTCATTTCAAGACCAACCACACTTCTGACAATGAATTTTTTCACAGCTGTCCTGCCCAGCCTCAAGAGGTATGTGACATTGTTCCAGACCAAGTCATCAATGGTGCACCATCTGCTGACAGAGCAACAATCCTTGCTTGAAGATTTCCTGTCACTGTTCGTCAAGCCAGAGGCCATCAAAAAGACATCTGAGCAGTGTACAAGACCTCAGACCAAAGAGCCCATCATTGAGCGGTCCTCTCTTACCTGAGAAAAATCGATCTGACAGAAAAAGCAAATCTAGTGCCATTGCATCAGCTGTTCCTTGGACAAGAAGTACAAAAGCTCCTTGAGATGAAAGTGGGAAGGGTCAGCTTTGTGTCAGATGAAAATAGGAAGGCATTCCTTCAGAAAGCAAGAAAAAGCTACATTGCTTGTGGAAAGGTGCTTCAGCAGAAAATGCCTCTTGACAATAAAGCACTAAAGCTCTGCTCAGCTCTGGACCCTCAAAGGAGATGCACAAATGAAGCAAGAGAACTGCTGTCACATCTTCCAGACTTTGTCCCTCACCTTCCACAGTCCGATTCCTTTCTGCAAGAGGTGAGATCGTACACAGTAAGCCAGACGTTGCCATCAGCTGCAGACTGCCAGATCGATCAATGGTGGCACAATCTGAAAGATCGATATCCTCAACTGTGCCAAGGTGCCTGTGCAATGCTGAGCTGCTTTCATGGGCCAGTTGTGGAGTCCAGCTTCAGTGCTATGGCCAACATCATGGACTGCCATTCATCTCGCCTGTCCACTGAGGTGTTCTCAGCTGTGGCAGAGTGTCCGGCATTATATACAAGCAAGAGACAAAACGGCTTTGAATTTATTTGGCAAAAAAACACCTCTCGTCGATTTGGTAGACAAACAGTTAGCAAAAAACATGCAGGCTGCATATAAATTAAACAGAAACACCCAGAACATTGAAAGAGCACACAAAGCCCAAAAGAAATCAGCGCTAGGTGTTGAAGAAAAGCCAGAACAAAACCCTGCATATCAACAGAAAACCAAAGATTGGGAAGATGATAAAGTGGATCCATCTACAGAAAAGGACACTATCAGTACAGCGACACCTGACAGGCAGGTCTTTTTTGCCAATCTTGCGAAAAAAACTGGAGGATGCTGGAAAAAGTTCATTTTATGACCTGAAAACAATGGCAAGAAAAGTTTCAAGCCACTTGGACAGTTTCCAATTGAATGTAAGCCACTTCAGGCCAAGCACTACACAACTGACCAAAGTTCCTTGAAACTGTTTCCTAGCGACATCAGTGGTCTCCTTCTGTTGAGGTGTTTGGGGACGGGAACTGTCTTCCCAGATGTGGGTCTCTGTTTGTATTTGAGCATCAGAGATACCATACAGAAATCAGAGTCAGGATTTCCATTGAGCTTGCTTTGAATGAAGATTTTTACATCAGTGGCAGTACAGAAGAGGGAATGAGAAAGCTCCCAGAGACAGAAACTGCGGAGGATCTTCCACGAGGAGGCATGCTCAGTCCCTAAACTAGGGAAGCACCTGGGTATCTGGGCAGTACATGCTTTAAACCACTGTGCTGGGGAAACCTCTGCAGTCCATCTACCACAGCTTGAGAGTGATGAGTTGAGGTCCGACTACCACAGACAACTCTTGCCCAGACAACCACGACAGCCTGAGCAATCACTTTCTCCGGATGATTCTCCGTGCATTCCTGCTGTAATGTGGACACGGGTTGGAACCATACCTCCTGATGTCAACTGGTTTCCAAACCATTTTGTTGCATGTCTTCCAGGGACACCTGCATTGACAGTGGTCACACAACCGAGCCACAGCCAGCATCAAAGTCGGTACCTACATCCTCAAAGAAAAGAAAGTCTCCAGGTACTGACATCAGGTCATTTTTCAGCAAAAAAAGCCAAGCTGGATAAGGTTGTTGAAGAGAAAGTGAGAGAGACTTTATTGTGTGTGCATCATGGAATGTGTCAACGCTTGACCTGATAAGACGTGTTGTAAATCAAAGGTGTAAATTCATGGACTAATGATCCTGTGTGTACATCATAGAAGGTGTTTAACTCATGGACTAAATTGTTCTCTGTTTACATCGTGTTAAGTGTTATTTTGGACTACACTGAGTTGAAAGACTTCCTAGGGAGATGTTGACTCATTGTTTTATTTTTGACTGCTGATCCTGTGTTTACATCATGTGGTGTTAAATTAGTGTTGATTTTGACTAAGATTAGCATTAGTTAGTATAAAAAAAAAAAGAGTTCAATGAGAGGTGTAATTTTGGACTGACTCAATTGAAAGACTTCATTCAGTGGTGTAGGTGTTTCACAGATCGTATGAGGCCTACACTACAGATCAACCTCTTGAGAACTGTAAATAAAGTATTGAAAGACAAATGCCAGCATAGAGTGTGATATTCTACCAAGGACACACTGAAGCAGAAAAGAAAAAAAAGGCCTACTTCTACTACTACTAGCAGGTAAGGCCAAATTGTTTGCCTTTTGTGAAAAACTGAAATATAAAGTTTAGTTTTAATAGTAATGCCTTGTGTGAAATGTGATTTTAATAACAGAATTTAGATAAATTTAGTTCAATTTAGATAAGGGCTAGAAACATATTTTGATGGTTTTAAATGTGGATTTTTCTTGTTTATATATTAAAAATGCTTCAGCTTCAGGGGCGCTGCCCCCTGACCCCCGCAGGGGCGTTGCCCCTTGACCCCACTGGGGGCTCCGCCCCCAGACCCCCAACTGAAAAATCTCCTCTGCTTTTTTAAAATCTGTTCTCATCCCTGGTTATGGATTGGTTTTGTCGTTTGGCCATCATGGTTGGTTTTGGTTTTTTTTTTTTTTTTTTTTTTTTTACATCGGGTCAAAGCCTTGTGATATCTAATGAAACTGCCGTTTTCTAAATCTGCCCCCCGGTCATGTGCAAAGTGAAGTTTGACCAAAAGTGCTGTCGAGTCTGAATGTCTCGTTCCAAACAAGTGCTGTGCTTAAATTGGGAACATGTCACACAAAATGGCACACTTCGTGCTTTTGAGACCTTAGCATCTCTAGACTGCTCACAGACCTCAGCCTTTCATCTTGTCTAAAGCACTGCCACTATTTTCGATCCACTGAAGAAGTGAGAAAATCTTGCCCCCTTGAGATTTGGAAAACGATATTGTTTCCATTCGTTGAGTTAGAAGAAATTTGTTATTTCACATTATGCTCAAAAGTTCCAGCTGCCAGTTCACGTGAATTGAAAAAAATAATCTTGCATAAAGAAAAAGGAAATCAAACCTAGACTGGTGTGTGAGAGTGATTCTGTTTTATTTTGACAGGGATACAATTTTGATCGTGCAGGTGCCATGTCCAGTAACACTAACTTGTCTCCCTCCGTCGTAGATGCTCCACTTAAGACTTCCTGACCATGAATCTCATGTCTTCCATCAGTTGGGAAGGAAGTGAGAGAAGGAATGGAAGAGCTATAGGGTTGAAATAGAGAGCAGCAGTGAAAAGACAAAACATTAATTACCATGCAGAACAAGCTCCAAAGTAATGCTAAATTTTGTAGCATGTCATCAAACATACCGCATGTGCGCGCACAGGCACACAAATGCACAGTGGGTTAATTAAAATATACACAAAATAATGAGTGTTCCAATGGTTGGCAGCAGCAGAGGGACAGTGCAAAAATGGTCATCTTGTTGAAAATTTCATAATCCTGTCATATGTTTTAAAGAAGCGTTACTTTGCGCCTTATTGAGTGCATTCTGAAGTTTTAAAAGTATAGTAATCAACCAGAATTTTCAGATTAAATACAGCAAAAGCGGAAATAATGAGGAACGGTTTAATCATTGCCAGACCTCTTTCTTCCCCATCATCTGAAATGAGGCTCCCTTTTTAATGATGAGCTAACAAAGCCCTAGAAAGAGTCAACAAAGCCCTTGAGAGACCATAAAGCCCTAGAAAGAGCCAACAAAGCCTTTGAGAGACCATAAAGCCCTAGAAAGAGCCAACAAAGCCCTAGAGAGAGACCATAAAGCCCTAGAAAGAGCCAACAAAGCCCTACAAAAGAGTCTAATGCTCTAGAAAGGGCCAACAAAGCCTTACGAAAGAGTTCATAACGCCCTATAAAGAGCCAACAATGCCCGAGAAAGAGTCCATAACGCCCTAAAACGAGTAATCCATAAAGACCCCCAGAAGAAAGAGCAACAACAAAGCCCAGAAAGAAGGAGTCCAAACGCCCAGAAAGAGTCCATAAGCCCGAGAAAGAGCCAACAAAGCCCTAGAAAGAGTCCATAACGCCCGAGAAAGAACCAACAAAGCCCTAGAAAGGTTCCACAACGCCCTAGAAAGAGCCAACAAAGCCCTGGAGAGATCATGAAGCCCGAGAAAGAGTCAACAAATCCCTAGAAAGAGTCCATGAAGCCCGAGAAAGTGTGAACAAAGCCCTAGCAAGAGCCAACAAAGCCCTAGAGAGAAAGTCCATAAAGCCCTAGAAAGAGCCAACAAAGCCCTAGAAAAAGCCAACACAGCCTGTCTCTCTGGCTTAATGTCAGTGCTTTTAGTTTGTCGGCTCCAGCGACTTGTGCTCCCTGTCCTTTCCGCCTCCTTCCTCACCACTGACAGCACAGTTATTATAAAAGAGCTGGCAGCAACAAGACACACACGCTCCCCCACCCACTCCAAAACGACCAAACAAAACCAACAACAGAAAGCACTGTGTATCCTTCCGTACCCCCCCCCCCCCCCCCCCTTTTCTGAGGGTGAAACCAACAAAGCGTGTAAGGAAAATGAAAAAAAAAAAAGATTAAGGGACAGACAGACAGAGGTTGCCAAACCCTCCCCCACTTGCTATACAGACATGCACTTTTGTCTTTCCATTCCCGCCGCCAGCTTTTCACCCAACCAGCTCCCGAGATTAGAATTATGTGAGTTCTCTCTCTCTCTCTCTCTCTCCTCTCTCTCCACTTCGTTTCCCTTTTCCTCCATTTTCCGCTATGGATACTGAAACCACAGCATGGGTATACATTTCAGGGGAAGACGCCTAAAGGCGGGGGTGGTGGGTTGGAGGGAAATGGTGGCGGTCGGGGAGAGGGGGGGGGGGGGGGGTAAGGAGGAGGGGGCGGGGATGGGAGGATTTGTCGTGTAGCAACGTATTGGTTTCAGTGCAGTATATGTGTGTGTAGCTGTTTGAAGTAATTAAACAGAGAAGATGGACAATGGGCGTCGGCAGCGCATAGTAAATCGTATCAGCGTTGATGTGATTGTGATGTTACCCCGTTCCCGTGTGTCCTGCGTCTATGACACATGTAAGAAATGTAATTTAAGCGGGCCTATGTATAAGTGTGTGTGTGCACGCGCGGCAAGCACGCGTGCGCGCGCACACACACACACACACACCACACACGTGCACGCGCGCGCATACGCATGCGCACGCACATGAACACACACACCACTGAGAGAGACAGACAGACTGAGGCGAGACAGAGAAAGACTGAGGCAGAGAGAGAGGTGCGGGAGGGGGGGGGGGGGGGGGGGGGGGGGGGTCGGACAGATGTGAATGAGAGAGGAACAGAGGAAGAATGGTCTTGAAAACCCTGTGATGTGTCTGTAATTTGACTTTACATCCGTAAATCTCTCTCTCTCTCTCTCTCTCTCTCTCTCTCTTCTCTCGTGTGGGTTTAGCACATTGTACGTCATGTAACAATGTCTAGCCCAGAACAGCAGTGAACCAGTCGCAGCAACTGGTTTTCGTCGGTTAAAAAAAAAGTCCAAGACTAGACACGAATCCTGCGCACTTCGGTGTGTGACACCGTGCAGTTCTTATCACCAACGCTATTTAAGTTTCGCATGCAGACCGTATTGCTGTGTATGTGTGTGTGTGTGTGTGTGTGTGTGATTGCAGGCCTATGTGTGTGTGTGTGTGTGTGTGTGATTGCAGGCCTATGTGTGTGTGTGTGTGTGTGTAGGTGTGATTGCAGGCCTATGTGTGTGTGTGTGTGTGTGTGTGTGTGTTTGTCGGTGTGTGTATGTCAGAGATATAGACACAGAGACAGACAGACAGAGAGAGGTGTGTAAGTGTATAAGTGATGAAGTAAGTGTGTGTGTGTGTGTGTGCGCGCGCGCGCGCGGGCGTGTGCGTGCTGCATGTATGCCTCTGTGTGTGTGTGTGTGTGTGTGTGTGTAAACCGTGCCTGACGTCTGAAAGGTAAATGACCACGGATTGTATTGTTGAGGTCTCCACTGCCAGCGCCTAATTAAAGCCCCAAATTCCTTCGGAATTGAAGACAACACTTGTAGCCTGATCCGCTGATTCCACAGTGTCCAGTTCAGTAACCATGAAGACAGTATCTACTGATTTTTAACTCACACACACACACACACACACACACACACATATATATATATATATAGAGAGAGAGAGAGAGAATGCTGAACAATTAAGTAGTGGGGGAAAACAAGTGCAGGTTAACAATTCTTCAGTCGTTATAGTAATGACTTGGCAAAGATTTGAACTTTAACACACACAAAAAAGAAAAAAGAAAAAAAATACATTAATTGAAGGTGAAGAAAATGGGGGAATATATATATATATATATATATATATATATATATATATTTGTTAAAAATATTATTAAAATGAAGTGCTAAAATTCATCTACAAGCTTGTTTCAAGATATGTCTCTCTCCTCAGGATGACTCTTTTGTGGCACGCCAACGGTCTTTTATGGCGTGCGGGACCTGATCTTGTCTCTGTGTGTGCGGTTTCGTTTGCTGCACGTGGGGCCTGTGTGTGTGTGTGTGTGTGTGTGGTTTGGGTTTTTTTTTTTTTTTTTTTTTTTTTGTTTAGGGCCTGTTCAGGTGGAATGTGCTAGCAAAGATTTCCACTTGTGCCTGCAATTATTCACTATTTCTACTTTTGTGTTCAGAGTTGCTAAGTATGGTTTGCATAATATTAACCATTTTTCTGTGGAACATAGGTTGCATTTTTTGGAAATATTGTTGTATGGTGTTGCTCTTTTTATGATTTTCCATGATATGCTGTAGTCTATTTTTTTATCTTTGATGTTTCCAAATGTATTTACTCAGTTCTGTTTGATTTTTGTATTTTTCATTTTTGAATGACTGTTTATGGTTTGCGTATCTGGTTTTGAAAGTGTTTTCAGTAATCCCTATGTATGCTTCTTTTTCATTTTCTGATGTTACCGTAGCTTGGTATACAATATTGCT
>CM031618.1:62709984-62719984 GCA_018398815.1 Conus ventricosus
TTGGCAGTTCTGCTATAGGGAGTGTTTCCTTGTTTGTTCTGTGTGCTCTGTGTTGGGAGTTCTGCTCTAGGGAGTGTTTCCTTGTTTGATCTGTGTGCTCTGTGTTGGCAGTTCTGCTATGGGAGTGTTTTCTTGTTTGTTCTGTGTGCTCTGTGTTGGTAGTTCTGCTATAGGGAGTGTCTCCTTGTTTGTTCTGTGTGCTCTGTGTTGGCAGTTCTGCTCTAGGGAGTGTTTCCTTGTTTGTTCTGTGTGCTCTGTGTTGGCGGTTCTGCTATAGGGAGTGTTTCCTTGTTCTGTGTGGTCTGTGTTGGCAGTTCTGCTGTAGGGAGTGTTTCCTTGTCTGTTCTGTGTGCTCTGTGTTGGCAGTTCTGCTATAGGGAGTGTTTCCTTGTTTTGTCCTGTGTGCTCTGTGTTGGCAGTTCTGCTATAGGGAGTGTTTCCTTGTTTTGTTCTGTGTGCTCTGTGTTGGCAGTTCTGCTATAGGGAGTGTTTCCTTGTCTGTTCTGTGTGGTCTGTGTTGGCAGTTCTGCTATAGGGAGTGTTTCCTTGTCTGTTCTGTGTGCTCTGTGTTGGCAGTTCTGCTATAGGGAGTGTCTCCTTGTCTGTTCTGTGTGGTCTGTGTTGGCAGTTCTGCTATAGGGAGTGTTTCCTTGTCTGTTCTGTGTGGTCTGTGTTGGCAGTTCTGCTATAGGGAGTGTTTCCTTGTCTGTTCTGTGTGCTCTGTGTTGGCAGTTCTGCTATAGGGAGTGTTTCCTTGTCTGTTCTGTGTGCTCTGTGTTGGCAGTTCTGCTATAGGGAGTGTTTCCTTGTCTGTTCTGTGTGCTCTGTGTTGGCAGTTCTGCTATAGGGAGTGTTTTCTTGTCTGTTCTGTGTGCTCTGTGTTGGCAGTTCTGCTATAGGGAGTGTTTTCTTGTCTGTTCTATGTGCTCTGTGTTGGCAGTTCTGCTATAGGGAGTGTCTCCTTGTTTGTTCTGCGTGCTCTGTGTTGGCAGTTCTGCTATAGGGAGTGTTTCCTTGTCTGTTCTGTGTGCTCTGTGTTGGCAGTTCTGCTCTAGGGAGTGTTTCCTTGTTTGTTCTGTGTGGTCTGTGTTGGCAGTTCTGCTCTAGGGAGTGTTTCCTTGTTTGTTCTGTGTGGTCTGTGTTGGCAGTTCTGCTCTAGGGAGTGTTTCCTTGTTTGTTCTGTGTGGTCTGTGTTGGCAGTTCTGCTCTAGGGAGTGTTTCCTTGTTTGTTCTGTGTGCTCTGTGTTGGCAGTTCTGCTATAGGGAGTGTTTCCTTGTTTACTCTGTGTGCTCTGTGTTGACAGTTCTGCTCTAGGGAGTGTTTCCTTGTTTGTTCTGTGTGCTGTGTTGGCAGTTCTGCTATAGGGAGTGTTTCCTTGTTCTGTTCTGTGTGCTCTGTGCTGGCAGTTCTGCTATAGGGAGTATTTCCTTGTTCTGTGTGCTCTGTGTTGGCAGTTCTGCTATAGGGAGTGTTTCCTTGTTCTGTGTGCTCTGTGTTGGCAGTTCTGCTCTAGGGAGTGTTTCCTTGTTTGTTCTGTGTGCTCTGTGTTGCAGTTCTGCTATAGGGAGTGTTTCCTTGTTTGTTCTGTGTGGTCTGTGTTGGCAGTTCTGCTATAGGGGGTGTCTCCTTGTCTGTTCTGTGTGCTGTGTTGGCAGTTCTGCTCTAGGGAGTGTTTTCTTGTTTGTTCTGTGTGCTCTGTGTTGGCAGTTCTGCTATTGGGAGTGTTTTCTCGTCTGTTCTGTGTGCTCTGTGTTGGCAGTTCTGCTATAGGGAGTGTTTTCTTGTTTGTTCTGTGTGCTCTGTGTTGGCAGTTCTGCTATAGGGAGTGTTTTCTTATTTGTTCTGTGTGCTCTGTGTTGGCAGTTCTGCTATAGGGAGTGTTTCCTTGTTTGTTCTGTGTGGTCTGTGTTGGCAGTTCTGCTATAGAGAGTGTTTTCTTATTTGTTCTGTGTGCTCTGTGTTGTCAGTTTGCTATAGGGAGTGTTTCCTCGTTTGTTCTGTGTGGTCTGTGTTGGCGTTTCTGCTATAGGGAGTGTCTCCTTGTCTGTTCTGTGTGGTCTGTGTTGGCAGTTCTGCTATAGGGAGTGTTTCCTTGTTTGTTCTGTGTGCTCTGTGTTGGCAGTTCTGCTATAGGGAGTGTTTCCTTGTTTGTTCTGTGTGCTCTGTATTGGCAGTTCTGCTATAGGGAGTGTTTCGTTGTTGTTCTGTGTGCTCTGTGTTGGCTGTTCTGCTATAGGGAGTGTTTCCTTGTTTGTTCTGTGTGGTCTCTGTTGGTAGTTCTGCTATAGGGAGTGTTTCCTTGTTTGTTCTGTGTGGTCTGTGTTGGTAGTTCTGCTCTAGGGAGTGTTTCCTTGTTTGTTCTGTGTGCTCTGTGTTGGTAGTTCTGCTATAGGCAGTGTTTCCTTGTTTGTTCTGTGTGCTCTGTGTTGGCAGTTCTGCTATAGGGAGTGTTTCCCTGTTTACTCTGTGTGCTCTGTGTTGACAGTTCTGCTCTAGGGAGTGTTTCCTTGTTTGTTCTGTGTGCTGTGTTGGCAGTTCTGCTATAGGGAGTGTTTCCTTGTTCTGTTCTGTGTGCTCTGTGCTGGCGGTTCTGCTATAGGGAGTATTTCCTTGTTCTGTGTGCTCTGTGTTGGTAGTTCTGTATAGGGAGTGTTTCCTTGTTCTGTGTGCTCTGTGTTGGCAGTTCTGCTCTAGGGAGTGTTTCCTTGTTTGTTCTGTGTGCTCTGTGTTTGCAGTTCTGCTATAGGGAGTGTCTCCTTGTCTGTTCTGTGTGCTGTGTTGGCAGTTCTGCTCTAGGGAGTGTTTTCTTGTTTGTTCTGTGTGCTCTGTGTTGGCAGTTCTGCTATTGGGTGTTTTCTTGTCTGTTCTGTGTGCTCTGTGTTGGCAGTTCTGCTATAGGGAGTGTTTTCTTGTTTGTTCTGTGTGCTCTGTGTTGGCAGTTCTGCTATAGGGAGTGTTTTCTTATTTGTTCTGTGTGCTCTGTGTTGGCAAATTCTGCTATAGGGAGTGTTTCCTTGTTTGTTCTGTGTGCTCTGTGTTGGCAGTTCTGCTATAGAGAGTGTTTTCTTATTTGTTCTGTGTGCTCTGTGTTGGCAGTTCTGCTATAGGGAGTGTTTCCTCGTTTGTTCTGTGTGGTCTGTGTTGGCAGTTCTGCTATAGGGAGTGTCTCCTTGTTTGTTCTGTGTGCTCTGTGTTGGCAGTTCTGCTATAGGGAGTGTTTCCTTGTTTGTTCTGTGTGCTCTGTGTTGGCAAGTTCTGCTATAGGGAGTGTTTCCTTGTTTGCTCTGTGTGCTCTGTATTGGCAGTTCTGCTATAGGGAGTGTTTCGTTGTTGTTCTGTGTGCTCTGTGTTGGCAGTTCTGCTATAGGGAGTGTTTCCTTGTTTGTTCTGTGTGCTCTGTGTTGGTAGTTCTGCTCTAGGGAGTGTTTCCTTGTTTGTTCTGTGTGGTCTGTGTTGGTAGTTCTGCTCTAGGGAGTGTTTCCTTGTTTGTTCTGTGTGCTCTGTGTGGTTAGTTCTGCTATAGGGAGTGTTTCCTTGTTTGTTCTGTGTGCTCTGTGTTGGCAGTTCTGCTATAGGGAGTGTTTCGTTGTTGTTCTGTGTGCTCTGTGTTGGCAGTTCTGCTATAGGGAGTGTTTCGTTGTTGTTCTGTGTGCTCTGTGTTGGCAGTTCTGCTATAGGGAGTGTTTCCTTGTTTGTTCTGTGTGCTCTGTGTTGGGCAGTTCTGCTTAGGGAGTGTTTCCTTGTTTGTTCTGTGTGCTCTGTGTTGGTAGTTCTGCTCTAGGGAGTGTTTCCTTGTTTGTTCTGTGTGCTCTGTGTTGGTAGTTCTGCTATAGGGAGTGTTTTCCTTGTCTGTTCTGTGTGCTCTGTGTTGGCAGTTCTGCTATAGGGGGTGTTTTCTTGTTTGTTCTGTGTGCTCTGTGTTGGCAGTTCTGCTATAGGAGTGTTTCCTTGATTGTTCGGTGTGCCCTTCTGCTGTGCATTTCTGCTGGGTGATTTGGTTGTCGTAAGAAGCATTCGTTTGGCGTTATGGCTGTGTAAATGTTTTGTCATGGGAGCAAGAGTTATCCTACTTGTTCGTTATTTCCGGTTGACTGTTCTCTGCCGCATTTATCATTTCCTTTCAACTTTGACACGCACTCGCCACGGGCATAAACATGGAAAGCTCGCCTTGGCTCAAGGCAGTGTCAGACCAATTCAGACAGGCTAGAACACCACGGCTACATCAAAATGTTGTTATTTTCAGCATAGTTATGCGGGGATTGTCTTCAGTCGTGACAAGCTCCTAGCATAACATTATCAGTCTCCAAAATCCCCCGAAGTAGGAGTATGGCTGCCCACGTGGCGAGGTAATCAAAAACGGTCACACACGTAATGTTCTCATCCCCAGCTGATGCATTTGTACCGTAGTGTTCAAGCGCTTCAGGCTGTTCGGATGATCCCTGGAGTCTTCTAGCCAGGGTACGACAACAGCACCATGGAAAGGAAAGGGACACCAAGATCATGACGAGAGAGCACTGCAGAACTTGCACGACGCACACCTCTTGGAATTCTTTGAGTGACATGGGGCTGCGGCGACACTCCGCCAGCAGACTGGACAGTGCTGGACTGACCTCTTCAGCTAGGCTCATGTCACTCTGACTGCCTTCACATCAGCACCGTACACCTTGCCATGTGCATTTAGGTCGACCCACCTTCAGCCCTGCTGATTCCAGTCGAGTGCCTCGATCAGTCTTACCTTTCCCGTACGTCGCCTAAAATTTTGCGCGCGCTGTACTTCGTGGGTGTGCAGAAACCCATGCTTTCTAAGAAGGAATAACCCCTCGCCGTACGCCGTGGGTGTACAGTAACCCATGGTTTTTGTATAGGAGTTAACCCCTCGCCGTACGCCGTGGGTGTACAGTAACCCATGGTTTTTGTATAGGAGCTAACCCTCGCCGTACGCCGTGGGTGTACAGTAACCCATGGTTTTTGTGTAGGAACTAACCCTCGCCGTACGCCGTGGGTGTACAGTAGCCCATGGTTTTTGTGTAGGAACTAATCCCTCGCCGTACGCCGTGGGTGTACAGTAACCATGTTTTTTTTCGAGGAAGTAAGACCTTTGCCGTACGTCATGCAAATTTGACTTCTATGAGATGGAGTCTTGCTACTTGCGTCAAACGGTTGTTCGTTGTTGTTGTTTCTCAGTGAATAACTGTGCACAGGCGGCCGCATGAATGTGCGTTTATCTGTGTGTGTGCATGTGAGCATTATTGCATGTTTGTGCGAGAGGAAAGAGAAACACAGAGAGAGAGAGAGAAAGTGTGTGTGTGTGTATGTGCATGCATGGAAAGACATATATATATATATATATATATATATATATATATTTTATATTTATATATATATATATATATATATATATATATTATATATATATATATATGTTAAATAATATTAAAAAGGAACGTTAAGCTCTACAAATTTGTTTCGAGCGTGTTGCGCTGTCATCAGGATGTCTCTGGCCCACCCACCGCCGATGTTTATATAGCGTGTGGGCTCCCGTTTTGCGGTTGTTTGCACGTGCGGGTTGGCTGCACGTGTTTTTTGGGGGGCTTTCAGGTTTTTATTTTGGGTGTGTTCACTAACAACGATTTCCATTTATGCTGCAGTTGTTTACTATTTCTGTTTTGGTGTTTAAAGTTGCTAAGTGTGGTTTGCATAGTATTAACCATTTTTCAGTTAAACTAGGTTGCACCTTTTGAAACATTGCTGTATGGTGATGCTCTTTTTATGATTTTCCAGGATATATTGTAGCTTGTTTTTGCGTCTTTAAGTTTCCAGTATATATTTGCTCAGTTCTGTTTGGTTTTTATTTTTCTTTATTAAATGACTGTTTATGGTTTGGCATATCTGGTTTTGAAGTGGTTTTCAGTGATCCGTATGTATGTTTCTTTTTTCATTTTTTTGATGTTACAGTAGCTGGTATACAATGTTGTTGTGAAGACATTTATTGTTTTGTGGGCACTGCTCCTTTCTGGTGCATTGCAAGATTTCCTTTCTTCACCCTTCTTTGCTGTGTTGATTTTCATTTTGTTGGATGCGCCAATCAGGTTATTGAGGTTGGGCATACATGAGTACGATAGTTTGACAGTGTTTTTGTTAATTTATTTTGGACAGTTTGTGTTTCTTTTGGAAAATTGAAGTTGTTAGGATTTGAGAATTCTTTCCCTATGTTTGTTTTGAGTTTCCCGTCGTATGGGGGGTTATACCATATGATTTTTCTTTTCCATATTTTTCTTGCTTTTGTTTGTGTTGTTGTCCGGGTTGTATTGTAATTTGTAATTGTATCCCCTTTTTTTGTAGTGCCTCCCGGTATTCTACTGCTGCATTATTGAACACTCTCTCATTGCATGACAGGTTTGATAGTCTCTTGTTTATGCCATGGGGTTTTTTGGTCTTTAATACAGATGGTGGATGGTTACTTTTGGTGTGTACATAAAGAGGTGTATCATTGGGTTTCTTGTATGGTTTATATATATGATTGTTGAGATCCAGTGTTGTGTCTAAGTAGTTCACTACCTTTTTGTTTGCTTCAATGGTAATCTTTAAGTTGTGGTTTTGGAAGATTTTGCATAGTTCTTTTTTCTTGTTTTCGATGGTTCTTGGATTGTTGTTTAGTGCAGCAAGGCCATCGTCTCTGTATAGTCCGACTTGTTTTCCGAGTTTTTTCTTGATGTTGGACAGCATGAATAGTCCGACCAGTTCACATGTTTCTGCGCCATCATATGAACCCATGGTTACGTCGAATGTTGAATTTCTGTTGGTTTTCCTGATCCAGGTTTCATTTTCTGCTGTGTAGTAATGTTTTCTTGGTGTGGAGAATGATTTCCATTTCTGACCTGTTATGTCTGTGTGGTTACTGGCAAACTTCAGGGCTTTGGTGAGTAGTTCCTCATCTATGGATGGGTAAAAGTCTACTATGTCAAATGTGATGAATACTGTATTGCTTTGTGTATTGAGTTTTTTGAACCATTGGATAACTTCGTATGTGTTCTTCCAGAGGTTGTAATCAGAGTTTGATTTTATGTCCTTTATTATTTTTTCCAGAATTTTCTTGCTTATTTTGCCTAATTCAGATTTGGATGGGTTTAAAAAAAGGTGCAACCTATGTTTAACTGAAAAATGGTTAATACTATGCAAACCACACTTAGCAACTTTAAACACCAAAACAGAAATAGTAAACAACTGCAGGCATAAATGGAAATCGTTGTTAGTGAACACACCCAAAATAAAAACCTGAAAGCCCCCCAAAAAACACGTGCAGCCAACCCGCACGTGCAAACAACCGCAAAACGGGAGCCCACACGCTATATAACATCGGCGGTGGTGGGCCAGAGACATCCTGATGACAGCGCAACACGCTCGAAACAAATTTGTAGAGTTTTAACCTTCCTTTTTAATATTATTTAACAAATGTTGCTCCCCAAGGGGTCGAGCACTTTTAAAGTCATTTTAGGCTTTTTAATTATATTCATCTATATATATAATATATATATTATATATATATATATATTATATATATATATATATATATAATATATATATATATTATATATATATATATATATATATATATATATATATATATATATATATATATATATTATATATATATATATATATATATATATATATATTATATATATATATATATATATATATTATATATATATATATATATATATGAGCTATGCTATATAGTACACGCGCACGGGCCGCGCGTGTGTGTGTGTGTATTGGTAAAACATTAGAAATACTTGATCCTCTGTCAGTATGACGTTTCCTAGAATGTGCAACATACCAAGGCCTACGTGTTTGTTTGTTTTTTTTAAATACGTAATGTGACTTTGCATCATTTTGATTATGACGTACATTGCTCACACTTGGCAGTACGCGCCCCGCAAAAGACAAAGCAGACGGAACTCGGTGGCACCAAATCGTGGGCAGGAAGGAATTTCTTACCAACGCGACTCTTATCTCTCTGTAGCAAGCACGCGTGACGTCACATCCATAGCGTGTGGCGCGCAAGCTTTGAAGTATGGGCAGAGCATACTAATGTAGTATGCTCTGGTATGGGTGGCCCCACACCCACGGCGTACGGCGTGCAAGGTTTATTCTTTGGTAGTATGGGTGTTCTCACCCCCACGACGTACTGGGACATTAATTGTTTAATTATTTCTTTGTTTATGTATAAAACAAAATAATTTTCAGTTGATATGTAGTATAATTATTAGGGACAAAGTCTTTGAAATTAAGTGGAAGTGGCTTTAAAATTACTAGAGTTACAGAGCAAAAAACACGTGTCTGGGTGATTTCACACCCACGGAGTACGGGAAAGGTTAAGATCTGGGCAGGAGGGTTTCGCGGTGTGTGACCAGTCCAGCCCCGTTTCTTTTTCTTTTTCTTTGTGTCGATAGAATTTCGTTCGGCTCTTTCTCTTCAGATTTATCTATTTACTTGTTTATTTATTTACCTATCTATTTATGCATTTACATTTATTTATTCATTTATCTATCTCTTTATTTCTTTATTTTTTTTCATTTATCTTTTTTGTTGTTGTCGTTTCAAAAAATGACGTCTAGCTATCTGTTCTGAGTATGAACCAAAGGCATTTGTTGATGAACACCTGAAGGCTGTGAGCATTGGACTTCGTTGTTCTCGTCACCCAGAACGGACCTCACGTTTGTGTTGACGATCCTGTTCTGGAAAGAGGGGAATGAAGAAGCCCACATAGGTCTCAGGGTCTTGAAAGCGTTCCTTGCCTTGTTGACCCCGGTTCTGATGTCTTGGGCTGTCCCACCATCTTTGCCAGGTTGGCAAAGTTTTCGGCTTTGGTGACATTTTCTTCTTTTAGTTGAATGGGATCTTGCTGTCTGTTATTGCCCCTCGATTGTGAGGCCTGTTTTCCTTGCTTCCTCGGCCACACATCCTGGTGTGTGCAGTAGAGGAGACTGACATCAGCTGCGAAGCCCAACTGCTTTGTGAAAGAGAACACAAAGAAGCATAAAGAGCATAAAGAACTAGACGATTTGAGCAGGGCGTTTTTCAATGATCATAATTAAGGATGAAGATGATGAACATAATGCAGCTGAATGTCATTTTAACCCAGAGACTAATCTCTCTCTCTCTCTCTCTCTCTCTCTCTCTCTCTCTCTCTCTCCTCTCTTGCTCGCGCGCAGTGTGTGTGCGTGTGTGTGTGTGTGTGTGTGTGTGTGTGTGTGTGTGTGTGTGTGTGTGTGTGTGTGTGTGTGTGTGTGTGTGTGTGTGTGTGATGATTATCAAGATATGGAGAATCCATCTGAAGTATTCATTTGCTAGAGTCTGGAAAGTTCTTGCTCTGAATCTCCGGTCGCTGAAGATATGATTATAAGGTCTCAATAATGATCAAATATTAAATGAGGTAATTACCAAAAGTAATCACAGCTTAAGGCTGCTAATTTACTTCCTCATCTCCACTTCCCCCTTCATCCCCTCCCACTGACACCCTCTCTCTCTCTCTCTCTCTCTCTCTCTCTCTCCGTCTTCCCTTCTCTCATTCGTCCAACACTCTCCCTTCCGGACAGGAATCAGAGATTTCTCCGAATCTCTCAGTTTGTTGCTAATGTCACACAAAGGGTTGACAGTATCTACAGCGCCAGTTTCCCGTACTTCGCTGTGAATGCAGTCCCTTGACTGACGTCATAGAGCGGTCCGTGCATGACTGTGGTTCTTTCCGTTCTTTGAAAACACCGCGAACTTTTTTTCCCCTCAGAAAAATAAATTCTGTAGAAGTGGAAAGCCTTTCGGCAATCAGATGACTTGAGACATGACGTCATTTACATAGTCATTATATACCTACCCCAACCCCCCATCCCCCACCCGTCCTTACACTAAACACCATTCCCCTTACTCGTCCTCATGTCACTGAAAATTTCTGTCTCTGTTTGTCCGAATCTCCCCCATCCCCTCTCCTCCTCCTCC
>CM031618.1:62724984-62732484 GCA_018398815.1 Conus ventricosus
GGCCCTATGCAATCCCCTACTGGGATTTGCATATTTCTTTCACAATTTCTTATGAAAAGCACAATATAATATGATCACGATCCATGAATTCCCTGAGGAATTCTCCTCACTTATTGAAATTAAATGCATCACTACAAAAGCGATGTATGTCAAGCATAATAATTCCATGAAAGTCTCAAAAAGAAAACGTGAAAAAGTCTACAAAAAAATTGAACCAAGCCAACTGGAATGAACCCATTCCAACAACATAATTTTAATCAAAACATTTTATCAAAAAAGACCCCGGTATGACGATTCCCTCTGAGTTGCAGCTTGCTAGATACAGGCTTGTAGTAGCTCCCCTTCTGTCGACTGGAATTTTATGCACTCGATACCGAGGGGTGCGTGCCATTGCCCCCGCACACTCTGCTTTTTTTTTAACTGTGCCTCTGCAGGAATTTTGGGGGTTTTATGTCCGTCTCTATCACGAAAACTTTCCCCCAAGTATTTGTGGGGGAAATTCTGCACGGCCCAACGAAGCTAAATCCTTCTCCCCCCGTTGCGTTCCCTTTTTACACTTTGGAACTTCTGCTGCATATTCACGGGAACTCGACCCCTTCATGCTCCTGTAACAATACTGCACCTATCCCCCCACCTGTGCATCTGTCCGCAAAAAAAAATGGTTTGGACATATCTGGATTCAAGAGGGGGCGGGAAACCTAGTCTTTCCAAACCCCTCTGCAGTGCTTTCTCTGCAGCGTTGCCTTCGGGCCCCTGCCCGGGTTCCCCGCCTTTTACCAAATCACTGAGAGGGGCTCGTGTTGCTGCGAAATTTTTAAAAAACTCCCCATAGAAACCAATAAAACCCAGCAGATCCTGATTCTGTTTTGGTCTTTGGTCTCTTGAATTCATATTTCTCCACCTTTCTCTTTCCGGCGCTTTGTGTCGCCCCCGACAACAAAACCTGGGAAATCCCACTGTCAGCCCTTCATACGTGACATCCCCGTTGCTCTTCTCCCGGAAATAGGCAACAAAATTCCCTTCTTTGTGGGTCTCCCTTTACTCCATCAATGTTGTGCTGCGCCCATGTGCTGAGTCAGCTGAAAATATTTGCGGAGCAAATTTGCATGGAAAAATTTTGATTTCCATTCACATCGATTCGGTAATCCCCACCGACCCTTTTTAGTGATGGTGAATGGTCCTTTCCCAAAGCCAGCGCTTGTTGTGATCCGGGGGAAGCATACCAGGGTTGATTCCACCTTGAGGGATTGCTTCCTCACCTTCGTAAAATTTCTTCTTCTGAACGACCCCGCCCTTCGCAAACTTTCCTTTGCAAATTTTCGTGTCTTACCCGTGCCCACCTTTGGAACAGGGCGAGATTTGGGGCCCAAACAGATCGACACCCCTTCCCGAACGGTGTGTAAATTTTTAAGGGGGGTGTTTTAAAAGGGCCCTTTCCCCTTACCCCCCTTGTGGCTGACCTTGACAACATCACATGTCGCAAAAAAACGCTTTTGTCTGCCATTGCCCCTGGCCCAAGAAAGCACAAAGATTCGGTCCAGCTGTTTTGTGGTGCCGGATGACCCCCCAGAGCGACTCGTGACCATCATGACAGTGTCACGATAACCTGCTGGGACCCCTAACTGGTGGTCACCTTCCTGTCTTCCCCTTTGGGGAACACTCGGTACAAAAAGCCCGCCTTTCACAAGAAATTCTGTCACTCCCCAACCCCTGTTTCTCTCCACCTCTTGCCAATCCCCGACTTTCCCAGCGAAAGGGGCTTGTTCCTGCGCTGCCTTTAAATCATCAGGTGGGAAATCTATGCCCGACTTCCTTGCCCGGAAGACTAACGGTTTTTCAAAACCTTTTCCCCCTCTTGCTCCGTGTTTTAAAATGCGCCCTGTGCAGTAAAAAATCGGACCCTGGTCCCTTGCACCTGGAATTTTCCCTGATCAAAAGTGAAAGGGGGTTTTTCCATCCCCAAAGCAGACAACTCGCCCGGAAATAAAGGGGTTTGTACTTCTATCTTAGCAAAATGGGCCCCTCCCGTGCCATCGATTGATAAGGTTGGATTTGCCCTGTCAAAAACCCTTTTTCGACCAGGTTGTTGTACTACCCGCATGAACAACCCGTGGGCTGTAAAATTTCACCCTCTGCTGGCCAATCCACCCCTTTTTCCCCTGGGAAAGAAACCCCTCGCCCGTGCCTCCATCCCTGACACTGCGTGCCAGTGCTAGCCTAGGTGCACTCCACCCTTTCAGACTGAATCCCTTTGGTTTCCCCTGCGGTCTTTCCCCTTTGGGCCCTTATCCACCTCTTTAAAGGCTGCTGCCCTTTGGAACCTATGCGACAATCCTCGCCCCATGTCCCTTCTTGTGACAAATGAAAAAAACCTAAAGTCCCCTTTCCCCTTTCCTTCTGCCCACCACTGGGTTTGCGATTTGCAGAAAAATCCCCTGTCTCCTTGCATCTTTCACCTGTGCCTGCACCTGTTTTTCCCGCCCTTATGCCCAAAAAGTGCTCTTTTACCCTTGCGAATTAACAATCCCCCGCTGTCTCTGGGGTATCTTTTTTCAAATGTATGGGTTTAAATCGGGCCCCAAAACCCGACAAAATCTGTTCTTTCATAAATAGCTCTTTTTAATCAGCGAACCTTTTGTACCTCAACTTTAAATTTTTGTTCAAAAGGGGTGTTCTTTTCTTCCCCATTTATTTTTTTTTTTTTTTAACAAGATTTTTTTTTACGACAGCCCAAATGGTGGTTTCCGACACGAGTGGGCGTAATAGCAAATCCTATGAATGATAAAATTAGCTTGGACAACGAGTTTGTTTTTTTTAGACGCCTACGCCTGACCAAATAGGAGGAATTATAGGCAATCTTTTGCGAAAAAAAGTACTCTGGGGCTGAAATGCCAAGCCCAGTATTAACTATTTGGGAAACAATGCCCAAACCCAGTATTTAACTACTTGGGAAAAATACAGTAAGCAACCCTTGTCTTAGGGTTCAAAACTTGATCCCCCCCCGTTCCTCTCTGAGAAGTTGTTGTTTTTGTTTTGTGTCCCGGCTAAAAGATCCCGGGCATCCGAACAGCCGAAGTTTTGAAACTTGGCAAAATGATCAGTGGGGATGAGAAAATACGTGTGTGACGTTTTTGATTACCCCCCCACATGGGGAGCCCCACTGAATTCGGGGGGTTTGGGGGGACTGTTTAAGTTATGTAGGGTTTTCACGATGAAAACAATCCACATAATATCAGAGCATAACAACATTTTGTGTGCCTTGGGGTTTGGCCCTTTTCAAATTTGGGCAAACTTGAGAAATTGAACAATTATAATAAATGGGCCAGAAAATCCTGGCAAGCTCGCCAATAAATTTTAACCTCGGGTGGGTGTCGATGGGGGAAGGACTCGCACGCCCAAACACACTCCGCTTTCTTACAATTATTCATATAAATTTCATCCCTCCATAAACACTAGTAAAAGTCTTTAAATTTACTACACATGATATGAACGAAAATCAATGCTATGGAAACAAAAGAAATAAAACATTCTCTCTTTCCCCAACTTCACAAATATTTTTCTAAAACTATTAACTAACCGGGTTTTAAAAGATTTCTATTTACCTGGCAGGGATTTTAAAAAATTTCCCAAACACTGTCTTTTTTTTTTTTTTTTTTTTTTTTTTTTCACTGTCATTTCACAACCCACACAACTGTGGCAATGGGGTTTGGGCTGCTTGCACCCGGGCAAATGGACTGCTGGCACCGGTTTGGTGGATGCTGGGTTTGGTTAGGTTGGATGCCGATGAAAATGGCGCTGGCCCAATATAGGTCGAACCCCCCGGGTTTAGATAGAACAGGACTATCAACATCGATTGTTTCCTTTTTTCTTCCCGCATTAACGCTTGCACCCCTCTCTCTCTTTCCCGTCTGCTCTATTAAAGGACATGGTTTCTTTTTTTTTCCCTTTTCTTTTCTTTCTTTTTCTCTTCATTAGTTAGCAACTCTTTCCTTCAATCTCTCTTTGTCCCCCCTTTGGACTATATCTGGTGTTTGCTCAAATTCATCCCCCTCATCTCTCGCCTTTCTCCTGCGAGATCCCCCAGGCTTCTTCCCTCTCTGTTGTTCTCCCCCTTCTCTCTGCTTCTCTCCGTCGAGCTTACCAGAGCCTTTCTCTTCTCTTCTGTTCGTTCTGTGAGACTATCTGGTGTAATGCTTAAAATTTTATCCTATTCCTGCCTTTCTCCTGCAGAGACTACACCCCCGAACTCTCTTCTCTCTGTCTCTTGTTCGTTCCCTTCCCCGCCTTCCTGTAGGCGAGGCCTTCTCCCCGAATTCTTCCCCTCTTTCTGTTGTTCGTTTTTCGTTCCCCCCCCTCTCTCACTCAGATTACTTTATGCCCTCCTCCCTGTCCAAGGGCCCGTACCCTTGGTCAGTATTTTTACCGCCTGATACCCGAAGTTATCTCCCTCTAATTCCATTGGATATTCAATCATGACAGTCACGCCTACACGCCTTACTCTCTGTGGTGGTCAATTGGTCATTTAATTGATTAGCTAGATTTCACCCCCCACCACGCACTACCTTCCCCCCTTTCCTACTTAACTGGCGCCGTGTGGCTTAACGTGTGGGGCACTGGTCAGTGTAAAATTGGCTAGATGAGTCCGGCCCAGGCACTGAGATGCGTCCGGGCAGACATCGAGGCGTCGGTCAAACGGCTTAGTCTGTCTGGGTGGACCGACCGTCTCTGTGGAGCCTCTCCGCTAAGCTTAATTGGCTGGACCCGACCCATGGGCCCGTCTATGTGGCGCCCAGAATATTTGAGTTAGAGCTTATGTCCAAACAACCTGGACCACGACTTGGTTGTTCTATTTTTCACCGTGACACACACACACACACACACACACACACACACACACACACACACACACGTACGCGGGTAGCTGAAAGAAAGAAAGGAGGCAAAAACAAGAAGCTATAAATTGACGAAAGAGGGAAATCTCAACTATTTCACCACACTACCACAGAAGCAGAGCAGAGGATAAAAGAACACGTATGCGCGCGCGCGCGCACGCCAGTGTCTGGATGGCACTATGGAATAGAGACATGACGGATAGGAAAACAAAAATTAAAAAAAAAGTGTGTGTGTGTGTGTGTGTGTGTGGCACGTGGGAGGGAAGGTGGGGGGGGGGGGGGGGGGGGGGGGGAGGGGGGGGGAGGGGGGAGGGGGAGCCGAGACGTACAAGCAGACAGATCACGGGACCAGAAAGAAGTGCTTACAAGCGCGTTATAACATTAGTAAGGAGCGAGGGAAACTTCAAACATTTCTTTTTCTTTTCTTTTTCTTTTTTTTTTCAGCAACAAGAGGATGAACTCATGCTCCAATGATGAGACATGACACGCCCCTAATTCCAATTGAATGTAGCTTACATCACCAAACGAGTGCATCTTACTTTTTCTTTTTTCTTGTCCTGTCTTTTTTCCTTTTCGCCCCCTGTCTCCATAATTATAGACAGTTCTAGTAAACCCTAGCAGAACCTCAGGTCAGAGGTTACCGACCAACATTCCTGACCCCACGCCCACTCTTCCCTCACCCGACCCACCCAGACCGCAGACATCAGAGAGGCAGGCAGGCTGAACCAGACGAGCCACAGGCCAGGCAAGCGGACTTTCGATGCCACGTCAGCAACTTCCAGAGTAGAAAGAAAAAAAGAAAAGAAAAAAAATTCCCACAGTTTGCTTCCACCATCTTTGCCATTCCTGCATTTCCTCTTTCTCAGTTCTTTTCCCTCCTTCCTTCTGCCTCTCCCTCCTCACACACCACACACACACACACACACACACACACACACCTCTTTGAAACCACTTGGGCACTCCGCGTTTTTATCTTTCCTCTTCCTCGGTCTTTCATACTAACACACGAATCCGCCATCCGTGTCTTAGGCTACTCTCTTTTCATTGGCTCAAAGGTGTAAAACTATCAATCAAATGTTTTGCTAGTCACCTTCACAATGTTTGCACGGTTTGTCAGTATCTCTTCTGAGGCGAAAGGCTTCCAGTCCGCTCAGCCGAAGACAATGCCACAACACCGACTTCGCGCCGGAAATGTTGGCTGCTGATGCTGATGTTGATGCCGTCGCTGCCCGCGCCCCTGTCTTCCGACCGAGCCACTTGAAGACTGCCTAGCGTGCAATAGGCCCTACCGCCAGCACGCCTGTGCAGCCTTTCAAGCAGGCAGCACAGACGGAGTGTAGTCTGGGACTGAGAGGAGAGAGAGGGAGAGGAGGGCTCAAGAGACTTTTTCTTATGTTCGCCTGTAAGTAACTCAGGAAAATTTCTTGAGTGACTGGCGAGAGCGAGCGTATTAGCCCCCCTTTTTGCTTACACAAAACCCTTGCCGTGGAAGAGGAAGGCTTTTGGCCCTACTATTTACTCTTACCACCCGTTCCCGACTGCCACGTTTTTGCTTCCCGGTTAGCCGAATATCTGCCGGGAGAGGCGGCGAAAAGTCGGTAGGCAAGCAAGCCAGTTTCATCCTAGTTCCAGAGTGACTGGGTTGGAACGAACTTGCCAGGGTCTGGGGCGGAGTTGGAAGAAAAGTCTGCTACGCTGGTGACCAGTACTTGGTCCTAAACTCAAGACTGAGTGAGTGAGGCGGGCGAGTAAGTGGTGTTTAGTGGGACAACAGTCCACCAGTGCGGAAAGATCACAAACCGCCAGAGAACGACCAGAAGAAGGAGGAGGTGGACATGAGGGGATGAGTGGAGGCCTCAAGACGAGACACGGAGACGGGACCACGAGCGTCCTCAGAGAGGCGTAGGGAGAGGTGTGAGGAGAGAGTGAGGATGGGGGTGTTTCAGGTCGTCGTGGGCACTGGACTGTGCCTCTTGCTGGTTGTACAGGGGGTCTTGGCCCAGTACCGTCTGCCGCCAGTCAGTGTGCATGCTTCTTTCTGGGATCAAGTCTATTCTTTCTTTCTGTTTTTTTTTTTTTTTTTTTACCTCCCCCCCCCCCCCCCCCCCCCCCCCCCCCCCCCCCCCCCCCCCCCCCCCCCCCCCCCCCCCCCCCCCTCCCCTTCTCTCCGGTTTTTTTGTTGGGTGGGCGGTTTACACCCTTGACCGATTTTCGAAATCCTTGGTTAAATACTCTGTATGATAATGGTTCCTTCCAGTGTATGCGAGTACGATAAAGTTAGGCCTAGTTGGTAATAAGAATGGGGTAATGTTGAAGAATAGTAAACGAAATTCCAGGGGCTGTTTGCATGCACTTTTTCGGGTGTTTCGGTTCTGCTCGATGCAAAGAGACGTAAGACACCCTCACCTGCTCACTTTGACCTGTCCTGCCCCACATGTGGGTGCAGATAATTTATTTCATTTCACAAGTAGGGATATGCATGCACATCAAATGCGCCATTTTGGTTGCTGATCACATGCGCACAAACGTCATCACTACTGGGGTTCTTGTCTGTAAATAGTATAACCGCATGGCCCCCAACCACGTGTGTCAGTGCAACACTTGTTTT